>SJYX01005273.1:17786-81335 GCA_006410675.1 Oreotragus oreotragus
CATCAGGGTCTTTTCCAATGAGTCGGTTCTTTGCATTAGGTGGCCAAAGTATTGGAGTTTCAGCTTCAACATCAGTCCTTCCAGTGAATATTCAGGACTGATTTCCTTTAGGATGGATTGCTTGGCTCTCCTTGTAGTTTAATGGACACTCAAGAGTCTTCTCCAACACCACAATTAAAAAGCATCAACTGTTTGGTGCTCAGCTTTCTTTATACTCCAACTCTCACACCCATACATTACTAATAGAAAAACCACAGCTTTGACTAGATGGACCTTTGTTGGCAAAGTAATGTCTCTGCTTTTTAAAAAGCTGTGGTACATATACACAATGGAGTATTACTCAGCCATTAAAAAGAATACATTTGAATCAGTTCTAATAAGATGGATGAAACTGGAACCGATTATACAGAGTGAAGTAAGCCAGAAGAAAAACACCAATACAGTATACTAACACATATATATGGAATTTAGAAAGATGGTAATGAGGACCCTGTATGCAAGACAGCAAAAGAGACACAGATGTGCAGAGCAGACTTTTGGACTCTGAGGGAGAGGGAGAGGGAGAGGGTGGGATGATTTGGGAGACTAGCATTGAAATATGTGTACTATCATGTAAGAAATGAAAAAAAAAAGTTATTTTATTTTTTACTGAAGGATACATGCTTTATAGAATTTTGCTGTTTTCTGTCAAACCTCAACAAGAATCGGCCATAGGTATACACATATCCCCTCCCTTTTGAAACTTCCCCCATCTCTCTTCACACCCCACCCCTCTAGGTTGATACAGAGCCCATGTTTGAGTTTCCTGAGCCACACAGCAAATTCCCCTTGGTTATCTATTTTACATATGGTAATGTAAGTTCCCATGTTACTCTTTCATACACCTCACCCTCTCCTCCCCTCTCCCCATGTTGATAAGTCTATTCTCTATGTCTGTTTCTCCATTGTTGCCCTGTAAACAAATTCTTCATACCATTTTTCTCTATTCCATATATATGCGTTAGAATATGATTTTTATCCTTCTCTTTCTGATCACTTCACTCTGCATAATAGGTTCTAAGTTCACCCAACTCATTAGAACTGACTCAGTGCTCTCTAGGTTGGTCATAGCTTTTTTTCCAAAGAGCAAGTGTCTTTTAATTTCATGGCTGCAGTCACCATCTGCAGTGATTTTGGAGTGCAAAAAAATAAAGTCCGTCACTGTTTCCATTGTTTCCCCATCTATTTGCCATGAAGGGATGAGATAAGATGCAATGATCTTCATTTTTTTGAATGCTGAGTTTTAAGCCAACTCTTTAACTCTCCTCTTTCACTTTCATCAAGAAGCTCCTTAATTGTTCTTCACTTTAGGCCATAGGGTGGTGTCATTTGCATATCTGAGGTTACTGGTATTTCTCCTGGCAATTTTGATCCCAACTTTGGTTCGTCCAACTCAGCATTTTGCATGAGGTACTCTGCATATAATTTAAATAAGCAGAGTGACAATGTACAGCCTTGACATACTCCTTTCCCAGTTTGGAACCAGTCTGTTGTCCCGTGTCCAGTTCTAACTGTTGCTTCTTGACCTCTTTACAGGTTTCTCAGGAGGCAGGTCAGATGGCCTGGTATTCCCATCCCCTGAAGAGTTTTCCAGTTTGTGGTGATCCACACAGCCAAAGGCTTTGGCATAGTCAATAAAGCAGAAGTAGATGTTTTTCTGGAACTCTCTTGCCTTTTCGATGATCCAGTGTATGTTGGAAATTTGATCTTTGGTTCCTCTGCCTTTTCTAAATCCAGTTTGAATATCTGAAAGTTCATGATTCATGTACTGTTGAAGCCTTGCTTGGAGAAGTTTGAGCATTACTTTGCTAGCGTGTGAGATGAGTGCAGTTGTGCAGTAGTTTGAATCTTCTTTGGCATTGCCTTTCTTCGGGATTGGAATAAAAACTGACCTTTTCCAGTCCTGGGGCCTCTGCTGAGTTTTCCAAATTTGCTGGCATATTGAGTGCGACACTTTTACAGCATCATATTTTAGTGTTTAAAATAGCTCAACTGGAATTCCATCATCTCCACTAGCTTTGTTCATGGTGATGCTTCCTAAGGCTCACTTCACTTCAAAGGATGTCTGGCTCTAGGTGAGGGATCAGAACATCATGGTTATCTGGGTCATTAAGATCTTTTTTGTATAGTTCTTCTGTGCACTCTTGCCACCTCTTCTTAATATCTTCTGCTTCTGTTAGGTCCATACCATTTCTGTCCTTAATTGAGCCCATCTTTGCATAAAATATTCCCTTGGTATCTCTAATTTTCTTGAGATCTCTAGTCTTTCCCATTTTATTTTTTTCTTCTGTTTCTTTGCATTGATAACTGAGGAAGACTTTCCTATCTCTCCTTGCTATTCTTTGGGACTCTGCATTCAAATGGGTATATCTTTCTTTTTCTCCTCTTTGTTTTACCTTCTCTTCTTTACTTAGCTATTTGTACGGCCTCCTCAGACAGCCATATTGTCTGTTTGCATTTCTTTTTCTTGAGGATGGTCTGGATCATTGTTTCCTGTACAATATCACAAACCTCTGTCTGTAGTTCTTCAGGCAGTCTATCTATCAGATCTAATCCCTTGAATCTATTTGTCACTTCTACTGTATAATCATGAGGGATTAGATTTAAGTCATACCTGACAGATTTAGTGGTTTTACCTATTTTCTTCAATTTAAGTCAAATTTGGCAATAAGACATTCATGATTTGAGCCACAGTCAGCTCCCAGTATTATTTTTGCTGACTGTATAGAGCTTCTCCATCTTTGGCTTCAAAAATACAATCAGTCTGATTTCAATATTGACCATCTGGTGATGTCCATGTGTAGAGTCTTCTCTTGTGTTATTAGAAGTATATTAGTAATATTATACTACTAACAAACAGAGTATATTAGTAAATCAAATTCAGCAGTGTCTTAAAAGGATCATACAGCATTATTAAGTTGGATTTATCCCAGGAATGCAAGGATGTTTCAATGTCTGTAAATCAATCAATGTGATATATCGCTTAACAAATTGAAGTTTAAAAATCACATGACCATCTCAGTTGTTGTGGAAAAAGATTTTGACAATTTCAATATACATTTATAACAAAACTCAGTAGAGTGTATATAGATAAAAGGTACCTCAATGCAGTAAAAATCTTATTGACAAACCCACAACTAACATCATACTCTACAACAAATAGCTAAAAGTGTTTCTTCTGAAATGATGAATGCACAGAAGATAAGAATGCCCACTGCTTCCATTGATATTGGATGTTCTAGCCACAATAATTAGGCAAGGAAAAGAAATAAGTGCTTTCCAAATTGAAAAGGAGAAAGTAAACCTGTTACTCTTTGCAAGATGATTTGATAATATATGCAGGACTCTACTGAAAAACTATTAGAACTAATAAATGAATTCAATAATGTTGCAAAACAAATATCAATATACAGAAATATGTTGTGCTTCTATATACTAATAAAAAGTCTGATAGAGTTATTAAGAAAAGAGTCCTTTTTACAATGGTAAGAAAAAGAGCAAAATACCCAGGAATATGTTTAACAAAAGAGATGAAAAACCTGTTTTCTGAAACTTGTTAGGCATTGATGAAAGAAATTGGAGAAGACAGAAAAGGAAAGATACTCTGTGGTCATGGATTAAATAATCAATATTGTTAAAATGTCCATGCTGTCCTAAGCAATCTACAAAACCTCAGTGCAATACCTATCAAAATTCCCATAGAGTTTTTCTCAGAACTGGAAAAAATTAATTATAAAATATTTATGGATGGAGAAGGAAATGGCAACCCACTCCAACAGTCTTGCCTTTGAAATCCCATGGACAGAGGAGTTTAGTGGGCACTGTCCATGGGGTTGCAGATGAGTCAGACACAACTTAGTGAGCCACAGGGCATTTTTGAGGGGAGGAAACAAGCCCAGAAAAGTTGAGGCACTAACCAAAGGCCCCAGAACTTTTGATGGCAAAACCACAGCTATGTCTGAGGACTCCAGCTCTCAGGCCTCTTGATCTTGCCTCTTTCACCAGATATCCATATGGAAAACTAGAATCTAAAATATGCCTGAGGGCTTCTCTCGTGGCTCAGTGGTAAAGAGCCCACCTGTCAATATAGGAGATGCGGGGTCAATCCCTGGTCCGGAAAGATCCTGCATGCTACCGAGCAACTAAGCCCATGTGCTACGACTACCTACCGAGCCTGCGCTCTAGAGCCCAGGAGCAGCAACTACCGACACACAGGCTGAAGCGACTGCCGCCTGTGTGCCGGGGAGACTGGGCACTGCAACGAAAGTAGCCACTGCAGTAAGTCGTAGCCACTGCAATAATTCCATGGCTCACAGCTAGAGAGAAGCCCTTGATACTTGCTCACTTTGACTAGAGAAAAGCCTGCACAGCACCGGAAACTCGGCATAGCCAAAAATAAACAAGTAAAATTTTTAAAAAATATTTATGGAACCACAAAAGGTCCCAAATAGCCAATCTTGAGAAAGAGAATCAAATTTTGAAGTATCTTACTCCCTAATTTCAAGTATACTACAAAGCTATTGTAATGGGAGCTGTGTCATATTGACCTAAAAACAGATACACACTCAATGAAATAGAATAGGAATCCCAGAAAGAAACACATATGTGTGGTTAATTCACGTAGACAAAGGAGCCAAGGATATACAATGGGGAAAGGACAATTTCTTCGTTAAGTGGTGCTAGGAAAACTGGACAGATAAATAAATATAAAGAAATTAGATGATTGTCTTATACTGCACACAAAAATTAACTCAAAATGAATTAATTTGAATGTAAGATCTGAAAGCATAAAACTCCTAGAAGTTAGGCAGTTAGCTCCTGGATATTGGTCCTGATGTGGAATTTTTGGATTTGAACCTGAAAGCTAAGACAATAAAACAAAAATTAAAAAGTAGAATTATATCAAACTAAAAAAAAGCAAAACAAAGCAAGAAGACTCCATAGCATATAGGAAGATCGTAACAAAGTGAACAGACAGCGTACTGAATGGGAGATAGTGTTTGCAAATCATACATCTGATACGCAGTTAGTATCCAAAATAGATGAAGATTTCAGCAACTCAGTGAGAAATAACAATTTGATTTTAAAATGGCAGGCGTTCTGAAAAGACATTTTTCCAAAAAAAAAAAAAAAAGACATTAAAATGGACAGCAAGTACATGATAATCACTAATTATCAGGGAAATACAATGCAGCTATTCCACTTCTGAGTATTTGTCCAAAGAACAAAAACCTTCATTCAGAAAGCTACATGCTCCACTATGTTCATTGCAGCATTGTTTTAAACAGTCAAGATATGGAACCAACCTCAAGTGCCCATCAGCAGATGAATGGATAATGAATGTTGTACATGTATAAGGGAATATTGCTTAACCATAGAAAAGAAAGAAATCTTGTGATTTATAATAGCATAGATGCACCACAAAGGTACTAAACTAAATGAAATAAGTCAGAGGAAGGCAAATATACCACTGGCATGTGTAAATATATTTTAAAAGCACAGCAAAACTAAACTCACAGAGAATAGAAAGGAAGGGTGTTGGAGGATGGGCAAATGGGTAAAGGGGATCAACAGCATGGTGATGAATGGCAGCTATACATATTGTGGTGATCACTTTCATTGTGTACACAAAACTGGAATTCTTATGTTGTATACACTTTTACATATATACATAGAGTGAGAGAGACTATTATTTGTTGACAAAATAAGTTAATTGAAAATCTATAAAAATCTTGTTTTTCCCACTTAATGACTTTCAGGTCAAAAAAAATCCTTTCAGACTTCTTGCCAGGATTGAAAGTCATTGTACTTCATTTAGAAAATGAATCATGGGATAACAATTATTTCCTTTTTTATTCTGAGTTAATGTAATTGTTCAGAACTTCATATTGTGGGTAAAATTTTTACATGACATGCTAAAATCACATAGTTTCAAATTATCTCAAATTTGACTTATATAATGAATTATATTTATTTACATACATACATATATAGGATACAGTGTATAAAAAAATAACGAAGCATCTCACATATTTTCTGAACTGTCTCAGGACCTAATTCTATGAACAACACACTGAAAATACTCTGTGCAAAAAATAATTTGCCTTGTAATAAAGTTGCTTTGGGGGCATGTTTCTCAGCTGATAGAACTGCAGTCTGTTGCCTGTCAAGATATGGACTTATTTCAAAGCGTTAAAAAAAAAACAAACCTGCGTTGATAGCAACTTTCTCTCAGAGCTGCCTAGCAAGCAGAAAAGGTCACACAAGTTATGGTGGTGCATTCGTGTTTCTAATTTGGTGTCTGAAGCTGAGAGGACAAATTAATGTTATGACAAAGTGAGACTTTCTAGCCCTCTGGTGAGAACTGTTAATGCTGATGTATAGATTGTAGTGGAGGAATAAAGCAAGCACAGACCTGCATGCCGCAGTTACACAGGGTGGAAAGGTTGTACAGAAAAACATCTGCTGAGAGGCTGGACTTTCTGCTTGGAAAAAACCTGGCTTTTATTTGAGATGAAATTTTTCTCTTGTTTCCATCATTAAAGCCACTACTAAACCTGAAAAATTCATGCGAAATACCCAGTCGTATTTCTAAAGCTGATGAAATGTGTAAGCATTGTATTAGTTAACATTAAAAAATATTTTGATATTTCATAACCACACATTATTTTTAGTAACTGACATTGCTAAAAAGAATACATTATTGCATTCATTCAAAACGTTTCTTCATAACATATAAACTATGTGCATATTATGGAATAAAAATTCTGTAAAGCATTTTAATACACAATCATAGAGGACACTGAATGGCATTATTAAGATGAATCTTACGTTTCTTAAAACCAAGATACTTGTTAAGTTCCATGCACTTTTTGGGGCTGTTTTTTGGGGTGTTGTTGTTTGCTAGTCAGAGAGAGAAGAATCATGGTGAGCTAGGAAAAACAAATCAAAATATGCTAAATACGTAACACAAACTGAATTAAGGTAAACATTTTTGAGTACCTGAAGAAAGCAATTTAAAGAAGTACTAAGTATTTAAAGCCACAGGGAGTTTTTAGGTAACAACAGTGCAATTATTTCATCTCAATTGATTGAGGAAAAAGCATCTGACTTTGACTTTCAAAGAGAGATTTTTCAAAATAAAATTATTAAGACAGACTTCTAGGGAAAAAAGGATAGTTTACTAATAATAGGAATATAAACTGTGTAACAAGAATTACACTTTTGAATTATTTAATGAAGAATGAAAGATGCCCTGAGTTTTGCTGTATCATAGTCCTCCAATTAGACGTTCTACAATAAAATCTATTATATTACCTGGGTATGTTAGTCATTAGCACCATTCACTACTCCCCCTCCATTTTGTTTCTTTAGTATATAACACAGAATTGCATTCCCGCACCCTTGAGAAGTCTGGCATGACCTCAAGGCTAGGACTAGGGTGAGGTAAGTGAGGTACTTGCTTCTGATACAAAATTTAAGGGGAGATGCCAGATAAATTCAGTAATCAAAAGAAATAATATTTTAAGGCAATATTTTCAAAAATCAGAATTAACACAGAAAATCCAAGATGATAAAAATGTCAATATGTAAGTAAAGTAGGATAGTATTACTGACCTTTCCTTTTGCAATATAGCTTTGTATGGCTATGTGATGATGGAGAAGTGAATCGTATCTAATCATAATATGTGAATTTGAAGGCATACTCACTGGGGACAATCAATTGTTAGCTATGCACATAGAATAGAACTTATTTATAAGATGGAATGACACTCTCAGTCAAACTTATAATACCAAAACTTCCAGTTTTATTAAATTGTAACTCAATGGGCATTCCTTAGATCATTATTGCTCTGTCATAAAACTCTATCTGGAAATAGCTTCACAAAGGAAGTATTATATTTACTTAAGAAGCAGGAAATTCTTCTCATGTACAGAAACAGGAAGCTGTTTATTCAGACTTTATTGATTTATTTTATAAATTAATAAACTAGTATCCTCATGTTCAGTGAAAACTTTTCTAACTATTAGTATATAAAAGAAGTACAGGGAAAAGTCCTTGCCTTAACAGGACAATATCATTGGCAAGATGATACAGTCAATGTCCTTTTCCAGAAAAATGTGGGAATGAGTCACAAAAGTCTAATAAGCCATCTGTTTAGAATTCAAACTTCATTCTCCCCTGGAAACACAATTGGTTGTTTCCTGAAGCTATATTTTAAGCACCACTAAACCAAATAGGTTAACAAGAGAAATTTCTAGCATACACTCACACTTGATTCTTCTCTCCCTTCTGAGCACTAGAAGACTAGATATCTCACTCCCTTCAAATAACATGAAACCATATGTCTGATTTAGATCCATAAAATGTTAGCAGAAGTGATATTTCAATAATAGTGGGTTCTCATGTAAAACATATTCATCATTTACATTATCTGAAAGATGAAGATTCTGCAGATACGAAAGGAGGGTGCCAAAAAAGACCTCCATGGACCATGGAGTTTTCTTGGTCAAATTATTAAAATTAAGTCCTAGACAGAGGGTGGTCAGATGGTGCCCTACACATAAAAGCAGACTGGAGTTCAGAAGCTAGAAACTCAGACACGTCCCCTACAAAGTTATACCAACCCTTTGGAGTTGGTATAACTGATTCAAGACTAAATGTAAAGTAGGACGGAACTTGCAGGTAGAGGTAGCAAATTTGGGGGAAGAAGCATCAGAAATATGTGCTATGAAAGTCATATTATGTTTATGTGTTTTTAAATTGTTTTTTTTTTAAGTTAGCAGCTAGATAAATGTTTTGAAAGTTCTAATCTAGTTTATTTGCCCTAAATGGAGTCAGAAGTAAGATGCATGCTGATATTTAGGCTACATTGTTAAAAGAAGGGGATGCATCCTGGTCTGTGTTAGGCATCATTTTGTTGTCTGGGATAACTAAAGAAAGAAACAGTAAAACTCAATAACTGGAAACTATATCAGAAGACTATCCTTTGCAGATAAACTTTGGAGGCTCTGCATTCTGTTTGTGCCTGTGTGTATGTATTAGTCACTCAGTCATGTCCGACTCTCTGCTACCCCGTCAGGCTCCTCTGTCCATGGAATTCTCCAGGCAAGAATACTGGGGTGGGTGGCTATTCTCTTTCACAGAGGATCTTCCCAACCCAGAGATTGAGCCCAGGTCTCCTACACTGCAGACAGATTCTTCATCATCTGAGCCACCGGCAAAGCCCACATTCTGTTTTAGAGAATGATTCTGTTGCCTGATTAGACATCTACAGTTAAGGAGAAAACTAAGTTAGCGCTGACTCCAAGAACTTAATCCCAAATGTCAAGAAGAATAATCGCAGCTTTACCAGCTCAGACAATCAGAGGACATTAGATGGAAGAGGGGGAGCTCTTATTTGAATACATTAGGCTTGAAAGGATGATGAAATAACACTGGGTGCTGATCGTGTGCCAGGCTTGCTTGTGCTGTGTGCCTGGGTTTCCTTCATGAATTCTGGTTGGAAAATGGAAATGAAGTGAAAATGATGATAGTAGTTAATAACATGTGTGCTGTACCATGGTGGGACGGAGGAGAAAGTAGATCAATAACTGTGAGAACCCCACATGCTTCGTTGAGAATATAATATCTGAGTTTTATCTCTGATGATGAGTAGCAGGGAAGAGGGAAAGAACAAGCTATCCAAATAGAGGGAAAACCACGGCTCAAAGTGTATGAAGTCATGTGGTATATTGGGCAAACCAAAGTATGACTAGCTTGGTAAGGACTGAGAAGAAGAAAAGAAATACTGAAAGGTAACTTTGGAGAACATGATTTGCAATATCCTAAAGACTGTCTGGGCCATGAAACAATTTGGATTTTATTCTGTAAGCACTGTGGAGCCACGACAGTCTTTTAAGAAGAACAGTAATTGATCCAGTTTATATTTTAGAAAGATCAACCAACAAGGCAGCATGAAGAATGGATTATATCAGGACAAGATACGGTTTAGAAAGAACATTATTAAGTGTTTAAAAAATGGATTGGCCAAAAAGTCCATTTGAGTTTTTCTATAACATCTTACAGAAAAGCCCAAATGAACTTTTTGACGAGACCAATATTTGAGATGAAGAATGGTGAGAACCTGAAAATGATGAGAATCTAGTAATCCTATCAATGAGGATGGAAAAGAAGGAATGAATACACAAAGAATTTAGAACCCAAACTCCGTGTATTTGGATGACATCATCTGTGTCTTGTTCAGTAATTGGACATGGTTCAGGATGGGGTTGGAAGGATGCAACACCTTAATCTAAGGAGAATATCTAGAATGACTATCATTTTCTTGGCTTAGAAACCATTCACCTTCACTAGCCTTTTACAGGATCAAAAAGAATGCCTACTGATTGGTGCTGTGCTGTGCTTAGTCATTCAGTCCTGTCTGACTCTTTGGGACCCCAAGGACTATAGCCCACCAGGCTCTCTGTCCATGGAGATTCTCCAGGCAAAAGTACTGGAGTGGGTTGCCATGCCCTTGTCCAGGGGATCTTCTCAACCCAGGGATTTATCCCAGGTCTCCTACATTGCAGGTGAAATTTTTTACCATCTGAGCCACCAGGGAAGCCCAAAAATACTGGAGTAGGTAGCCTATCCTTCTCCAAGGGAACTTCCTGACCTAGGAGTCAAACTGGGGTCTCCTGCATCACAGATGGATTCCTTACCATCTGAGCTACCCAGGAAGCCCACTAATTGGTAATACATGCTAATTGTTGCCACTGTTCTTGTTAAGTCACTAAGTCATGTCCAACTCTTTGTGACCCTAGGGACTGCAGCACACCAGGCATCTCTGTCCTCCACTATCTCCCGGAGTTTACTGGAACTCATATCCATTGATTTGGTGGTGCTGTCTAACCATCTCATCAACTACCACCCTCTTCTTTTGTCTTCAATTTCCCAGCATCAGGGTCTTTTCTAATGTGTTAATTCTTTGCATCAGGTGGCCAAAGTATTGGAGCTTCAGCTTCAGCATCAATCCTTCCAGTGAATATTAAGGGTTGATTTCCTTTAAAATTGACTGGTTTGATCTCCTTGCAGTCCAAGGGACTTTCATGAGTCTTTTCTAACACCACAGTTCAAAAGCACCAATTCTTTGATGCTCAGCAATTTTTATGGTCTAACTCTCACATCTGTACTTGAGTACTGGAAAAAGCATAGCTTTGATTATACAGACTTTTGATGACAAAGTGATGTCTTTGCTTTTTAATACGCTGTCTAGGTTTGTCACAGCTTTCATTCCAAGAAGCAAGTGTCTTCTAATTTCATGGCTGCAAGTCATTATGGATTGTTATCATAGCTGACAATCAACGTGAGTTCTGTGTTTTCTAGTCAGTCCTATCAGAATTACAGGGGTTTAGTGGAAAGCTGAGCACCAAAGAATTGATGCCTTTTTTTTTTTAATTGGTAAATCTCTTTAATGGGTATACAGAAATTCCTTGTACTAATCTCATTACTTTGCTACTAGTTTTTCAAAGTTTGAAATTATATCAAAAAGAAGATTCTTTTTCTGCTGATTCTTTATTGCTGAGCTACTAGGGAAGCCTGTTTCACCCATACCCCAGTCTGTAATGTCCTGCCAAGACAAATAAAACACCAGTTCAGAGAGGAATCAAAGACACAAATTGCTCCCATTAAGACAGGACATTTGTCAAGAAGCTCTCCTTATCTTCAGAATTAACACCAGGATATAATGAATTTGTGACACTGTCAAATTGAGGGCATAGAGCCACCCTCACCACCAAGACAGCTGGCTTCACTAGTCATTCCTCTCCACTACTTTGAGTTCAACTTCAATGCCACAGGACAGACAATCTCAGGCTGTTTCACATCATAGAGCTGCAACATGAATAAGCTCTACTATTTTACTAGGTTTATCTGATCTGCTGGCCAGGATGTGTGGATCTATTATCAAAACTCTATCCCACTTTATCTCACAACATCAGTCTGTGAATAACATGTTACATCCATGCTTAAAATATGAATGGCATTCCATTAAAGCTCCAGAGAGACTATTCAATGTGCAGTAGAGTCAGGGCCAGTGAATGGTGCATACAAGTGGAAATAGATTATAGTTGGATCCTTTTTTAACAGAAAAAAAAATTCTCATGCTTTGTCTCTTCCTAGGGAAAAAAAAAACTACTACAATTTTCTTGTTGTTATATTGTAAAAGTTCTTTTTTATTTTTAATTTTATCATCAGCTTAAGTTTGTTCTAGTATTTTGCACATAAAACTATACATAGCTTTTGGGGCTTCCCCAGTGGCTCAACAGGTAAAGAATTCGCCTGCAATGAAGGAGACACAGGCGATGTGGGTTTGATTCCTGGGCTGGGAAGATCACCTGGAGGAGGAAATGACAATCCATTCCAGTATTCTTGCCTGAGAAGTATCATGGACAGAAGAGCTTGGTGACCTGCAGTCCAAATGTTTGTAAAGTCAATCCAAAAAGCAGAAAGAGTCAGACGCAATTGAGTGACTGAGCACACAAAAATAAATTACCTTGCTTAAATGAGGGCAGTTAGGGTGCAATCTTAGCAGCAATATTATCCTTGGGGTTATAACCCACAACAAATGAAGTAGTGTATTGTTCACACACATACTCTATTTTCTAGGGCAGCAAATGTCTTTCTTAAATATATAGACTCTTCATTGGTATGTGCCATTTCAATCCCTATTCCTCATCACAGTTTTTTTTTTTTTTTTTTTAAGAGCTTCCATTTTACTTTATTTTACATTACAGTACTCTATTGGTTTTGGCATACATTGACATGAATCTGCCACGGGTGTACACGAACTCCCAAACATGAACCCCCCTCCCACCTCCCACCCCACATCATCCCTCTGGATCATCCCCATACACCAGCCCCAAGCATCCTGCATCCTGCATCGAACATAGACTGGTGATTCGTTTCTTACATGATAGNATCCCTCCGGATCATCCCCATACACCAGCCCCAAGCATCCTGCATCCTGCATCGAACATAGACTGGTGATTCGTTTCTTACATGATAGTATACATATTTCAATGCTATTCTCCCAAATCATCCCACCCTCTCCCTCTCCCGACTCTTGAGGGTCTCTTGGACTGCGAGGAGCTCCAGCCAGTCTGTTCTAAAGGAGATCAACCCTGGGATTTCTTTGGAAGGGATGATGCTAAAGCTGAAGCTCCAGTACTTTGGCCAACTCATGCAAAGAGTTGACTTATTGGAAAAGACTCTGATGCGGGGAGGGACTGGGGGCAGGAGGAGAAGGGGACGACAGAGGATGAGATGGCTGGATGGCATCATTGACTCAATGGCCATGAGTCTGAGTGAACTCTGGGAGTTGGTGATGGACAGTGAGGCCTGGTGTGCTGTGATTCATGGGGTCACAAAGAGTCAGACACAACTGAGCAACTGAACTGAACTGAATTGATAGAGTCACTAAGAGATCACTCAGCTGAGAGGAATCCAATTCCTCTTCCAGCTGTGGCTGCCAAGGAATTATCTTAGCCAATGTGTCCTAGTTATTTCCCATTCTCCTCTATTCCCCTTGCATTGTTGAGAATTGAAGTAATTGTCCCATCCCACCTTTAGAAAACAACATTTTATTTGAGTTCTAAGTCCAAAAGTAAGAGGATATATATATATGTATGGCTGACCCATTTTGCTGTGCACACAGTAACACACTGTTAATAGAAACCAACACAAAATTGTAAGGCAGCTATACTCCAACAAAAATTAGTTAAAAAATAAAAAGGGCATTTTTTAGATCAACAAAAATTATAGTAAAATGGCAATAAAATATCCATGCATGATGAAAGTGAATGCTCTATTGCTCTTCTCATTTAATGGGTTACTTAACTGACTGTCCTTAGAAACTTCTATGAGAAAATAATATGAAATGCTTTGGTGCTGAAGGCCCAAGTTTTATTTTTGGAACATGGTGCAACAAAGTGTATCACTATCTTTGTTAATGCAAATAGAATAATATATCAATTCTGATAACCCAGAAGAAAATTTCTGCAAAATTTGATTTATATGTCCAATAATAGAGATAAAAATCCTGATGTCCTTACACACTGACTAGAGCAGACATTTGGCTATTTTCTCCTTTACTAACAAATATAGAGATTTCTTATTAGGCTCCACAGATACTACTGGCTGTCAGCAAGCAGAGTATTTGAGAGGGAATGCAGAAATGGCAGCTAGTGAGAGAATACAGAAGTAATAAAGGGGAGATAAAAAGCAAAAATATCCACAGGGCATCATAAATAAGGAAGAAATATACCAGTAAAGCAAGGAAGTTGATTTTAGTTTGGCTGATAAAAAGAAGAAGACCAAAGTTCACACATCCTCTTAATAAATTTCAAACAGCCAACCTCCCCTTACATATATACTAGTTTTTTCTCAAAAGCAGTTTTTATAATTAGAGTAGACTTGTGTGTGTGTGTATGTGTGTGTGTGTGTGAGTTGCTCAGCTGTGTCTGACTCTTCGAAACTCCATGGACTTTAGCCCATGAGGCACGTCTCTCCATGGAATTCTCCAGGCAAGAATACTGGAGTGAGCTGCCATTTACTTCTCCAGGGAGACTTTTTGATTCAGTTCAGTTAAGTTCAGTCGCTCAGTCGTGTCCGACTCTTTGCGACCCCATGAATCGCAGCACGCCAGGCCTCCCTGTCCATCACCATCTCCTGGAGTTCACTCAGACTCACGTCCATCGAATCAGTGATGCCATCCAGCCATCTCATCTTCTGCCGTCCCCTTCACCTCCTGCCCCAATCCCTCCCAACATCAGATTCTTTTCCAATGAGTCAACTCTTCGCATGAGGTGGCCAAAGTACTGGAGTTTCAGCTTTCGCATCATTCCTTCCAAAGAAATCCCAGGGTTGATCTCCTTCAGAATGGACTGGTTGGATCTCCTTGCAGTCCAAGGGACTCTCAAGAGTCTTCTCCAACACCACACTTCAAAAGCATCAATTCTTCGGCACTTAGCCTTCTTCCCAGTCCAACTCTCACATCCATACATGACCACTGGAAAAACCATAGCCTTGACTAGACGGACCTTAGTCGGCAAAGTAATGTCTCTGCTTTTGAATATACTATCCAGGTTGGTCATAACTTTTCTTCCAAAGAGTAAGCGTCTTTTAATTTCATGGCTGCAGTCACCATCTGCAGTGATTTTGGAGCCCCAAAACATTAAAGTCTGACACTGTTTCCACTGTTTCCCCATCTATTTCCCATGAAGTGATGGGACTGGATGCCATGATCTTCGCTTTCTGAATGTGGAGCTTTAAGCCAACCTTTTCGCTCTCCTCCTTCACTTTCATCAAGAGGCTTTTTAGCTCCTCTTCACTTTCTACCATAAGGGTGGTGTCATCTGCATATCTGAGGTTATTGATATTTCTCCCGGCAATCTTGATTCCAGCCTGTGTTTCTTCCATTCCAGAGTTTCTCATGATGTACTCTGCATAGAAGTTAAATAAGCAGGGTGATGATATACAGCCTTGATGTACTCCTTTTCCTATTTGGAACCAGTCTGTTGTTCCATGTCCAGTTCTAACTGTTGCTTCCTGACCTGCATACAGATTTCTCAAAAGGCAGGTCAGGTGGTCTGGTATTCCCATCTTTTTCATAATTTTCCACAGTTTATTGTGATCCACACAGTCAAAGGCTTTGGCATAGTCAATAAAGCAGAAATAGATGTTTTTCTGGAACTCTCTTGCTTTTTCCATGATCCAGCTGATGTTGGCGATTTGATCTCTGGTTCCTCTGCCTTTTCTAAAACCAGCCCGAAATAGGAGAATCTCCACATGTCTCTTTTCCACAAAACCTCTGGAACATATTCAACTTCTAATTTTGATTTCTTAATCATCTCTTGAGTATATCCTTTTGGTTTTTTATTTTCAATGTTATTGAAGTCCAAATCACAGCAGTGTCTCACCTGGACAATTATAAATAGTCTCTCAATAGGTTTTCTCTCATCCATTATGCTCCCTTCAACCTGTTGTCCACACCTCAATCAAAGTGATCTTTTAAAAGGCAAATATGTCATCACCTTTAAAAACCCTTCAAAAAGCCGCCATGGGTGTTAGTATTTAAATTAAAAAAAAATCAATGTGGCATATACCATAGTCCTAATTCTCCAACCTCATTTACTGTGTTCTCATCCCCTCTCTCTGCACCCTGGCCCCACAAGCTTCCTTTAAGTGTCTTGAGCTGCTCACTGGCTTTTGTAGATACTGTTTTATCCATATGTATAAAATATTAAACATATTGTCTCATCATCTCTTGGAACTCAAACTAGGCACTACTTTTTCTGCAGTAGATTCAACACAAGCATATCTTTATCCAGAAAAGTATTTCTGAACCACTAGTATAGGTTAGATTTCTTTGTTAGAAACTCTTATTATTCTATTCCTGTTTATTTTCAGAACAGTTATAACTATTTCACACATTAGTGTTACTTTCTTTGATGTCTGTTTCCCTCCTTGAACTATAAGGTCTATGATATTTAAGATCAAGGCTTCCCTGGTGGCTCAGATGGTAAAGAATCTGCCTAGAGTGCGGGAGACCTGGGTTCAGTCCTTGGGTCAGGAAAAGCCCCTAGAGAAATGGCTACCCATTCCAGTATTCTTGCCTGAAGAATTTCATGGACAGAGGAGATTGGTAGTTTATATTTCATGAAGTCACAAAGAGTCAGACACGAGAGTGACTTTTACTCTCTTATTTGATTTACCATTTGTTTCTGTTATCTGATAGATCATAATTGCCCAACTGATTTTCTGTCATCTTTCAAATCAGTACCAAAGCTACAATATGGATGAGTTAGGCCATATGATTCTATAATGTCAGATAAGGCTGTTTCAGTATATTATTAATATATTTTAAGTAACTTCCATAGACAAGTGTTATGGAATGTGCTTGGTATTTTTGTTAATGAATCAATGGTGAATAAATACAAGAATAAATAAGATGAGCTCAAGATCTCACCTTTAAGGAGATTCCAACATCATAGGTGCATTAATTTCTTCTGGTTATGAGCACAGACTTGAAAATACATTGTTTTAATTCAATTTCTGACTTTTATACTTGGTAAACAAGTTATTTGCCCCTGGACCTCAAGTTTTCCATATCTATCCTAGGAATGATGATAGCATTTTCCTCATAACGTGTTGTGAGAATTAAAAGAGACGATACATACATATGTCCTTAGAACAGTGCTTACAAAATGCTTACAAAACAATCATACAAAATAAGCACTGATTACAAATTACTTGCAGTTAGTGAATATAACCCTGTATGGGTTTAACTGTATCCTCCCGAAATTTGTATTTTAAAGTCCTAGCCCCCCACACTCCAGAATGTGGCTTATTTGGAGAAAGCGCTTTTAAAAAGGTAATTAAAGTAAAATATGGTCACATGGTTTGTGTTGTAAGCCAGTATGACTTTAGTGTCCTTATAAGACTAGGAGATCAAGACACAGACAAGCATAGAGGGAAAACTATGCAAGGATGCAGTGAGAAGGCAGTCCTCTACAACCCAGGAGAGAGGCTTCAGAAGAAATCAACCAGCCTGACACCTCGGTCTCAGACTTGTAGCTTCCAGAATTGTGAGAAAATAAATGTCTGTTTTTAAGCCACTCAATCTGTCCTGCTTCGCCATGGCAGCCCTGAGAAATTACTGCAATTTGACTGCATCTGACACTGCCGTCATAATGGCACTGTCAGAACCACAAAGATGTTCTCAGGTATTCATTTTCCATCCACTCGTCCAGCTCCTTAAGTTCTCTTTTTGGTTCCAAACTCCCAGGAGGATGTATGAACCTTGGGGACATATGTTTGCCCTATAACTACCTTCACTGAAGTAACTTTAACGATATGCCCTCAGGGTTTTATTGAAATATGTAAGAGGAAAATTAATGTGAATTAAGATTTGCTTAAACCCATCATGTATCAAACAGATACCTCATATACTTAAGCCTGAGTATATAGTCATATAATTTTTATATTGTTATATTCATAATTATATTCATAGTAGAATTAATCTGAATTACTTAATTTGCATGTGTTTTAGATTTAACACTTGTTGATAATATTAAATTTGGATGAAGAATTCATTATGCAAGGGAGTTTCCTTTCTAATAGTTAGAACTCAGTGCTTTTACTGTCGTGGCCCGAGGTTCAGTTCTTGGTTGGGAACTAAGACACAGCAAGCCACGTAGCACAGACAAAAAAAAAAAAAAAATTTCACTATTAATATTTTTCTTATGTTGACACAAAGTATATAAAACCTAAAAAAATCAATGATTTTTAATATATGATCTATATACTCTTCTATAAAGAGTCTTGAAAGTGTCAGCATCAATCAAAGTAAATTTATTCTATAAGATCCATCATATATCTTAATTTGTTAAAATCTAGAGTTTCATAATCTATATACACTGAGGTAGCTTCTATTGTGCCTCTATCTAGATCAATAAACAGTTTTAAACTTTTAGGCACACCCACGGCAGACTCATGTTGATGTATGGCAAAACCAATACAATATTGTAATTAGCCTCCAATTAAATTTATGTTTAAAAAAATAAATAAAATAAATTTTTAAGCTTGAGTCCCAAGAGCTAAACACAAGAATTACATGATTGTTAACATAAGTATAAAATGTTTCTCTATATATTTTATGTATTTGATTGAATATCTTGCAAGCATGGAGATAACATGGTTAAAAGTTTTCTGATTTGAGAAACTAGTGGCTGGAACTAGCTTTTATTTCATGGTTCAGCTTTGACTGTTATTTTCTAAGTTCTTTACAATCCTATTTACTTGTATGAGTGGACTCATAAAATATTCCAGTAAAATTCCTGACACATAAGAGGTGCCCAATTAATGTGAATTACCCAACTAACCTCTTGCAATCCCATCTTAATTTATCTAAGCTTTTCAACAGATTTGCTCACTATTATCCTTGTTCTACTTAATACCATGACACAATTCCATACATGATTTTCTCTACTCTCTTCTAAAAGTTTCAAAAATGCCTTTTGTTCTTTGAAGTATCTATAGCAAAGAAAAATTTACCAATATTAGTAGCTCTGACAACCTAAGACCTATCTTTGGAGACCACAGTCAGTGGCAGAAGGGAATACTGAAAAAAAAATAATGGTGGCAATAATGCTACAGCAAAAATATGTCAATATTTTCTGACCTAAAAGGGCAGTGAAGTATTCTTACTTGAGGTGTCTGAAGGGGAGGGATCTTAAGCTATTTCTCCAGGAAGACAAATGAGTTAAACAGACAAAGCAAAGATACACAGAAAGTATACAGAAGGGAATACTGAAAAAAAAATAATGGTGGCAATAATGCTACAGCAAAAATATGTCAATATTTTCTGACCTAAAAGGGCAGTGAAGTATTCTTACTTGAGGTGTCTGAAGGGGAGGGATCTTAAGCTATTTCTCCAGGAAGACAAATGAGTTAAACAGACAAAGCAAAGATACACAGAAAGTATTGCTTTCCATATGATGCAAGCACCATGACCCCAATGGAGGGTCAAGGCAGGTAGATGGGTTGCAGACACACACATGCTAGATCAGGAAAGACTGTGATGCCTTGTAAGGGTGGATTGACCTTATCCGATAAGCAGCAGGAAAACAGTACAAGATTTTAAGCATGCAAACGACCTAATTAGATTTGACTTTCAGACTTCACTGTGGCTGCAGCATCATGGAACTTTCATTCAATAAGGCCCCTCTAGAGACAAAACATGGAACAACAGACTGGTTCCAAATAGGAAAAGGAGTACGTCAAGGCTGTATATCGTCACCCTGCTTATTTAACTTCTATGCAGAGTACATCATGAGAAACGCTGGGCTGGAAGAAGCACAGGCTGGAATCAAGATTGCCGGGAGAAATATCAATAACCTCAGATATGCTGATGACACCACCCTTATGGCAGAAAGTGAAGAGGGGCTAAAAAGCCTCTTGACTAAAGTGAAAGAGGAGAGTGAAAAAGTTGGCTTAAAGCTCAACATTTAGAAAACAAAGATCATGGCATCCGGTCCCATCACTTCATGGGAAATAGATGGGAAAACAGTGGCAGACTTTATTTTTTGGGGGCTCCAAAATCACGGTAGATGGTAATTGCAGCCATGAAATTAAAAGACGCTTACTCCTTAGAAGGAAAGTTATAACCAACCTAGAGAGCATGTTGAAAAGCAGAGACATTGCTTTGCTGACTAAAGTCCATCTAGTCAAGGCTATGGTTTTTCCTGTGGTTATGTATGGACGTGAAAGTTGGACTGTGAAGAAAGCTGAGCGCCGAAGAATCGATGCTTTTGAACTGTGGTGNCTTGGAAGAAAAGTTATGACCAACCTAGATAGCATATTCAAAAGCAGAGACATTACTTTGCCGACTAAGGTCTGTCTAGTCAAGGCTGTGGTTTTTCCTGTGGTCATGTATGGATGTGAGAGTTGGACTGTGAAGAAAGCTGAGCGCCGAAGAATCGATGCTTTTGAACTGTGGTGTTGGAGAAGACTCTTGAGAGTCCCTTGGACTGCAAGCAGATCCAACCAGTCCATTCTGAAGGAGATCAACCCTGGGATTTCTTTGGAAGGAATGATGCTAAAGCTGAAACTCCAGTACTTTGGCCACCTCATGCAAAGAGTTGACTCATTGGAAAAGACTCTGATGCTGGGAGGGATTGGGGGCAGGAGGAGAAGGGGACGACAGAGGATGAGATGGCTGGATGGCATCACTGACTCGATGGACGTGAGTCTGAGTGAACTCTGGGAGTTGGTGATGGACACGGAGGCCTGGCGTGCTGCGATTCTTGGGGTCGCAAAGAGTCAGACATGACTGAGTGACTGAACTGAACTGAAGACACCAACAAATTATAGTATTGTAGGGTACACAGCTGTGTAGACAGTATTAAAATTCAGTACATTAAGTGTTATACTCCAGGTATGAGCCAAATAATACGTGGGTGCACCATGAGAGAAAAAAATGGTTCTGCCAGACTTGAGAAAATATTCAGAGTGAAACTGATATTTGAGCTGGGCTTCTGTCCCAAACAGGAACTTGCCAAGAAAGGTATGTGTGTGCATATGCTTGTGTGTGTTGTGTGTGTGTGTATTTGGGGAAAGATATGTGGTGGTGGTGTTCCAGGTAGGGTAAAGAGCACGTGCAGAGGCTGGGAGCAGGATCTAACATGGCGTGCTCCAGTTTAATGTGACCTGAGCGTAAGGTGAGTAGATGGCTGGTTGGGGCAGGAAAGCACAGAGAGGTAAGAGAGAGGATTGGGGACGTGA
Source organism: Oreotragus oreotragus (assembly GCA_006410675.1). Lineage (NCBI taxonomy): Eukaryota > Metazoa > Chordata > Mammalia > Artiodactyla > Bovidae > Oreotragus > Oreotragus oreotragus. The sequence goes on from SJYX01005273.1 coordinate 39,151, forward strand.
GTTGGAATCATGTTAAGAAGTTAATAAGACTTTATCCTATTGAATAGAGAAGTTACATATTTAGACCCGTGTTTTAGAAAATTTACAACAACTTGAAAGGTCATTCAGCGGTGGGAGAACTAAAAGTGAGCAGATTATTGTCATAGCTCAGGTAAGAAAAGACCAGGGCTAGCACGAGGCAGGCACTCAGGGATTGCAGAGCATTAAAGGGAAAGTCACTAATTCAGACGTATACATCTGGATTTCAGTGGAGTAGGGAAAGAGAGAAAAGGATGAACCAAAGATGGTCCTATGGCTTGTAGTGTGAATGGCTGAATGGATGGAATATTATCTGAAGTATGGACTAGATAACACAGTTTTAATTTTTTACTGATAGATGCCATGGTTTTCTGGGCAGTGGTGCTACTGAGAGAAAACATCCCTAGTCTCGAGTAATTTACCATCTTAGTGAGTAGACAGAAGCACAAAAAATCACCCACCATTCAGCCCCTACCAGAAATAGGTTGATTATGTACTATGTGCTGTGGGAACACAGGAAAACAAATATTTAAGTCTACCAAGGGTAACAGAGAAAGGTTTCACTGGAGAGGTGCTGATTCAGCTTCTACAAAAAGATGATTAGTTGATTGCTAGTTCATGAGAGAACATTTGATAAGTTAAAAATAGAGAGGATTGTAGAGGCAACATCTGGGTTGCCCATTAGGTTGTAAGTGAGGTGAGGGCAAGGGTCTTTTTTGCTTAGCATCATGTCTCAAATCTGAATGGTAGGAGAGAGAATTAGGAACTGGAGGAAGGGTAGTAGCAGGAAGTCTCCTCACACTGGGGTGCGGTTGTAGAGATAATGAGTCTGGATTGATTTTTGTGAAAAAAGCTGAAGAGGAACAGGAAGGTGTGAAAAGAAGGTGGCAAGTTTTGAGAGAAATAAACTGATGCAGAAAGTGAAATAGATTTGGACCAGTTCAGTCCTCTCTAGGATTCGTCTTGGTATTGATAGAGAGAGGTGTTCCTTGTAAGCTCCCCTTTCCCTCCTTTCCTCTTAGCACAACTACAGCCTTGCATTGTAAGGGCTCCAAATCTCTTTGGATTGTAGACTGTGGATGCTGCGTGGTGGGCATGGCAGAGTGGTGTACCCCATCTGTTGAAGGGCAGATGGTGGTGGGGAGTGGGATTATCTGAGTAAGTATCTAACTAACTACTCATCTCTTTAGCTAAGGTAAATAGCCCTGATTTCTTTTGATCTCTCACACTAGTGGTATTTTCAACCTTTTAGTCATTTGGACTATGACCCCCTCCCCCAAATAGTTCCCATTTCCTGTCTCACTCTCACCTCTCAGTGAAGTGTAGAAATTTCAAGGAAAAAGAACTAAGATTTTTACTTCAACGAAAAAAGTAAAAAGGGGGCTTTTTGAATCATTTCCTTCCATTTATATTTCAGAAGTCCCAGTTGAGAAAACTACTTTTCTAGATGATAATCAGTGACACAAATAACAAATTATGACAGCCACATTGGTCTCCCAGATTGTTTCCCTTTTATTTGTTGCTAGGTGGTAGATTTAGGTTGCCAGAGATGCTCGGACTCTGGAATAAATAGAATTAATGATAGAGTTATAAAGAATAATAGAACCAGGGAATGGCTTAGAAATCCTCTGGATTCTAGGACAAACTCCATACTTCACAGATGTAGACAGAGTCCAGGCCATGCCCTCATGTTATCACAGGAGCCAAGCTAGGCTATCCCTGAGTCCACAGGCCTGGCCACTGTCCACCTGGCACACGGCTGAGCTGCAGACCACGGACGCAACACTGCATCCGCATTCCCTGACTGCTGTCAGCTGCTTTGGTTTCTGCCTTGATTGCAGAGGCTGCAGGGTGGTAGTACCTATGGCAAATGAGTCATCTCCGCACAGGACAGCTGCTTCTCTAATGATGGAGTCACGGGAACAGTAGGGAGAGAGATTCTCTTGGTGGGAGTCTTCTGCAGCTCATTTCCACACTGCTCTTTGGTCCTGGGACCTAGTCTGTCCATTTTGTGATACTCTCACACAGACATTGCCATCAAGAGGGTCTAATGTCTCACTAGGACTTACTGATGACCCCAGGACCCATTGAGCCTTCTTTTGAAACACACCAGATAATGTGTACCTTGTATGGTCAGTTAACCCTCATGACTACCAATTCCAGACCTTTCTCACCGCCTCTGAACAGCTTCCTTCAGCTGCCCTGGCCCTCTGGGACTCCACTCTCCTCTGTGATCTCCCATGGGAGCTATTCTTGGGGTGTCTGTATCCAGGCTGGTGGTCAGAAGGGCCTCTGGACCATCTGGTAATCCTCCCGGTCAGCCTTTCCTCGGTCTTCTCAGAATCACTACAGACTTTTGTCTCCTGCACCCAACTTCACTAAGATCATAGAGTGAGAACTTCTCAGTTCCCACACCCGCCTTGCTGACCATCATTGCACTCGCTGCTTTCCCTTTCCTCGGGGGAGATGTGTCCCTGCCCTGTCTGCAGTTATTCTCCCCCTCCCCCTCCCTAGGGCACTTGCTCACTAATCCTCCCCACTCTATTTCCTGTATCTTCAAACTTTTCTTTCTTTGTTGACTCTTTCCCTTAGGATATAAGTACCCTCAAAAGTCTCTCCCATTAAAATAAACAGACATGAGCAAAACCATACTCATCAAACAACAGTTCATTGGTCCTTGCCTCCCCCTGGCATCCTACCCTTCCTTGGTTGCCCCCACCTCTGCCCAGCCTTTATACCATTGCTCCCATCCTGCTCCTGCCCATTTGCAGTGGCCTGCTGCCTGATTGCCAGACTTCATTATTTTATTTGCTAACAAATCTTTCTTCAGATGCCAGGGATCCTCAGGAGTTAATTCTTTGTGGGGCAGCCCCTTCTGGGGTCAGAGTCCTCTCCGGATGAGTTATCAGACTGTGGCTTAATAGTCTGTCTCTAACACCACCCAGTGGCCTGTTGTAACTATGGGTGAAGTAGGGGGGTGGCTGTAATCCTTGGCAGATATTCTCTGACTTTGGTCCAAGGTCTTTAGAAAACCATTGTGAGAGCAAGACAATCTGTCCTCAGAACTAGGCCCTTTAATTTTTAGAATGTTGACTTTAACTGGCATTGCATATTTTACCTCTTGCTGTGTTTCTTTTCTAACTAGAGAGTGATCTCTTTCTCCCTTTACATTTGGATTAGAAAATGCTGTGTGTGTGTGGGAAGGGGATGGGGTAGGGAGTCGTGGTGACAAAGCTGTAGCGAGCATTTCTGTTGTTAGTCAAAACGTGAAATATGAAAACTGAGGTGTTTAAATCTCTAATTTGTCCCCTAGGAGAAAGAAAGGCTTTTGCAAGGTCATAGCACAGCTCAGAGGAGGCTAGGGGAAAGAATTTGGATACACCCCAGAGTGCTTTACAAACCACCCTGACCCCCCCTGAGCTCTGGAATAGATCCTTGAAATGGGCCTGTGTGGTAGCCAGACATAGGAGTATTTGAAAATTCCCTGTAGTGGGCTTCTCCAACTCACACCGTGAATAATTCAGTAAATCTTTTGGAAGCCCTCCTGGGAGCAGTGATCCCGCTTTCCTGGGATAGGCTCTTTTGAATGAGAGAGGCATAGCCACTTCTTCAGATTTGCTGTTGGGAGTTTCTTTCCCGTCCCACCAAGTCCAGTCCTCCTAAGATCAGAGATCCAGAAATAAGTCCTCCAAAACAGAGATCAATGTCATTAGTTTGTCACCTGGAGTCTTACCTCAGAGCCTGATAAGACATGGATGTTTGCACTAGTACCTTGAAGGATGGGTTAAGGATATGAAGTGGTCAAAAGCATTATGGTCATGGAACTAAGTGGTCTAAAACTCCATCTCTTTGCTTGTTTTTAAATTATTACTTGCTCAGGAGCTAAGATTATGAACACAAGTGCTATTAGATATTATTTATTATGAAAAAAGATCAGACCTTTTTTCTCTTTATCTTGAACTAAAGTGAACTGATTTTTTTTTCCTTTGAATTTATTAAAAGTTGACTACTGAATCCATTATCTTCTTATATATTTTTATTGTATTTTAAACAGGAATGGATTACCATCAGTAATTTAATTTTCTTCTCAATGACTGCTCACATTAGTATCCTACTCCTTAAACTTTGCTTCTTATCCTACTTGACCAGCCTATTTCTCTTCACAGGTGTGTAGAGTGGAGACAGGGATGAATTCCCAGCCAGCTCAGTGAGGTATGCATGAGAGTCTTGGGAACTTCCCTTCTCATCTGACCAACCTGCTTTAACCACCTTAATCTCTACTATGTTTTCTTTGCCACTTACGACAAAAAATATTCTAGTCCAGCCTCATTCCCCCACCAAGTCACCATTTGCCTATAAGGAATGCCTCACAGACAACACATTTATATTTTGGTAGCTTTGACTGGTAAAAAAAAGCCCAAACCTGTGGTCCTCTAATTCCGTCCATTGACCCTAGAAGGGAAACAGAGACTGTTTCTTTCTTCTGGAAATATGGAGGCAGTTCTCATTTCTTTGGCTCCTCCTTCCCCGTCTTTCCAGGCTGCACTGTCTCAGTTTCTGTGTTATCGTCTGTTAACCTCCCTGGCTGCTTTCCTCGGAGCAGGCAGGGCTATGTTTCTGTTAACAAATGGTACACAGGACCGAACATCATCCACCGAAGAGTGAGGCAGGACTGCCATCCCATTTTATCTTTATACTGTACCTTTAAGATCACATTGGCTTGTTTTCATTAATTGAACAGTAATTTATTAGTTTCCTCCCATGTGGTAGACACTGTAGTAGATACCTGGGGGCTGGGAATATGTATAAGTGCTATCAGGAAGCAAACATACTAGAAAAGAAGGAGAGAGGGAGAGAGTAAGCAAAAATAGTTAACTAGAAAGCAAGTATGGTGAGTATTAGCCTAAGAGTACAGGGTGGTGTGTGCATAAGTAGTTGGGGGACATTTCCTAACTGGAGGGTTAGGAAAGGCCTCTGAAAGGAAGGACTTTAAAGCAGGACCATAAAACAACTGGACAGGAGATTAGGTGTAAGAGAGAGGGAGAGCTGGGGGAAGGGATGGAATGTACCAGGCAGAACAAAGAACATATGCAAAGGCCTAGAGATGAGAAGCAACTGAATGTAGCACAATCTGTCTGAAGATTAGACTATAAAGAAGAGAAGGCAGAGATGAAGTAGGAGATACAGGAAGTGTCCACACTGTGGGTTCCTTCAAAGCTAACTATTCAATACATGTTTGAGCACTCTTCTGGGCCCTAGAGTCATGCCAGTTAAGAAAACAGACCAAGAAAAAAAATCCCTGCCCTCATAGTACATAGAGTTTAGTGGAATTAAGTTAAAAAACCTTATCAAAGAATTTGGATTTTATTCTAAGAGTGGGTGGAACCCGCTGAAAGGGTTAAATGGGAGAGTAATGTGGTTAGAATTATACTGTTTTAAAGTTAGGCAGATGATTTCACCCACTGGGAGTACTTTTGACAATGAAAGTAATTATGAATAATTGTGATAGAACAATAGAACTTTGGCCGGTTCTAAAGATAGGCAAAAGCAAGAAAGATAGGCACCCTTTTAAAATATGGGCAAACTAAAGGCAGAGATTGGCCACTGCAGGGCCCACGGGAAAGATAGCCAGGCCTGGCACTGAGACGTTCAGTGAGGTGGAAGGAAGTGGATGGATTTGGGAAGCACTTAGAGGGAGAGACCTGTTGTCCAAGACAGGCAAAGGATAAGAAATGCAGAGTGGCACCAAAAGCCTTCTTCCAAACTAATCAGGACTCAGAAACCAGTAACCATTCGCTGAGTTCATTGGATTTGCTACTGGTTTCCTGCTTTCCTGTTACCTTCTCTACATCTTGACCGACTAAGTCAGAGTTCTTGATGGAACCTAAACAGGTGTGTATACCCATCTATTATGTTTTTCTGAATTGTTTGTCCAGTAAAACAAATGTTTAAAAACAAATAATTAAGGGATGATTAGCCTCATAAGTGGAGAAGGAAATGGCAACCCACTCCAGAATTCTCGCCTGGAAAATTCCATGGACGGAGGAGGCTGGTGGGCGGCTACAGTCCATGTGGTTGCAAAGAGTCGGACACAACTGAGCTACTTCGCTTTCACTAGCCTCATAAGACTTGTTCATAATGGCCTCTTGATCCTGAGATTGTTGCTTTCTTTCAAGTGTTGGCTTACAGTCACTGTATCAAGTTAATTAGGGTTCTCCAAAGAAGTGTGCGTGCACACACACACACATATATATGTGTGTGTATCCATATATATATATGGATATTTCTTATAGGAATTGGCTCACACAGTTACAGAAACTGAGAAGTCCCATGATCTGGTATGTCTACAAGCAAGAGAATTAGCAAAGCTGGTGGTGTGACTCAGTCCAGATCCCACAGCTTGAGAAATGGGGAGTCAGTGGTGTAAGTGGCAGTTTCTGTCCCAATGTCCTAGAAACAGGAATGCTGATATCCAAGAGCAGGAGGAGATGAATGTCCCAGCTCAAGCAGAAAGAGCGAATTCGTCTTCCCCCTGCCTTTCTGTTCTATTTAGTCCCTCAACAGATTGGATGGTGTCCACCCATGCTGGTAAGGACAATCTTTTTCACTCGGTCTGCTGATTCAAATGCTCATATCTTCCAGACACGCTCTCACAGATATACCTGGCAAAAATGTTTTACTAGTTATCTAAGCATTTCTTAGTCAAATGACGCATAAAATTGACCACCACATGTACAATACATGTATAAGGTTAAATTATTTTCCAGGAGAACAATCCATTTTAAGTGCTGAGTTTATCCTTTCAGTGGTTGACCTGTCCCAAATAGAAACAGCAGTTCTCTTAGTTGTTGTCAGTCTTTTTCTTTAAGTGTGTAAGTTCCCTTTAACTTATATAACCCCCTAGAGCAGCGTAACATCAGGCCATTATATGACCATTATTTCTGAGCCAGACTCTTTTGTTCCACTTTGGCCACAGAGTGTGTGATATATGGCATTTTCAGGACAGGGCCAGAAGTTCTGAAATACCGTTAACCATCAGGAGAGGGCCTAGTAAAAGACTGAAGAACTGTGGACGAATCAGCACAAACCAGAAATTGCTGTTAGAGAAGCAGCTTGGTTCTTACCCTCAGAAGAGAAGCATCTCATTCATGCAGAAGGAGGGGACTTTCTTGGTCCCTGACCACCCTAACTTTGTGACTTATAAAGACAATACTATTGATCTGGGAGTGATATTCTAGGTTCTTAGGAAGAATACTTATCAAAAGTGTTGCTGAACATGCTAGATGTGCAGAATGCTATTTAAGTGCTTAATTATCAGAAGTGAACCCAAATAATGACTGAGTTTGATTCCCTATGGACCAGAAATGCTGTTCCTGATGAATGACTATTAGTAGAGTTTTCTGGTGTCTCTAATTGCACAGTTCTGAGACTTAGCCATAAGTAACTTACTGATTGATTGAGGAGGAAACCAGAGGCCCTATTGCTGCTGCTGCTAAGTCACTTCAGTCGTGTCCGACTCTGTGTGACCCCATAGAGGGCAGCCCACCAGGCTCCCCCGTCCCTGGGATTCTCCAGGCAAGAATACTGGAGTGGATTGCCATTTCCTTCTCCAATGCATGAAAGAGAAAAGTGAAAGTGAAGTCGCCCAGTCTGTCCAACTGTTAGCGACCCCATGGACTGCAGCCCACCAGGCTCCTCCGTCCATGGGATTTTCCAGGCAAGAGTACTGGAGTGGGGTGCCATTGCCTTCCCCGAGAGGCCCTATTAGTGCTGGTGAAATGCTAGGTGCCTGAAAAAAAATCTTTTACTTTGCTATTAAATGATGGGGGGAAAGGAGGATAGTCTCTTAAAGCTAAAAGATATTACTCTTATAAAGGCTCTCAAAATGTAAACAAATGAGAAAGTGGTTAAAGATCTGTTTGGGATTTGCATTTTCTAGGTTCACTGGCATGCAGAGACTGGGGCAGGTTTTAGTACTGGGGGGACCTGCTTTATTCTTTGTATGTTCCATTCCATGATTGCATCTCCTTTCCTTGTGCAAGAGGAAGAAGAGTGCCTCATGATGACTCCTGGTTTTAATTTCAGTGAATTCCTGAAGGTGCAAACTGAGTCAACAAATCATCTTGTTTAGCTTCACTCTGGCTTATTTCTTTTGAGGGGAGATATTTGCTAGTTTAGATAGTAATTTGAGAAGTAGATTATATATTAAACTGTGGCAAGAGAACTCCAGAAACATGAAAATTAACTAAGCCCTAGAAGTAAATGCTCTTCTTGTTTGCTGTGACCTAAAAGATGTCCCTAAGCGAGACACATGAGCCACAATCACTGCCTCTCCTTCCCTCCTGTCAACACAGAGTTTATGGAGCGCTGACTTTATCCCTGGCACTATCCTATGTCTTGGGGATATAGAATGCATTCTTCATCCCACGTAGTTGCCTCTCATCAAAGAGGAGACCAACAAACAAATTGCCATACAGGAGGATGCATGTGGTCCTAAGGAGGCCGGAGTGAGAAAGTAGCTAATAGGCTGGAAGTTGGGAGGCTTGTTATGCAATCAAAACTGTGAGCATTTTGTAAAAGCTGTTTGTTAAGTTAACATGTTTCTTTTGTTTTTGTTGGGTCCTTTGTGGATTTCTCTTGACTGTAGAGGAGTTCTGAGTCACTGTTGAAGATCTTTGTGAAGAAATACATCTTTTATTGCTAGGCAGAGGAGGAGGTATTTTAATTCAGTGAACCTTGGAGCAATGCAAATTTGGTGGATCAGAAACAGTGTTTGTAATGGGTACAAAGTACTGCTGCTGCTGCAAAGTCGCTTCAGTCGTGTCTGACTCTGTGCAACCCCATAGACGGCAGCCCACCAGGCTCCCCCGTCCTTGGGATTCTCCAGTCAAGAACACTGGAGTGGGTTGCCATTTCCTTCTCCAGTGCATGAAAGTGAAAAATGAAAGTTAAGTCACTCAGTCGTGTCCGACTCTTAGCAACCCCATGGATTTCAGCTTACCAGGCTCCTCCGTCTATGGGATTTGCCAGGCAAGAGTACTGGAGTGGGGTGCCATCGCCTTCTCCGATGAATCACCCAGATCAAATGCCATCACAATGAACCTGGAAAGAGTCGCTATTTTTCCAACTGGAGTAAAACTTCTTTATAATATATGTATTTGTTAAAAATCACATTTTTGGTGTTTGGACACCGGAGACAAAGTAGAGGGAATGGCAAGACTCAGCTTTCTGGAATCAAACATTTACTTGTTCAGTTGACAAGAATTTTCCTGAACAAGTGGAAGAAGCAGTTAAAAGTGCCCCAAACAAGATTTTGTGTGGTTCACAGGCTGTTTCTTATGAGAATACGGAATGATGAGAGGGAAGTGGAATGAGTGGTTAGAGTGTTATTGCTGACTGTTGCCTGGTAAGTTTTAGGGGAAGATAAAGAGGGTTAAGTGCAAGCTTTGGTAAAAATTCTGAGGGACTTTTCAGTGTTTTAGTTTCTGATGGTCCTATTTCTTTATAATGTAGAAGTTCATTTTAAAACTTAAGAGATTTTTGTTGTTAGCACTTTTAGAAACAGACCAAACATCAGCTAGTCATAAGTGACCTTCTCCTCTCTTACATGTTCATGTAAAAGTCTTTATAGGAAGAAAAAACTCTTACTCCTTAATTATAGAAAATATACTTGAAATGTGTGCAACCCATTTGGATTAAGATAGAACAGCTGTATAGCCTGGGATCACAATTATCCATGGTTAAAGATGAGGGGTGATGAAAACAACTGTTACATGGAACAGAGGACATAGAGATTGCTTCTGAATGAGGTGAAAGGCTGAGAGATAGCAACTTACAACTCTGTGTAAGAAATAGCACACTTAATCTGGTGCACAGTTTAACTCAGAGACATGTTTTAATGGCCTAGAATGTGTCCACACTATTCTGAGTATTGTGTATACAAGAATTGAGAGACATAATTCATCAAGAAGCTCCTAGTAAGTGGTCCAATGGTTAAGATTCTGTACTTCCAATGCAGGGAGTATGGGTTTGATCCCTGGTTGGGAAACTAAGATCCCACCGGCCATGTGGTACAGCCAAAATAATTATTAGAAAAAGTTTTTAGTACAAGTAGGAAAAACTAACAGTAACTTATTGATACAGCAATAGTTAATTTTGCTCAGGAGGTCATCTAAGAGGGGATGCTGCTGCTGAGAACAGACATTTGCTAGATAGAGAAATAATGGAAGAATCTTCTAGACAAAGAGGAAAGGCTGGTAAAACCTTGCCCATATAAGAGTCTACAAGGTAATAAGGCATTTGACTCATTTGGCTAGGGCATAGGGTCTCTACATGAGAGTTGAACTGTAAAGAAGGCAGAGCTCAGAAGAACTGATGTTTTTGAACTGTGGTGCTGGAGAAGACTTTTAGGAGTCCCTTGGACAGCAAGGATTTCAAACCAGTCAATCTTAAAGGAAAGCAACCCTAAATATTCATTGGAAGGACTGCTGCTGAAGCTGAAACTCCAATCCTTTGGTCAGCTGAAATGAAGAGCTGACTCACTGGAAAAGATCCTGATGCTGGGAATGATTGGGGGCAGGAGAAGAAGGGGCGACAGAAGACGAGATGATTGGACGCTATCACCAGCTCAACAGACATGAGTTTGAGCAAATTCCAGGAGACAGTGAAGAACAGGGAAGCCTGGCATACTACAGTCCCTGGGGCTGCAAAGAGTCAGAATTGACTTAGCGACTAAACAACAAAACAACAAAATAGGGTATAAAATCAGGGAGAAGAATGGGAGCCAGACTGTGATGGGCCCACCTAAGGTGTTTGGATGCTTTCCTTTAGATGACAGGGAGCCAGCATGATCCTCCACCCACCAACGTTTTATTATGAACAGTTTCTAAACAGATAGCAAAGCTGAAAGAATTCTACATGAACACTTGTACAACTATCATTCAGTTTGTGTTTTACTATACACATTTTATTATACTTGTTTAATCACCTGTCTATCCAACCTTCCATCCCTTTGTAATCCATCAATCCATTTTATTCTTTTTTTTTTTGCCTTTCAAAACAAATCACAGATCTCAGAACATTAGTCTTTAAATATTTCAACATGAATATCATTAACTGGAATTTATTGTTTAAACCATTTAATGTAAAATTATAATCTTCATAGATTTTAAATGAGAATAAGATAATCAATTTTATATTTATGAAATATAATGTGAAGAACCTATTGAAATAGGGAAACAAATTAGAAACTTGCTTCAAAAATCTAAGTGAGAGATGCTAAGAATATGATGAAAGCCTGCAGTAGGAATGGAGAAGTGAAGTGAAGTGAAAGTCACTCAGTCGTGTCCAACTCTTTGTGACTCCATGGACTGTATAGTCCATGGAATTATCCAGGCCAGAATATTAGAATGGGTTGCTTTTCTCTTCTCCAGAGGATCTTTCCAACCCAGGAATCGAATAGGGGTCTCCTGCATTGCAGGTGGATTCTTTACCAACTGAGCTATCAGGGAAGCCCCAGGAATGAAGAGGTACGAGTTAATTCAAGAACCATCCCAGAAGTGGAGTCAATGAATCAGTTGACAAGCTGAATGTAGGGAGGGGAGCAGTGGAGGACACAGGCGGTATGGTGGGAGTATAAAAAGGGAAGGATGGATCCAAGGCTTTCTATTCTGGACAGCTGGATGTTTGATGATGTGATATGCAGTACAGAGGGGGAAAGAAGTTTGGAAGTAGAGCAAAAAATAAGTTGAGGCCATCTCTCAAGGAATTCAGAGTAAGCAGAGAATAGGGGCTAAGGGGACCACTCTGGGGAAAGCCAGTGTTTAAGGAACAAGAGGGAAATGCTGAACCAACATGGGAGGCACAGAGGAATAGTCAAAAGGCTAGAAATTTAAAATGCTCAGCTGGGCAATTTGAAATGCACTATGTCTTCTACACAAGCCCACATTCTTCCAGATCTTCCCTATCAAGCCTTTGATAGACAGACAGACAAAGGTTTATTATGTGTTTACTATGTTCTGGAGTTCATAAGTGGTTTGTAAGTCAGGGACTCTTTGAATCCTTTTAACACCCCTATTTTATAGATGAGGGAAAAAAGGGAACTTAGGGATAGAAATGTCAAGTAATTTACTGAACGTTTTGCATTTAGTAAGTGGCAGAGCCAGTTTTGAGCTAATGTCATTCAGATTTATCTTATTGTGACTTCAAGGAAAGAGGGAGATTGCAGGAGAATGTACTCAGAGTCAGTCCTCCATGATCTGAACCCTAACCTACATTTCCAACTTTGTCTTCTAATTACTCTTCACTTACTTGAGACTGACTGGTCAATTTGAAATGCTCCCTGTCTTCTACACAAGCTCACTTTTCCAGGGCTTCCCAAAGTGTTTTGTGGGCCACTAGTTCCACGAGATAGTCTGTGAAAAATAGTATCCTGTGGTCAAACAAGTTTGAGAAATGCTGCCAGCTCAATTCTCTTGGAAATTTGTGATGTATGTTAGTCCATCAAAGGGGTATTAGGAAGTGCCACAGTAAAGAACCTACTCTAACTTTGTCTGTCAAATGTCTCCCAGATGTAGTTGAACTTATTTGACCTTGGGACTCATCCCTCTTTTACTTGTAGAAAATCTGTAAACTCCCCTCATAACTAGAATTCTGCAACACTCCTAGTGAACCTTGACTTGACGTTTCGTTAGGTGATTTTAAGTGAGATACATGGCATAGCTTTATCTGCTTCTCATTCTTCATGGCCACGGGACACATTCTCTCCTGGACCATCAATATTTGTGCCTTGCTTTCCTCCCAGTGCCCTGGTCTTACATAGGACCTAGCACAGTGCCTCTCTTATAGTAATTGCTTCATCTATTTGTGCATAAGTAAAATTAATAGAACACAGAGGAAATTCATACTTTTCCTTTTGAAATGAAACTTTTCTCTTAAAAGGACTTTTCTGGTTCAAAATGTGGATGTAATTTTAGACTCAAACCAGGCTTTTTTTGAGAATAAGAAGAATGTATGTTTCCAGTTTTAATTTTCATTTGAACTGTTTGTTCTTGGGTTCAGTTGAGGAATAAACTTAGAAAAGTAACATTTTGGTCACTTCTCTTCTAACTGTTTAACAGGATATACCATGAGATCTTGGAAACATCACTTTTCTTGAGCAGTATCTGGTCTTGTCATATCATTTAAAGCCAGACTTGGATTTCTTAGCTAAATCAGTGCATACTTATACCTTGAACTTCCTTACCAGTTTGTTGTAATTATTTCTCTTGCTTATTCCGACTTATAGCTGGTGGTAGTCCCACTGGTTTCATTACTTCATTTGTGAATCCTTATATGGAACTTAATCAAATGTGAGGTTGTGTCTGATCTTTCTCTCCTTTTGAACTGTATAACACATTCAGCTATGCCCTCCTCTGTTTACCCCATGGAGAGAGAGGAGAGCCTTCTCTGATTCCCTCCTACTCTCTTTCCTGCCTCATACAGCTCATGACTCCCACGTGTGGTTGTCCTATAGAAGTGTGTGTGTTTGTCTATGTGTGAGAGAGAGAGAATGTGTGTGTGTACAGGGCAGGGGAGTCGTGTGGAGGGAGACAGGGCAGTCATGAACACAGGCAGTCTTGGGAGCATGGAGGTCCCTAGGAAAAGCCTGAGCATTAGGGTAAAAATGACTGCTTTCCTCCTCCACATTAACCACACCTGCATGCAAGTTTTGTTTATTCCTTAGCTGGATGTCTTACCACTGGATCAGGACACCAGTGAGTTTAGTGGGCCCTGGTGGCTCAGACGGTAAAGCGTTTGCCTACAATGAGGGAGACCCGGGTTCGATCCCTGGGTCGGGAAGATCTCCTGGAGAAGGAAATGGCAACCTACTCCAGTATTCTTGCCTGGAAAATTCCATGGACAGAGGAGGCTGGTAGGCTACAGTCCACTGGGGTCACAAAGAGTTGGACACGACTGAGTGACTTCAGTGTCAATGTAGGAGTTTTANGAAGATCTCCTGGAGAAGGAAATGGCAACCTACTCCAGTATTCTTGCCTGGAAAATTCCATGGACAGAGGAGGCTGGTAGGCTACAGTCCACTGGGGTCACAAAGAGTTGGACACGACTGAGTGACTTCAGTGTCAATGTAGGAGTTTTATTAGATCGCATGCTTGTTTACAAGCCCCTGATTAATCATAATTATTGTTTTAGAATGAGTCGGAGATATTTTTATGGAGAAGACAAACCCTCCTTGAAATATATTTTTAGTTTCAGAGTCTCTTTAATGCCACAAAGAGTTAAATGTTTTGAATTTTGCTTATGTGAATGTGGTGATGATACATTAATAATCATCCTTCAGAGAAACAACAGGCCTAGTGGCCACTTACACAGAAAGTTCAAAGTTTATTATAGTAAATGATTTGAAATTTAAGAGGAAGAGAGACCTAAGAATCAGATCTGGCTATGTATAATAGAAGAACATTGTGCTATCAAGAATAAGTCTCATCATTTTCCATAGTGACATTATGGTATGCAGTTAAAATGGCAATATTTTACATGGTGTGACAAAATTGTATTGTCATGGCCACCATATCAAGAGAGAAAATTAACATTTAGCTTCACTGTTAATAAATAATACTGAAATGTTTAGAGGGAGCATTAGAATTTTTTTAAGAATGAACAACTAGTATGATGTCATCAAAATGGAAAATGTTGCAAAGGGAAGAAAACCCTTTTGGCTGAATGCACAGCGGATACTGATGGTATTCATTAAGCATGAAACAATAAGAGGAACAAAATTTTCATCTCCGTCCCTTCCCCTATGAAATATCTTCTGTGTTTTCAGTGCTCCCTTTGAAGTCAGTATATGATCTTTGCTTTAATCCATTTTTAAAGCTTCCTTTGAAGTCAGTAGGAGCTCATGCCTGAAAGAGAGGAAAGTGTCTGAGGACTGGATGCCTGCTGGGCAAGAGGGACCAGCCTAATCATCACTGGAAAATAACATTTATTGATTGTCCTCATGTGCATGGTCCATTAGACTCCACACTAAAGTGACTTTTATACTGGTTTGATTCACTTCTAGTATTACATAGAAGATGGCCCAAACCAGTTACTTCTTTTTAGGGCAGAGGGTTTTATTTCAAATGATTAGAGAAAAATGAGTATTTTAAATGGAAATAATTATTTCGTCTTGACACTCTCACAAACCCTGTTTCACCTAAGTGAATTTTCCAAATAGCTGAAACTAGTAATTGTCTAACAGAGTAATTCTTTCAAGGACAATGGAAGAATGTAGGATTATTTTCTCCTGTATGAAATTACTTTAGACTGCTTAGCTTTAAAAAAATTCTCATTAAACACTTTGGAGCAAAGTAAAAGTAATTTATTTCTCATTCTTCCTGCCTCTTCCTTTACTACTGAACTTGTCCTCTGTAATACAGGTCGTGTGTTATCTGTTTCTGTTCTGCTTTCTTACTTTACACAGAGTTGCCTGAAGAAGGGGCCAGAGGTCTGAGGCATCTCTATACCTTTCCTACAGGGTGAAATATAAAGATGGTCCCTTATTTCTTTTCCTTTTTCTCTCCCCTTGTCTTGTCCTGTTCTTCATTTTCTATCTCTGCTCTCCTTGGACCACCTACTTCTTTTCCTTTTCGTTGTGGCCCACCTTCATGATGTCAGCCCCACCTGTGAACAGAGAGGGCCTCCATCAATATCTGCCCCCGTACTTTGGTTGCAGGCTCGAGCTCTGCGTCTCTGGTTGGATCCTGACTTGGATTCCTCTTGGGGCCTCAAACGCAATACTTCAAAGCTGAGCTCAGCAGCTCTTGTCAAGATCTTCATTTTTAAGTACTGTGCATGGTATCACCTTCCAGCTAGCCTCCGCTTAGCCTGAAAATCTGTGAATTGCCCTTGACAGTGATGTCTCCTCCCTATCACACCATTTAGCAAATTCTGTCATGTCTACCTCAGAAAGAGGATCTGCTCCTTCTCTCCTCCTCTTTGCCACTATCTCATCTAGTCCCTCATCCCACCTTGCCAATGGCCACAAGTGCCTTCTCTCTGGTCACTTTCTCACACAAACTTGTCTTCACAAGGTTGCAACTTTCCTTCCTAAAATTTGATGTTGGCCATGTCATTCTCAAACTTAAGAGCACTCTCCACCCCTTTGCCTCAGCTGAGCATGTAAAGTCTTTTGTAATCTGACCTAACTCTCCAGCTTCTTTTCTATGTAGTAAGCCCATGGCTCCTGCCACTGAAAATGCTCCCTGATTCATTTGGCAAATGTCTGCATATCCTTCAAGACCAGTTGGAGTGTCTTTTCTCTGAAGCCTTCTCCAGTGTCTTCAGGCAGTCCTCTGCCCCTTTTTTGGGTTCCCCCTCTCTTCTTTCAAGGAGACATTTTCAATGGTCTGCTTTTATGTGTCACCTATACCAGAATGAAAGCTCCTGGAGAGTGCAGTTTATAATTTGTTTCTCTCTCAATCCTCATCCCAGGGCCTACCTCAAATAAGATGCAAACTAACAAATGTTTGATGAGTGAAAATTTTGAGAAGTCTTTTTCACTTACATTTAGGCTTGAAGTTGTATTCTGTTATTGAAGATGCTGGTTCAGACATTAAAATAAAACATTTTAACAGATTCTCCCTTCAAGAGGCATATATTAGAAAATATTTAAGGTTTTTGTCTCTTTGAAGAGATACAATGCCTATACACTGAGGCTAGTCTAGCAGAAGGACAGAAAATTCCATCCAGAAGGATGTCCTTAAACCCTTGCATCATCTCCAGAATCATCTGCTGCTAGAGTCCTTGTTACATGAGGAAAGTAAGCCCCTGTCATTAAAACCACAGTAATCAGGTACAGGGAACAGCTATCTGCTTCAGAGCTTTTACTCTCAAGATTTCTGAGACAATTTCAGCTGAGAGCCTTAAAATTTTTTCTCTGTGTTTTCAGCAAGACCTATAAATCAAACATATAAATCCTCAAAGTCTTACTTTATTTTTTAAATCTTTATTGAATTTATTACAATATCACTTCTATTTTATGTTTTTTGGTAGTGCAGCATGTAGGATCTTAGCTCCCCAACCAGGAATAGAACCCATAGCCCCCTGCGTTGGAAGGCAAAGTCTTAACCACTGGACCACCATGGAAGTCCTAAAGTCTTATTTTAAAAAATGATAACACAGTAGAGAAACATCCAGCCAAAGTACATAATTTATGGTAAAAATGGGAAAACCTTTTTTTTTTTTTTTAATAAATGTGGAAAATATCAGTAAGATGCCCATACATGGAGAAGCTTGGTTTTAATTTCAGTGAAGTTTCTGAGCAATGGTAGAGACAGAAAATTGTCTGTTTATCTAATTTCAAAGTTGAATGAGAGCATCTGACTATTAAATTCATAAAATAAAAGTCAGTTTCAGCTTCACTGTTTGGGCAATTAAAGGAGAGGGAGTAAAGTAAGTGTTATCTGAAGGCAGAGAAGCGGGTGGGGAGTTGGAGGCAGAGCACAGCTTGCCTTAAAGGAAGGGCTGGGAGGGCAGAGCGAGCCCATGAGAAGAGGAGGTTGTTCCCCTAGTTCCTCCCATAACCTTGTCTTCAAGGTCTCTGCTTTCATCAGCCCTGCTTCCTTTCTAACTTACCTCACCTGGCTGAAATCCCCCTCCAGCGGCATGTCTATCCAAGACACCAGGTTTTCTCTCGCTTTCTCATCAGTCTGCCTCCCCAGCTTCTGCCTCTAGACCTCACCTGCTCAGAGTCCAGGGTCCCACTTGCTGTGGGATGTCATCTCCTCCCTCTCTTTCCCTAGAAGGATGAAACTTCTACCTGCTTGTCTGTAGCTCAGCAGAGTCCTAACTTACTATTGGTGTGTGATTTAACCCTCTGGGCCTCAGTATGCTCATCTGTGGAAAGAACGTTAGTAGCACATGCCTCTCAAGATTGTGAGTTGCCCAGCAGGTCCTCAACAAGCATTCATTTCCCTTCCCTTCTCTGCTTTTTGCTGCTGCTCCCACTGACTCACTTCCACCCTGCTGATACCAGTGCTCTTCCAGTGTTCTCAGCATCTAAGCCATCTGCTGGAAGTTTGCCTCTGGAATTACGCCTGGAGTCCATGCCTGTGTCCGAGAGTAGGGTTGCAGAGGGAGGCTCTGGGGTGCAGACCTCTCTGCAGCAGCTGCAGAGTCAGACATCGCAGGTTCAGCTCCTTGTCCCACCATGTACTCCTGTGTGAGCTTCAGGTAGGCTGCATATTCTCCTGATGGGCTAGTTTCCTCATTTATAATTTGAGAATAATAATTATTTGTGGTTCTAGGGTCATAGAAAAGTTTAGATGAAAGTATTGTGTGTAATACCCAACACATTGTAAGTGCTCAGTAAATGTTATCAGTTCAGTTCAGTTCAGTTCAGTCACTCAGTCGTGTCCGACTCTTTGCGACCCCATGAATCACAGCACGCCAGGCCTCCCTGTCCATCACCAACTCCCAGAGTTTACCCAGACTCGTGTCCATCGAGTCGGTGATACCATCCAGCCATCTCATCCTCGGTCGTCCCCTTCTCCTCCTGCCCCCAATCCCTCCCAGCATCAGAGTCTTTTCCAATGAGTCAACTCTTCGCATGAGGTGGCCAAAGTACTGGAGTTTCAGCTTTAGCATCATTCCTTCCCAAGAAATCCCGGGGCTGATCTCCTTCAGAATGGACTGGCTGGATCTCCAACCAGTACATGTTTAGGTAACCTCAAATTAGAAAACTGACTGAGTACCTTGTGACCAGAGTTTCCCTGGTAGCTTAGTCGGTAAAGAATCTGCCTTGAGAAGGGAATAGCAACCCACTCCAGGCCTGATGTCCTCAGTACTCCAGCTTCATTATCTCATCTCAGAAGGAAAGCATGGCAGGATTCAAGTGCCAGTTACCGGGGCACATCTAGAGCTTGCTGGGGTTCACTTTCTGTGGAGGAGGCGGGTGTGGGGATGTGCGGGTGTGCACCAGCTTTGTTTTGCAGGGGAAGGAAGCTGTATCAGCAGGCAAGGATGCAATGACTTGGATGTGGCTCCCTGAAATGGGATAGCTGGTGGCAGCAGGCAGAGGAAAACGGGCCAGCAAAGGGTGCTGCTGCCATCACCTGAACGCTTTCGGTATTTCTACTGGCCTTACCCTCTTGCCGCCAGCTTGGGAGTTCTCAGAACCCTGCAACCCCCATTTAAAAAAAAATAAATTGCCTTAGAAAGATCATGCATCATTCCGAGATAGAATTTTGAGATTCTACTCAGGAGGGCAGAGTTCAGGGTTTTTTTTTTTCCCCGCCCCCCCTCCCCCCAGTGAAGAGTAGAGAGAGAAGCTGAAGATGAAACTACTTTCAAGGATGAGAAAACTATTTAGATGTATAAAACCAAAATTGTCCTAAAGAAACTTTAAAAAATCTGTTATTTCACTGTTTATCAAAAATAATATTATGTCACGTTCTGGCCACAGGAGAGCAAAACTCTGTGTTTGTGAGTGTGTGTGTGTGTGTACAAAAGCATACTATGTTATTTCCTATTCTAGTCTGAAAAAAGCAGATGAATTATCTTTCATGGGCCTGTATTATTTTCTGAAATCACTATAGTATCTGAAACTTGTGATTTATCAACTATTCTGAGGCTGAGACAGAATATCTGAATTTGTCCAGTTCCAGAAAATCCAGTATCCTTGCTTGGTGACAGTATAGTGGAGTTTTACATCATGGGACATTTAAAATATACATATTCAACCAGTAACTTGTGGAAAGGAGTTTAAATATTGTGACTCATCCTACATGCCGAATTACCCCAAAAGCCTAGGCTTGTCTGTAGAGCTCCCTTAGGATGGGAGACATGCTCTTGCTTTTCCTCAGTTGATCTTGGTTCCCCTGGGCACCCCAGGGTGGAGCATCTTCCTGAGCTGAGGGTAATTCTGGGTTTAAACATGGCTCCTAAGTGCAAGCCAATTTTTTCATGTCTTGCTTAACCCAAGAAAGAGTCAGTTGTTCCTACCCTGGAGAAAAGTATTATTGAGGGGCCAGATGGCATCACGGACTCAATGGACGTGAGCCTGAGTGAACTCCGGGAGATGGTGATGAACAGGAAGGCCTGGCGTGCTGCGATTCATGGGGTCGCAGAGTCGGACACGACTGAGCGACTGAACTGAACTGAAATGTCAGTCTCTAATATGGTGCTTTCTTAATGGATTTTTGAGGATGATTTTCAAAGTGAGCTTTTCTTGGATTTAAGCCCTGGTGAAACACAGCTCCTCATTCTGCCACCAGCTGCCTCCCCTTACCTGCCTTGCCACACTCCCTCCCCCAACTCATATGCTCTACCTTGGCCATTGTGCATGTAAGTGACCAGGGATAGCCTGTAGAAAGGCTGGCTCCTGACCAGCAAGTGGCCACTGGTAACGTGATATGCATTTCTGGGATTAGGAGCACCTGACCAGGAGTGAGCACACTGCACACTGAAGGCTTAGGGAAACGCTGTGAAGAAGCAAAATCCCTTAACTTGTGACACTGGACTCTGGCACACAAGGAATCTGGTCGTTGTGTCCCATCTTGCCATCTTGCCAGACTAGTGTGAGGAGGGCTTTCCTTTCAGACTCGGTTAATTCTCTCAATACCAGGGCAATAGGTGGAGGATGAGATGGTTGGATGGCATCACCGACTCAGTAGGCATGAGTTTGAGTAAACTCTGGGAGATGGTGAAGGACAGGGAAGCCTGGCATGCTGTAGTCCATGGGGTCACAAAGAGTTGGACACGACTGAGTGACTGAACAAGGTAGAATCTCTAGGGTACAGATTCTGTGTCTTGCATTGCCCTAATATGCTGAGTATTCAGGTTGTTTTTAATACTACTAAATTCTCATGGGGGAGTAGGAGGTAAAACCAGGGAAATTCTGAGGTTTCATCTCATGTTTTGTTACTGTTGCTTAGTCATAGCGGGAGGAAAGAAGCAGGGACAGCTGAAAATGGCTACCGATGAGAAGCCAAGTGCGCGCTCAGTCTCTCAGCTGTGTCTGACTCTGCGACTCTATGGACTGTATCCTCCAGGCTGTCCATGGGGATTCTCCAGGCAAGAATACTAAAGTGGATGGCTGTACCCTCCTCCAGGTGGTCTTTCCAACCCAAGGATCCAACCCACATCACCTGCGTCTCCTGCATTGGCAGGTGGATTCTTTACCACTGAGCCCTCTGGGAAGCCCAGTGTAAGCCACAGGAACATAGAATTTTGGTAATGGAAGAGGCCTCAACCCTACCTCTTGAGTTTTAGAGTGGTAAAACGATTTAAGGTCAGAATACCCAGCAGAGCGAGGACTAGAACTTCAAGTTTTCAGACCCCTAGCTCGCTTTCCTTATTATGTTACAATGTCTCTGATGAACTGGTTTAATAGGAACTGGTTTGACCTGTTTTGTGGCAATGCAGCCTCACCCTTTAATGAGCTCCTTGTAAGGGGGAGAACAAAGTCCACATTCTTCTTATTGTTTTGGTTTTAGGGGGCATGACTGTCACTGGCAAAGTGCCATGTGTGCCTAAACTTTGAAAACATTTTGTGCTTGTGTGTGCAGGGGATGGGGAGGGAGTAGAATGAGGTGGATTATGATGGGTGAAGGGGATGGGTGATGCTAACAATGAAAGCCACAAATGCAAAAATTGATTCCATTTAATGGTAATGGATGCTTAATGGAATTAATGGGGGTTTTATGCATATTTCCTGCTTTGATCTGTTTGGCATTAGGCAAATCTACAAGGAGTAAATTTGAAATGAGACATAGCTCCAGACTGCTTTCTTAGTATTTCACCTTTATAGAAGGAAAGGAATTCTTTCCTTTTATCTTTTGATGACATTTGAGTGGAATGGTTTGAATGGAAATTTTATTTTACTACGATGATGATGATGATGATTTTTTTTTACTTGCTGTTGGTGGCCTCTGCTTTATAAGTGTCACATTTGC
The DNA here is from genome assembly GCA_006410675.1 of Oreotragus oreotragus. Taxonomy (NCBI): domain Eukaryota; kingdom Metazoa; phylum Chordata; class Mammalia; order Artiodactyla; family Bovidae; genus Oreotragus; species Oreotragus oreotragus. The sequence goes on from SJYX01005273.1 coordinate 61,104, forward strand.
TACAGTGTGGCATGTGGCATGTGCCGCACCCAACGGAAATAATCTTGTTTAGGTACCAGTGTGTAGAGGACTGCTTCCCTACCCCCTGGGTACAGGATCTATAGTTGTTCTCTGGGACCAGCTCTTCACAGATATTTATCCTCTGTTCTCAGATTCTTTACTGCAAACTTTGTTGATGCAGCTAAAGTGTGAAGGACCCTAGATTGCCAACTGTGAATCTAAAGTGAATGGCAGATACCATGCAGCATCATTCTCATATTGATCTCCAGTGCCCCCTGATTAGGAGGTTGGCAACCCTCCCCAGTTGAAGTGTCTCTGCCCTCATCTTATTCACATCTTCTCTGATAACGTCTTGCTCTCTGGTCTGCAGCTTTTCCTTCTCTGCATTTCTTACATATTTCTATAGAAATATGTGAAAATGCAGCACATTAAGTTTAGTTTCCTCGAAAGCATTTTCTTTGGAACCAGCTCCTCCCTGACCTTTGGGTAGTTGAGAGAGCAGCTGTGTGGTCCACCTAGACTCCAGCTGGGGAGAAAGCAACTTTGCCATGGATTCTGACCCAAAGCCTCCACCGCTACACAGGACTCACCACCTCTTTTGGCTGCAACCAGCAAGTGTGCACATATTGCTGGTGGGAGTCACCTGATGGAGGTGGAGATTACTCTTAACCATTTTCTGGATGAGCTAAATCAGCCTAAATGAGTATTCATACATGAAAGATTTCCTCATGAATCTTATGCCCAAATATGGCTCAGCAAATTTACTAGCTTTCTAATTGTCAGCTGTGTTGCTCTGCTCACGCCATCTGTGAGTGCACAAAAGAGGAAGAGAGAAGGGAGGAGAGGAAAAAAGGAGAAGCACAGGGAGTGGGCAGAATGGGGGCGAGAGGGTGGGCCAGAGAAAAGATTGAGAAGGAGAATATTTACTTGAAGTTTTCACCTTCTGCTGGATCACATTAATATATGATTTGGGAATTGGCTTCATATTTCACCAATGTCCCTGAAAAGGAAGATGATACATTTCAACTGCATTTTCAAAGACAGAAATATATATGCTAGACTTTCAGATACACAGGAAGAGTTCGGCTGTATTCCAAGATGTCATTAAAGAGCAGAATATATCTCTAAAATTCTAGCATCAGAGCTGGAAAAGATCTCAATTTAGCTTTTCATTTCCCAGAATCAGAAATTGAAGTATAATGATGTTAAATGACTTTGCCAGAGCTCACCAGCTGATCAGAGGCAGAGCAGGCACCAGACACAATTCTCCAGATTTGTATTCTGAGGGCTTTCTGCTGCACCCCGGACATCATGCATGTATCAAATGCCAGAAAACTAAACATACTGGAGAAACTAGAGGGGAAAAAAAAGGATTGGTTGGAATTGAGTTGGAAGTGAAGATGGGAGAGGCTGACCTATTCTTCAGTAGAAACAGGACTGAGGTCAAGATTTTGAGGGAGGGGCTCCCTCAAGCAGCCTGCAATGGAGCAGAGTAGAGTCTTAGTCTTAGCAGAGCAATCTGATGAGAAGAACCTCTTCTGCAGAGTATAGACCTTTGTGATGACCTTGGGAGTGGTAAGTGTACATGGCTGATAATCCATCATATCCTGACTTCTCTGGCTAATTGGAGAGAAAGAAACAAAAGACTGGAACAGACATGTCACAAAAGAAAATACAGAGATGGTAAATAAGCATATGAAAAGATGCCCAACTTCATGTGTAATCAAGAAACTGCAAATTAGAACAGTAGTAAAATACCACTACTTACCTGTTAGAATGGCCAAAACCCAGAATGCTGACATAACTAAATACTGATGAAGATACGGAGGAACTGGAACTCTCAGTTATTGCTGGTGGGAATGCAAAATGGTTTCCAACAGCCACGTTAGAAAACAGTTTAACAGTTTGTTAGAAAACTAACTTATTCTTACCATATAATCTAGCAATTGGCTTCTTGATATTTACTCAAAAGAATCGACAATTTATAGCCACACAAAATCTAGCATGTGGATGTATATAGCAGCTTTATTAATAAGTGTCAAAACTTGGAAGCAACTTTTAGTAGAGAAATGGATAAATAAACTGTGATATGTATAGACAGTGGATTATTCAATACTAAACAGAAATGAGCTATCAAGTCAAGTAAAAATATGAAGAAACTTAAGTGCATATTACTCCTTAGAAGAAAAGTTATGAGCAACCTAGATAGTATATTCAAAAGCAGAGACATTACTTTGCCGACTAAAGTCTGTCTAGTCAAGGCTATGGTTTTTCCAGTAGTCATGTATGGATGTGAGAGTTGGACTATGAAGAAGGCTGAGCACCAAAGAATTGATGCTTTTGAACTGTGGTGTTGGAGAAGACTCTTGAGAGTCCTTTGGACTGCAAGGAGATCCAACCAGTCCATTCTGAAGGAGATCAACCCCGGGATTTCTTTGGAAGGAATGATGCTAAAGCTGAAACTCCAGTATTTTGGCTACCTCATGCGAAGAGTTGACTCATTGGAAAAGACTCTGATGCTGGGAGGGATTGGGGGCAGGAGGAGAAGGGGACGACAGAGGATGAGATGGCTGGATGGCATCACGGACTCGATGGACGTGAGTCTGAGTAAACTCCGGGAGATGGTGATGGACAGGGAGGCCTGGTGTGCTGCGATTCATGGGGTCGCAAAGAGTCGGACACGACTGAGCGACTGAACTGAACTGAACTGAAGTGAAATAAGGCAATCCTAAAAGGGTACATACTGTATGATTCTAAGCATATGACATTCTGGAAAAGGCAAAATTAAAGGATCACTGGTTGCCAAGGGTTAGTGGGAACGGAGGTATGCCTAGGTGGACCACAGAGGATTTTTAGGACAGTGAAACTATACTGCATGATAGTGTAATGGTGGATACATGCCATTATCCACCATTATACTACAACAACGTGCCATTATACATTTGTCAAGCTTGTAGAATGTGTATGACCAAGACTAAAGCCTAATGTAAACTTTGGACTTAATGGTGATAAAGATGTGACAATGTAGCTTCATTGGTTTTAACATTTTAACAAATTTACCACTCTGGTGCAAGATTTTTATAGTTGGGGAGATTGTATATGTGTAGGAAATCTCTACGTTTAACTCAATTTTGCTGTGAACCTAAAGCTTCTCTAAAATAAAGTCTATTAAAAGTTCAATGTAACACTGCATAAATTTCTAAGTATTATAAGGCTAAGTATAAGAGTCTTTGCCTTATTTTTCTAGAAAGCAGAGCCTAAAACAAGAACTTCAGTGCTTCATGTGAAGGTGTAAACACAGGTGATGAGGTGTAAATACACAGTCTTATTAATGCATAAAATCTATTTTAATTTATTCCTAATAGAGTAAAAGGGAAATGAAGAAGGCAAGATACCAAGTTGCATGAGGCAAAGCAGGCACTTTACTGTTAAGTACAGGCTGGCACTTAACAGTGAGAAACAGGTCATTCAAGACTCCTCCAGAAGAGTCGCAAGAAAGACCTGAACTTTCAGGTATTCTACTGAATCTGAAAGTGAAGGAGCAACCCAGTGCCACTAACCAAGAGAAAGAAAAAAGGAGTGGTAAAGGAATTATGGAGACATGCAGGTTTTGAGTGTTTTTGCCAATGTATTAGGCAAAAAGGAATGAGGAAAATGTACGAAGAAATGGCATCAAAAAGTCAGAAAGGGCAGTAGGCAACTGTTTCAAGATTCTGGACCCATAATGGAACAGGATATTAATGCTGGAGTTATACCTAGATTTAAATCTGTCATGTAGCAGTTGTGTCACAAAGGGGGAAAAATTAAATCACCCTTCTAAGCATGTTTGCTTTACTTCTGAAGATGAAGTGAAATATCACTTAATAGGGTAATTTTAAGAGAAAAATATTTTAACTTAATGAAATTGCTTGGCACTTAGTATACATTGGGGTTTCCCTAGGGCTCTAAATTTGGCTCAAACAGTAAAGAATCTGCCTGCAGTGCAGAGACCTGGGTTTGATCTCTGGGTTGGAAAGATCCCCTGGAGAAGGGAATGGCTACCCACTCCAGTATTCTTGCCTGGAAAAATGCCATGGACAGAGGAGCCTGGCGGGCTACATTCTATGGGGTTGCAAAGAGATGAGGGAGCCTGGTGGGCTGCCGTCTATGGGGTCGCACAGAGTCGGACACGACTGAAGCGACTTAGCAGCAGCAGCAGCGGCAGCAAAGAGTTGGATATGACTGAGCAACTTACACTTTCATTCAGTATACATTACTTTCCTCTATTCCAGTTCTATTATTTCATTTCACAAAAGTCTATCATGCCAGTTTTCCCCCAGCANGCTGCCGTCTATGGGGTCGCACAGAGTCGGACACGACTGAAGCGACTTAGCAGCAGCAGCAGCGGCAGCAAAGAGTTGGATATGACTGAGCAACTTACACTTTCATTCAGTATACATTACTTTCCTCTATTCCAGTTCTATTATTTCATTTCACAAAAGTCTATCATGCCAGTTTTCCCCCAGCATCTGCTTCTAGGGAGATTGGGACATTTGAGAAGGAAGAACTCAGTGTTGTTCCCTAACTTTGAGAAATGACCCAATAAATTTGAATTCCCCATAGCTTCTTTTATTTATTCTCAGCCTGGCTAATGCCAAGGGAAAGTCTCCTGATTTTGTCATTTCATTGGGAAAAAAAGACCAACAAGCCTTCTCTTGAAAAGTGAGTCATTCATTCAGATTACTTTCTTTAGGTCCAGTGTTAACAATCTCTTGACAAAACGCTTTTTTTTTTTTCTTTTTGGTAGGTCTTTTTTTTTTTTGGAGGGGGGCTTATATGGTGGCTTAGATGGTAAAGCATCTGCCTACAATGCGGGAGACCCAGGTTCAATCCCTGGGTTGAGAAAATCTCCCAGAGAAGGAAATGGCAAACCACTCCAATATTCTTGCCTGGAGAATCCCATGGATGGAGGAGCCTGATAGGCTACAGTCCATGGGGTGGCAAAGAGTTGGACATGACTGAGTGACTTCACTTCACTTATATTTAAAAGGTGACAATTAGCTTGTTTGTTAGCTTTCCTCTGATAGTAAAGCCATGAATAACATTGCTAAATATGGTTGAAAGCTAGAACATTTGGTGTTTCACTGCCTTTGAAAAATGCAACTGCGGCTTGAAGATAGTTTTCTCTAGCAGTCCAGGATGAGGTTTAGCATTGTCAAAGACAGCTAACTTTCTAGGTAGCCATTTCTAACTGCTGTAGAGTCTTATTAATGATAAAATCTATTTGAACTTATTCCTAATTAATACTTGAAATATAGTTTTTTATTTTCAGTGACTTGCTTTCCTTATGCTTTTTCTTTTATTTGTTGCTCAGTAGTTTGACACTCATTTGGTTCTCAATTCTTTTCATTTTGGAGACAGAATAATTTTCTACACAGGAAAACGGCATCATGGAGAATCCTAGAGCCTGCATTCTCAATAGAGGCACTATATACCCCTGCCCTAGGAGGCGAAAATTGGGTTTTGCCCAGTAAAAAAAATTAAAAATAAAAAAATAATAGTAGAATCCTACTCTTTTGATATTTAAAGTACAGAGATACATATAGCACATGTAGAGTGTATCTGTGGGATTACAAAAATATGTCTAAAAGAGCACCTGAGAGGTATTGATAATGAAAAACAAGTTGAGAAACACTGATTTAGAGCCAGGAAAGGTGATTTTTAAGAGATTAAACTGATATGAACTGAGAGATTCAGAATTACTGCCTCTGTTAACACTGCGTTATCCATGTTAATAATCACCAGACCGTGGAACAAGCTGACTGTGTGAAAGTTTGGTTATTATTCACATCATCCCTTTTGATTTCTAGCCTGTTAGTGTTTGTTTTGTTTTTGTTTTCTTCCTAGCCTGTTGGTTCTTGTAGTTATTATTCATTGTTTTCCAGTGATGATTAAATTATAGAAAAAGATCCCAGTTGGGGTCTGCTGAGTTGTTGGGTAGAGTTGAGTTTAGAATCATCTATTGTGTTACATTCCAACACAAATGAGTGCTTTCTCCTTTTAAATTCCCAAGCCTGTAATACTTCATTAATTAAAAAAAAAAAAAAAAAAATAGAGCCCCTGGTAATCATCTGGTATGTCTCTAATCATTCTTTTGAACAGAACTCTCTTATTCTGAATTTCCAGGGCAGTTTTTACAGTCACTTCTCTGTCATACAACCTGGCATTATAGCCTTGTCCTTAGTTTTATTTACTGTACTTAGCTTCCCAGCTGCAGTGTCTTAGGTCCATAATAACTGGCATTTAGAAGGTGCTCAACAGATATTCAACAATACTTCATTAATTTACAAGATAATTTTAATATAACACCAAAGGGGGATACTGGAAATGATGAAATAATTTAACATCTATATGGAATATTTTTCTAGGTGAGATGCTTTACCCTGGGTGAGTGAGGAGCTGTTTTTGTGCAGCAAAAGGAGGAATCCTGCCAGGTTTAGGTATGCTTATCTGTGCAACTGGTGTTTTTAGAAACATTTTCCTCTAGGAAATATTAATTAAAATATTCCAGAATTTGAACAAGTTTTCCTCTATCCTTCTGAAGAAAGTTTCACCCCCAAAACAAAAGACTTAGTCTATAATCTCTGTGAACTGATATAGAGTAGTTTTGATGTAATAAGTGAAAAAAGTAAAGATAAATGATTATCTATAGTATGTGCCTTTCATGTAATAAAGACAAGCAAAAAAGAAAATATTCATTTGTGAAAAAAGAAATACAAGATGGATAAACCAGAAACAAATGAGACTGGTTATATAGAGAGAGTGGGAGGGAAAAATTGGGTGTGGGGTACAGCGACAATGGAAATGGAATAAATGAAAGGGGGGGATGACTTCTCTGAATATACCTTTCTCTGTACTTCTGACTTTTAGAACCATGTCAATGTTTTGCTTACTCAGAAAGTCATCTAAAATGTGGAGAAACTCAGAATATAAATAATAACAAATCTAATGATTACACATGAACAACATAACCACAGTGAATGGTCAGGAGAAGGAAAGAATTAATTTTAGCAACTCTGGGAAACTGGTTTGGACTATATATAGTAAGGCGACAAGACTAAAAGGACTGCACACAGTGTTCTCCATTAACAGCTTGCTTCTTCACAGGAGTGCGGCTTAGCAATTTTAAGTCATCAATGGATGCTAGAACTAGTAGAAAAAGTATTTGCATAAATCAAAGTATTTATCTATGATATACTTATCAATTTCAAAGAGAAAAATGGTAACTTTATAGTGGAGAAACCTGGCAGACACCCCTTAACCAAATGAACAAAATTAGTATCATTAATAAATATTGAAATATGGACATCATGTGTCTCCTGCACTCATACACTGAGAAAGGTACAATATCAAATCTGTGGTGTTCTGGACAGAACTGAAAACTTGAATTTAATAATGAGCAAACATCAAACAAACCCAAATTGAGGTTTATTCTATAGAATAACAGGCCGATACTCTCCAAAACTGTCATGGTCATAAAAGACTTGAGAGCTGCTGCTCCAGGTTGAAGGAGGCTGTGGAAACATGACAAGTAAATGCGCTGTATGATCTTAAACTGGACCTAGACTGGAAAAGGATATCAGTGGAGAAAAGGAAAAGGATATCAGTGGCAACATTTGCATCAGGTTTATAGATTAGATAATAAAATTTTATCAATGTTTATTTTCTTATTTCGACAATTGTACTATGGTTATATAAGATGTTAACATTGGGGGAAAAGACGGGAAGAAGGAGTTAACGAGTGTAAAGCAAAATGAAAAGTTAAATTTTTAAAATTCAAATTTAAGAAATTAAAGGAAAATTGTGGCAAGGAGATATTTAAGGACAAATATGGGTTCTAGTCCTCTTCTTGGCTATTACTATTTCTTGGTGTGACTAATAATGATAAAAAGTAAGAAAGTGTTCTTTAAAAATAGGTACATTGATAAACACTTGAGATTTGTCATGTATTTAAAATTCTAACTGGCACATTTGATTATATGAGTAAATAATAGAATGAGGTATGGAAATTAACTGGAAAGGATATTTTTAAAAGAGAAAACATATCATGTAGAAAACATCTACCTTCAAGTTCCTCAGGTTTCAATTACTGCATATTTAAAATCAATAATAACCACCAAGCACTCTCTTCTACAGAGTCATGTTAAATGATAATACTTAACATAGGTGCATGAATTCTGCTTATTCAAGTATGAAACTCACAGTTGGTAGTATAACATTCAGTAAAGTGATCTTCGAGCAGTAGGTGAAATTGAAAGCCATTTGACACTGGTATTTCAGAAGTGTTTCTGATATTCATCTCCCAAGATGATTTTCTGCTATTACCATCTAGAAAGTTTACTGAGTGTTCACAATGTGTTGTATGCCACCCACAAGGGATATACTCTTTGCTTGATTGAGGCGAATGTTCTAAACTTATAAAGATTTAGGATTCCTAAGGAGTCTGGCAAATATGTTTTAATATTAGGGAGATTAAGTTCCCAAACTGGGATCAGTGATGTGGTCTTACAGTTCTACAGGATAAGATGAAGCATGAGACTCTACAGGGTAAGATGAAGCATGAGTCTCGAAAAGAATAAAATAACAAACTTTTGGGGACAGGAAATGTGGGGTCACTGGTACATGAGAGCAAACAGACTAAACAGTAGTCAAGATGACCTGCTCTTGAAGAAATCTATACTCATATCACACAACAGCTCTCTTTCCCTCTCTCTTCTCTACACCTGAGTGCAAACACATACACACACACACAGATACCCCTGAACTTGGCTGCAGCCAAGTTGCATGTGTCTGTTTTTGCTGGGGTGACCTTTGATTCTAGTCAACTGAAACATGTAGTTTTCTTAAGTTTACTTCCGTTATTTAGTGGGAGAAGCAGTCCCTGTAAATATGGCTTTATTTTTATATAAAAGTCACTGTATTTGTCATTCTTAGCAACTAAAGGAAAAGGAGGAAAAAGACCTTTATCTGAAAAATTGTGGGGCAGAACAGTTTTGTACATGTGAAAAATCGGGCATCTGCTTGATACCATCATTCATTATAGAGCAGACTTGTGCAAGTTAGGACCACCTTAGTTTCATTTCATTTCAAGGCCCCAGTTAGGGCCTTGGTTACCACAAGCTAGGAGTTGACTTCAAGAATTAATTAATAACAGCATTAGCCTAAAGCTTCTGTCCTCACCTTTTCTAGCCAGGGCTCAGAACAGATCCTGTTCATACCTACTATATTCAATCATGGGAAACTCAGACACATACTCTGTCTCCATTAGGCTAAATATAATTCTGTTCCCTTTTTTCTCCACCTCTGAAAGCACATGAGAAATAAAAGTAACAGGTTTATAGTGATAACCTTGAACCTGCTTTCATTTATTAAGTGGTGAATCATTTGCATATGTTAGTATTTTATAATTGGTAGCAAGTTACTTTCAAAATATGTCAATACAGTTGTGTCTGAACCCCTGCACTGAAGTAGAGTATTCTGCCCTGGGTGGATCTGCTGCTTTGTTATACAAACAAAATGCTCCATTATCTATTCTAAGGACTGGCCAGAAACTTAACTTTCCCCTCCTTATTTATCTTTCAAAACCTTCCTGGAGTATCACCTCCATCCTTCATATCTCAGGTGGATTTCATTGCTTTGGTGTATGGTACGTTTACAGTGTGGGCATGTGTCTGTTATTGCCCACTGCCCCCTGCGTTGTGCTCACCTGTTCACATATCTGTTCTCCATTTCACTGTGGGTCCTAGAGATGAGGACCCACCCTCATTGTATCCTCTTTGCTTAACATTACCTGGCTTAGAGTTGTTGCTCTAATTAATATCTAGTAAGCTGTAGAAATAGTTACAGGATGTACTATTTGTGAGTGAAATGTATCATTAATTATCTGTAAGGAGTATTCATGTAACACTGTGGAAATGGCCAGAAGACCTCAGCTATTCCTTAGAAAATTGTATTGTCAGAGGTGGGAGAAGTAGAATAATGGGATAAGAAATAAAGAGGAAATAGGTTTTTTTTTTTTTTTTACTCTTCTCCTGAGTTTTCCTGTGAGATTTGATAACTTTTCCTCCAGACTAATTATTGTTCAATGCTAAGGGCTGGAGTTTGTGGTTTTGGCTTTCTAGACTCATGATATTTAGCTTTAATTGCCATGTCGAGAACTGATGATTTCCTTTACGGAGAGGATATTCTTGGAAATGAGTTGACACCTATCAGTAATTCCTCCTTTCTCCTCTCTAGCCGAACCCCTGATTTTCTTTTGATATCCACCCTCCACGTGGGGGTGGGGGGAACTAACTCCACCCACAGATGTGGTAATGGGCCTGAGAGTTCATTCCCATCCTTTCTGCCAGTAATTGGTTCAGGAATGACTTCATATTGTAATTTGGATTCATGATAAAAGAGAGGAAGGTGTGTTGGAGACTTCTGGAAAAGTTTTCCTTCACTCTTTTGGGAGCTGCCAGAAGTGAGCCCTCTCTCTTCCACTGGAGGCTTTTGTGTGCAGCTGTGAGATGGAACTGCTGTGCCATCTCACTGACCACCTGGGAGGAGGGTGGGATTAATAGAATTCTGGGAAAACCCAAGTCAGGGCTGGTGGATTAGATCAATGGGGGAACCGGCCCTATGCTAGTTTTCCAATTAGGTGAGCCAGTCAACATTCTCTGGAGAAGGCAATGGCACCCCACTCCAGTACTCTTGCCTGGAAAATCCCATGGGTGGAGGAGCCTGGTAGGCTGCAGTTCATGGGGTCGCTTAGAGTTGGACCCGACTGAGCGACTTCACTTTCACTTTTCACTTTCATGCATTGGAGAAGGAAATGGCAACCCACTCCAGTGTTCTTGCCTGGAGAATCCCAGGGACAGGGGAGCCTGGTGGGCCGCCGTCTATGGGGTCACACAGAGTCGGACACGACTGAAGTGACTTAGCAGCAGCAGTGGCAGCAGCAGTCAACATTCTCATTGTTTAAGCTAGTTTGATAAGTGTCTGCTGTGACTTGCAGCCAAAAGGGTTATAACCTGTTAACAAAACAAAAATTCTCTAGTTTTGAAAAGGTGAAAAGTGGAAACAAAGCAAGACAATTTGACAAGTGGCAGAGCTTTAAAAATCAGTTCACTTAAACCAGTGCTTCTCAAACTTGAACATACATTAGAATCACCTGAAGAATGTTAAATTGCTGAGAATCGGTCCCAGAGCTTCTGATTCCTTAGCTCTGGGCAAAGACTGAGACTTTTCATTTCTAACAAGTTCCCCAGTGGTGTTTATGCTCCTGGTCCAGGGACCACCTTTGAGAATTACTGCCTTCGAGTTCCAAGTACTCTGCCTTTCTTGCCAGGATACCCACGAGTTGGGGTCAGGGCCATGGTGCCAAGAAATGAACTATGGCTGTTTCTGGAGGAGCCACCAAGCGCCTCAAAGCAAGAAAACCCACATAATGGGCCAAAGTACAGTTTTTGTCACTTGTCACTTTTTTTCACTCGTTTATTTCCTTTCAGTTTATTGAGATGTAATTGACATACAGCACCGTATAAGTTTAAGGTACAGCATAATGATTTGGCTTTTATACATCACGAAATGATGATCACAATAACTTTAGTGAACATCCTTCATCTTGAATAGATCCAAAATTAAAGAAGTAGAAATATATATTTTTCCTTGTGATGAGATGATTGTCTTCTTAAATGAACCACCTTCTTCATGAGAAGAAGATTTGTGACTTAGATTTAACACACGGCTCTAAGTAGGCTGTAGGTACTCAATAACCCTTAATTAATTTACCGGAAGGAAAAAGCTCTCTGCCAAGCATTTGTGGTTGGCTGTTTTAAGATGAGAGTAGGTACAGTACAGAGAAGGCTGAAACTAACACAGGCTGATTACTATGTAAATAAGTGTTCACTTAGTTGCTACGAAACTATCAACTTGGGAAACGGTAGCACTGAGATCTCCTCTTTTAAGCCTTAGGCTTCTAACTGGAAAACTAATCATCTGTCACTGTTCTACCTTTCACAGTAACCACACAATAAATCTCAGACGCCACTCTACTAGCTTGGTTGGCAGTGTTGCTTGTGCCTTCAATCACTTATCCCCTGTGTAGACACATCTATTCCAAATTTATAATAAAGGAGACCTTTGTGTTACAGATAGATAAGGAACTCTGACTTTGTAAGAGAAGAGAATCTTCCTGCTCTTTGTGTGGCTTGCATTCAGACAAATAACTGCTTTGTAAACAAGGAACGTAATTGGTGTTTGTACAAGGGTCAGAAGTGCTTCTCTGCTTTCTTTCCCAGCAGCAAACATAGGTCCCAAATGCAGTGAGGCTCTGCCTGTCTCCGGTGATGGGAGGAAATCTGTGGTGGGCAGGCACGAGGCCTTCTCCTTGGTAGGAAGGGAGTTGCTGCTTCCTCCAAGCCTCTGTTTAAACCAGGAGTTCATTCTCTCTGAGGCAGGGTCAGGCAAGGGCTTCTTGGCTTTAAGTTGCCTTTTGTGGTTCCTTTGGCCTCAGGTTTTGCCAAATGATTCACGCATTCTGGAAATGCAGGGAGGAATGTGAAGGAGCGGCCTTTCTCTCAGCCAGGAATGGATTAAGACAGAAGCATCCAAGTTGATGAGCATAGTCTGATGCAATCCTGTGCTTTTCAGCCATCCATTTGTTATGTGCAGGCCTCTCCCGTGGTTTCAGGCTTCTGCTAGGTCTAGCAGCAAAAGGGGTGTGACAATCTCTGTAAATAAGTACATTTATGATGGTTACTGAACTGCAGGCCTTCACAGAAGTGTTTCTCCAACACTGGAATTGAATTTGTATTTGGTACAAGTTAATGATATTCTGCAACTTGCATGTTCCCCTTTTTATATTTCTACAAGTTATTAGAAATAAATTTTAAGGGAAATGTTCCTTATCTAGGTAACCAGAATAAAAAGTTTTAAGTTTGATAAAGAAAACTCACTTTGCTGAAGAGAGGTTTGAGTTTAATATAGTACTTTCTGAAATGCTTGCCTTCGTTGTGAAATACCATGAATATAAATATTAAGCTCAAAGGTGAAGTTCTGCAGGGCAAGAGATTTCACAAAGCTTTTCATCAAACATGCCCTCTGTATTCTTAAAAACATCATCACCAGTCATTTAGCTGTTGTTCAACTTCTCACCATGTTACAGCAGGCGACAGGAACAAATCTCTCCATGTCGTCGTTGGGGTAGAATTGGATACAGTATAAAGCAGGGCATTTTGGTGATTCCCTGCTTAGATTCTCAAATTACAAAATGCTTTGTGGAGCAGTGAGACTAACCTTATGCTTTTCTTGCCTCTCTGACAACTTCTCTTGCAACCCAGGATGTTTTCTCAATGAGGTCATACATTTCTTGTCAAGAACGATGTGTGTGTGTGCTCAATTGTATGACAGAGTTTGAAAATTTCCTTATTGCATATCTTTTTCAAATCTGCTTCGTTATCTTATTTTTTTATAATATCACGTTCCTTTCTCATATTTTTAATTCTTTCTTTTACTTTAAAAAATAATTTTAAAAGTCCTGTTCAGATAATTCTATTATGTGAAGTTCATATTTGTTGTTTCTTTGAACTTTCAGCCATGGTGACATTTCCTTCAGGTTTTGTGATTTAGGATTGTGAGCTCTTATCTGCGAGAACCCTGTGTGGCCTGAGATGAGAATGTGTCTCTACAGAGAGGCTTCCTGGTTTCGTTAGCCAGGACCTCAGGGGCAGTAACAATCTAGAAACCAATTTTTATGTTACTTTCTTTGACTGGGGATTTATTGCCCTTGCTAGCACAATTGCACTCATCTCACACGCTAGTAAAGTAATGCTCAAAATTCTCCAAGCCAGGCTTCAGCCATACGTGAACCGTGAACTTCCTGATGTTCAAGCTAGTTTTAGAAAAGGCAGAGGAACCAGAGATCAAATTGCCAACATCTGCTGAATCATGGAAAAAGCAAGAGAGTTCCAGAAAAACATCTATTTCTGCTTTATTGTCTATGTCAAAGCCTTTGACTGTGTGGATCACAATAAACTGGAAAATTCTGAGAGAGATGGGAATACCAGACCACCTGACCTGACTCTTGAGAAATCTGTATGCAGGTCCGGAAGCAACAGTTAGAACTGGACATGGAACAACAGACTGGTTCCAAATAGGAAAAGGAGTACATCAAGGCTGTATATTGTCACCCTGTTTATTTAACTTCTATGCAGAGTACATCATGAGAAACGCTGGACTGGAAGAAACACAAGCTGGAATCAAGATTGCCGGGAGAAATATCAATAACCTCAGATATGCAGATGATACCACCCTTATGGCAGAAAGCGAAGAGGACTAAAAAGCCTCTTGATGAAAGTGAAAGAGGAGAGTCAGAAAACTGGCTTAAAGGTCAACATTCAGAAAACAAAGATCATGGCATCTGGTCCCATCACTTCATGGAAAATAGATGGGCAAACAGTGGAAATAGTGTCAGACTTTATTTTGGGGGGCTCCAAAATCACTGCAGATGGTGACTGCAGCCATGAAATTAAAAGACGGTTACTCCTTGGAAGAAAAGTTATGACCCACCTAGATAGCATATTCAAAAGCAGAGACATTACTTTGCCGACTAAGATCCGTCTAGTCAAGGCTATGGTTTTTCCAGTAGTCATGTATGGATTTGAGAATTGGACTGTGAAGAAGGCTGAGTGCCGAATAATTGATACTTTTGAACTGTGGTGTTGGAGAAGACTCTTGAGAGTTCCTTGGACTGCAAGGAGATCCAACCAGTCCATTCTGAAGGAGATCAGCCCTGGGATTTCTTTGGAAGGAATGATGCTAAAGCTGAAACTCCAGTACTTTGGCTACTTCATGCGAAGAGTTGACTCATTGGAAAAGACTCTGATGCTGGGAGGGATTGGGGGCAGGAGGAGAAGGGGACGACAGAGGATGAGATGGCTGGATGGGATCATGGACTCGATGGATGTGAGTCTGAGTGAACTCTGGGAGTTGGTGATGGACGGGGAGGCCTGGCGTGATGCGATTCATGGGGTCGCAAAGAGTCAGACACGACTGACCGACTGAACTGAGCTGAACTGAGTAGTATAAATCCATATCTCAAACTCACCGTGAGGGCAAGCCTCGTGTTGCAAATTGTCAGGGGAGATTTTTTTTTTCCCCTTAAAGTTCAGCCTGAGGGGAGGAGTTTCCTTGTGTTCCATCTGTAGACTGATTTTTTGTTTTAGTCTACCTGTTCTCAGAGTGTGGCCCTTTTAGGGTCCTGGCTCAACGTAAGAGTCTTAGTTCTCTCACCCCATCTTGTGGCCACCGCATATATCATTTACATGCAAGCCCATTTCTTACTGAGAATGGCAGTGACCTCTGTCTAGAGTAACAGGAACTTGAGTACCTGTTTTTGAGATTTCTCTCGGTTTTGGGACTTTTGCGGGGTGGGTGGTTCAACCTTTCCATTTCTGAGAGAAAAAAAATGTCTGTTGTATCCTGGGCCATCTCTTTAGGCTTGGTTTACTCTGAACTCTAAGAGGCAGTTAAGAAATATCCTCAGGGAAGCCTCATAACCTAGCAATTTCTTAGAATTTCAGGACCCAAGGAACTATAGATTTGAGGATATTTCTCTGGTCAATATTCATTTAAATATGAATATCAAGGAGTTCAGAGCCTCCCTAGAATATAGAGGCTAAGGCAAACTCCATCTTTCAGCTCTGGCATAATGAAATGAAAAGTGGGTTAGAGTCAGAAGGCCTTGTTCAGATCTTGACTTTACTCTGTAAAATTGGATGTTTACTTAAATTGCTTAAACTTCCATTTATTAAGCTGTAAAATGGAGACAGTAATACCTGACAGAGATACTGTATAGTGTTAAATGGTATAGTGAAAGTAAAATAGAAAGTTGGAGTGGAGCAAGCATTCAAAAATGGTAATTGGATAAACTCTTTGGTCATCTTAATGGTTGGTCTGATCCCTCAATCATTGTCCTGGTCATTGTGGTTGGGAATCCAACACCCATTCTACTCTAGTCTAAACCAGTGGTTCACAAACTGAAGTGCATCTGAATCACCTGGAATTCTTGTTAAACACAGATTACTGCTGCTGCTGCTAAGTCACTTCAGTCATGTCCGACTCATAGATGGCAGCCCACCAGGCTTTCCCGTCCCTGGGATTCTCCAGGCAAGAACACTGGAGTGGGTTGCCATTTCCTTCTCCAATGCATGAAAGTGAAAAGTGAAAGTGAAGTCACTCAGTCGGGTCCGACTCTTCGCAACCCCATGGACTGCAGCCTACCAGGCTCTTCTGCCCATGGGATTTTCCAGGCAAGAGTACTGGAGTGGGGTGCCATTGCCTTCTCTAAAAACACAGATTGCTGTGCTTCAGTTCAGGAGACTCTGATTCAGTGAGTCAGGAGCTAGCCCTAATAGTTTACCTTGTTCCCAGGTACTATTGATGGATCAGGGACTGCACTTTGACAACCACTCACGTTCTTCCCACTGGTGGTTGGTTTTGGAAAGGGCACATGATCTGAATCTGCTGGAAGAGATGCAAAGGAAAGTCTGCTGCAAGCTTCCAGGAAACATCCCCTCAATCCTGAGAAAAAAACAGGAAAGCCTAGATCTGTTCACTTCTAGCCATGCTGTCAGGACATGAGCCCTAGAACTGCTATAGGCATGTTGCCTTCATCCTGAGGATGAAGCCAGTGTAGGGTAGAGAGCAGAGCCAAGTGAATCCCAGGGCAGCAGAGCTAGAATCCTGATAGTTTCTTTTTGGCTAGGTACTACTCTGCCTCTGTTATTTATCATGTGAGGTATTGTATAAATGGGGGAAAAAAAAAAACTTGAAAAAGTTTTTAAGTACACTTTGAGTCAAGAGTTTCCTGGTTGTTTACTACCCCAAATATTCTCAGAGATGTGGCATGGTATTAGTTTGTTGGATCTTATTCTCGCTACCCCCAGCTATAGAGGGTCAAAGTATGAGTTCATTTAAAATTATGCTTTCATTTCTGTTTTTGACCTACTTGCTTTCTATGATACTTTCTTCTCCATTGTGCCTCTCCCTCCCACCCTCCAATTTTACCCAGTCCTCTGGGGGATATACTGCAACACTGTCAAACTGTGAATCTCTTGAAAGGTGGCAACCGCTCCAAACTTGCATCTCCTTTCCACATATGAGATGGTGGTATCCATTTCTGGTTGAATGTAGGATGACCATTTTACTGGATGTCGTCTTCTTTGTATTCTATTTCTATACATTGCTTTTTTTTTTTTTTTGCAACCCTAGCTAATTAGTAACTTAATCTCTTTTCAGACTTTTAATTCCCTTTTCTAGAATTTTCCAATCAGGTCAATGTTGATTCTACCAGAATTTTAACTGTACCCTGTCCTTCTGTTGTGTGGAATTTTTGCTGAAAGGAATTGCAGCAAGAATCAAGGCTGTGAGATGTAAATACCTCAATCCTGCATAGTCACTAGGGCTGCAAAGAAAAGGAAAAGAGAGCTCTCTAGGGAGCTAAGCCAGTTCAGCATCTCCACATGGAGTCTGAGAAAAGGAATGGTGAGTTTTTCTCCCTTCTTTTTAATCCCGGTTTGGACAGCTTCTTTATTCAGAACATCAAGGACTGTTGACAGTTGAGTGAAAAGAGTAGGGACTCATGGGATTGCTAATTAGATAGAAAGCCACCTCTGAATCAAAATAAATTTCTATTTGTTGGGCTCCTCTGGCCATGGGGAGATGAGTGAAGAGCCGTAAGCCAATTTCTACTGACAGATATCCTTGTCCTGGTGAACAGTGTTATGCGCCATCTATTAATAGTTGGCTTCTGAGAGGACCGGCGAAGGGCTGCCAGCTGTGTGCTGTCCTCGAGCAGAGAGCTGGGCCGAGGTGAGCAGGTTGGCAGGAAGCACAGTATCTGGTTGGAAAATAAGATTCTTAACAATTGCAGGTAATGCACAGTATTTTTCATAAAAGTAATTTTCGTAGCCTACAAATCCAGGCAAGTGTTAAGAGGAAGAATCTATTATTTTCTGATATCAAATGCCATTTCTCACTTTCTCTGCAATCCTTATCAGCTCTCTAGACCACATCATGTTCTAAGTCTTCTTTTAGAGCCTTGCCTGACAACTCAAGCTAAAATTAATATTTCTTTCTTTAGAGTCCCTAGAGAAGTAATGACCCTACTCTTATATTGTCTTATTTTGCAAACTTGACCATCCAGTTCTTTGAAGGCAGGGACTATATTATACGTCTTAGACTCTTCACATAAGATTGGGCACAGTGCTTTGATTGTAGAAGTCACCCAGTGAAAATATTGGTTTATCAATTGATTCTTATTTTTTTAATTTAATGAAGTATATACAGCATTGTAGACTTAGGATTTATTTATTTATTTATTTTTTCTTTTTTTTTTTCTTTCTTCTTCTTTTTTTTTTTTTTTCCTTTATTTTATTTATTTATTTTTTTTTTTGTTTTCTCACATAAGGTCTATGGATGGACGTCTAGGCTTCTGCAAACTCCCTGTAGTTGAATGCAAAGTGCGTTCTGGAGAAAGGGACCATAGCTGTCAGCAGATTCACAAGGAGGTTCCTGATTCTCTCCTAAAAGATGAGAATTTATTTATTTTCTTTTCTGCTGACAAAACTAGGTCTTAACTCCATGTCTCTGACTACACCAGTAAGAGTTCTCTTGGGATGCCTCAGTTGCCATTTTTAGTTGTTGTTCCTAAAAGAGAAGCAGAAATTAAATGGAATTCACATACTGTGGTAAGATGATATAGTTTTTAATTGCACACCAATAAAAGGATGGTTTTTCTAAGTTCCGGTAGAGATGATATGTCTTGGTGGTTTGATATATGAGTGCTAAGCCAGATGACCCAATCTTGAATCCCAGCTCTGTCACTTACTAGCTGTGTGGCTTTGGAAAAATTACTTAAATTCTCTGAATCTCTTTTTATTCATCTGAAAATTGGGAACAGCAATACTGATCTAATTCCTAGGATTGTTCTGAAGATTAGATAAGTGAATACATGTAGAACATTTAAAACTGTGCCTTACAAACATAGTAAGTGTGATGCATTAGCTTTTTTTTTTTTTTTAATTATTGCTATTATTGTTGTTGACTTCCCTGGTGGCTCAGATGGTAAAGCGTCTGTCTACAATGCAGGAGACCTGGGTTCGAGCCCTGGGTTGGGAAGATCCCCTGGGGAAGGAAATGGCAATCCACTCCAGTACTATTGCCTGGAAAATCCCATGGACAGAGGAGCCTTGTAGGCTACAGTCTATGGGGCCGCAAAGAGTCGGACACGATTGAGCTTCACTTTTCACTTTATTATTGTTGTTCAACTCTACTTCTCATTTTCATCAGTGCAGATTAGCTAAGGTAGTTGTTTCTTCAGTGGCCATTTCCACCTTCAGATTCTCTCCTGAGTAATTACATTAGAATCACATCAGACTGATGAATTGCTTTGCAGAAATCATGTAGTTTTGCTCTTTACTAGATATAATTCTGTTTGCTTGAGTTTGCTTGGCTCTCTGATGTCAAATCCTCATACTGTGAGAGTACTTAAGTCATTTTAAACATTATAAGGACAGAGAATAGAGATGAGTGTGCCTTTTCTCCCATACATTTTTTGAAAATTATTAACAAAAGTGTTCATTCTAAGAAATACTTTAAGTAGAAAATTTTAGCTATGTTTTTAGTTCTGTTAACTTGGATGAGTGATTGCAGCCATGAAATTAAAAGATGCTTACTCCTTGGAAGGAAAGTTATGACCAACCTAGATAGTATATTCAAAAGTAGAGACATTACTTTGCCAACTAAGGTCCATCTAGTCAAGGCTATGGTTTTTTTCTGTGGTCATGTGTGGATGTGAGAGTTGGACTGTGAAGAAGGCTGAGCGCCGAAGAATCGATGCTTTTGAACTGTGGTGTTGGAGAAGACTCTTGAGAGTCCCTTGGACTGCAAGCAGATCCAACCGGTCCATTTTGAAGGAGATCAGCCCTGGGATTTCTTTGGAAGGAATGATGCTAAAGCTGAAACTCCAGTACTTTGGCCACCTCATGCGAAGAGTTGACTCATTGGAAAAGACTCTGATGCTGGTTGGGATTGGGGGCAGGAGGAGAAGAGGACGACAGAGGATGAGATGGCTGGATGGGATCACAGACTCGATGGACGTGAGTTTGAGTGAACTCCAGGAGTTGGTGATGGACAAGGAGGCCTGGCGTG
>SJYX01005273.1:83703-122244 GCA_006410675.1 Oreotragus oreotragus
TCACATCCATACATGACCATTGGAAAAACCATAACTTTGACTAGATGGACCTTTGTTGGCAAAGTAATGTCTCTGCTTTTTGATATGCTGTCTAGATTGGTCATAGCTTTTCTTCCAAGGAGCAAGTGTCTTTTAATGTCATGGCTTCAGTCACCATCTGCAGTGATTTTGGAGCCTCCCAAAATAAAGTCTGTCACTGTTTCTACATCTATTTGCCATGAAGTGATGGGACCAGATGCGATAATCTTAGTTTTCTGAATGTTGAATTTTAAGCTAACTTTTTCACTCTGCTCTTTCATCAAGAGGCTCTTTAGTTCTTCACTTTCTGCCATAAGGGTGATGTCATCTGCCTATCTGAGGTTATTGATATTTCTCCCGGCAATCTTGATTCCAGCTTGTGCTTCATCCAGCCCAGCATTTCACATGATGTACTCTGCATATAAGTTAAATAAGCAGGGTGACAGTATACAGCCTTGATATACTTCTTTCCTGATTTGGAACCAGTCTGTTGTTCCATGTCCAGTTCTAACTGTTGCTTCTTGACTTGCATACAGATTTCTTGGGAGACAGGTCAGGTGGTCTGGTATTCCCATCTCTTTCAGAATTTTCCACAGTTTGTTGTGATCCACACAGTCAAAGGCTTTGATGTAGTCATTAAAGCAGAAGTAGATGTTTTACTGGATTTCTCTTGCTTTTTTGATGATCCAGTAGATGTTGGCAATTTGATCTCTGGTTCCTCTGCTTTTTCTAAATCCAGCTTGAACATCTGGAAGTTCATAGTTCACATACTGTTGAAGCCTGGCTTGGAGAATTTTGAGCATTACTTTGCTAGCATGTAAAATGAGTGCAATTGTGTGGCAGTTTGAACATTCTTTGGCATTGCCTTTCTTTGGGAAGATTAAGATTAGCCCTTTTAAAAGGCTTTGATAAATCTCAGAATGTATAAGTTTAATTTTTAGATGTGGGTTGACTGGTGAACTCTTAGATCCTAATTTGGGGAGATGCAGAAAAGTGATAGTGATTTTTGTGGAGGGAGATGTTGTGCTAAATGAGGCAATTTTTCCAGTGTTATTTTTATAAGGTGACTGGCAAACTTTGGAGAAGGGAAGTGATGTATAGAGGCTCTGCTGCAGCAATTCATCAGCTAAGTGCACATCCACTTTACTCTGAATATTGAAAGTGTAATTAAACAACTGATATCAGCTACTCCATTCCCAGGATCCTAAGATCCTATGGAATTGGAATATACATACTTAAGGAGGAGAAAAATTTCCGTTTGAAATCTAGGATAATGAAGAGTTGTGATGAAAATTGTATTTATAAGAAGTAAGAATATATATTAGTTAGGGTCTTAGTAGAAAATAGTTGACTGCTACAAAGTGGGTAATTTTCAGAGAGTTTAAATAAAACTAAATGTATAAAGGTATACACAGGATATCCAGAAATTACAGGGAATAGTGTAGTATCCTCAGGCTACTAAGGAATGAGGGCATTGACTGTCCATCCCTGGATCTGAATGAGCAGGTAATAATCACAATTGAGAGAAGGAGACAGAGAGGGAGAGAATGGGTCAGATGGGGGAAGAATGACTTTGGCCAAAGTCAAAGGTTAGCAGGAATGTAAACTGGTATAGCCATTTGGAAAGCAGTATGGAGATTCCTTAAAAAAAAAACAAAACAAAACAAAAAAAAAGCCTAAAGAAATAACCACCATATAATTCAGCAACTCCACTTCTGATATATATCTGAAGGAAATAACATCACTGTAGTCCTATCTCTATGTCACTACATCATTATTCACAGTAACCAAGATATGGAAACAGCCTAAATGGCCATCTATGGGTATGTGGATAAAGAAATGTGGTATATTGGAATATTATACAGATCTTTCCCTGGTGGCTCAGAGGTTAAAGTGTCTGCCTCCAATGCAGGAGACCCGAGTTCAATCCCTGCATTGGGAAGATCCCCTGGAGAAGGAAATGGCAACCCACTCTAGTATTCTTGCCTGGAGAATCCCATGGACGGAGGAGCCTGGTGGGTTCCAGTCCACAGGGTTGCAAAGAGTCGGACACGACTGAGTGACTTCAATTCACTTTACTTCACTTCATACAGTAGATTACTATTCAGCCATGAAAAAGAAGGNGAGAAGGAAATGGCAACCCACTCTAGTATTCTTGCCTGGAGAATCCCATGGACGGAGGAGCCTGGTGGGTTCCAGTCCACAGGGTTGCAAAGAGTCGGACACGACTGAGTGACTTCAATTCACTTTACTTCACTTCATACAGTAGATTACTATTCAGCCATGAAAAAGAAGGAAATCCTATCATTTGTGACAAAGTGGATGATTCTAGAGGACGTTATGCTAAGTGGAATAAACCAGACACCAAAAGACAAACATCATTTTTTTAAAAAATATGGAATGCTTTATGAATTTGCATGTCATCCTTATGCAGAGGTCATGCTAATCTCTGTATCATTCCAATTTTAGTATATGTGCTGCCAAAGCGAGCGTGACAGACATCATTTAATCTTACTTATGTATAGTATCTAAAATAAACTTACTCAGAAAAAGAGGGTAGAACTGTGGTTGTCAGGGGCAGGAGAGTAGGGGAAATGGGGAGATACTGGTCAAATAGTACTAAATTTCACTTATGCAAGATGAATAAGTTTTCAAGATCTGATGTTCAGCATGGTGACTATAGTTAATAATATTGTATCATGTATTTGAGAGTTGCCAAGAGAATAGATCTTAAGTGTTCTCACCACACACACACACAAAGTAAATACGTGAGGTGATGCATAGGTAAATTCACTTGATTGGGGGAATCATTTCACAATGTATACATATTTCCAAAGATCATGTTGTGCACCTTAAGTTTTTTTTTGGAAAAAATATTTATATATGTTTTTGGCTGTGATGGGTCTTTTTGCTGCACACAAGCTTTCTTTAGTTACAGTGAGTGGGAGCTACTCTTCATGCGGTGCATGGGCGTCTCATTGCAATGACTCTCTTGTTGCGGAGCACAGGGTGTAGGTGCGCAGGCTTCAGCAGTTGCGGCACATGGGCTCAGTAGTTGTGGCTGTCAGGCTCTAGAGCACAGTAATAGTGGCACCAAAGTCCCAGCTGCTCCTCGGCATGTGGGATCCTCCTGGACCAGAGATCAAACCAGTGTCCCCTGTACTGCAAGGTGGATTCTCAACCACTGGACCACCAGTGCACCTTAAATTTATACACTGTTTGTTTGTCAATCATATTTCAATAAAGCTTGGGAGAAATGTCAAAGGATGTTGCCAGAGTTGGGCAAGTCTGCAAGGAAAGGAAGAGATAAATGCCCCGCTCTCGCTCTTTTTCTTTCCTGATCCCCACCAGTGGTCCAGTAAGAACCCAGTCAGAAGCCAGAGAGCAGAGGAGACGATTATGTACTCCAAAGAGGTAATGGTATACCAGGCATTTTTGACACCCAGAACAGATAATTTTTAATACCCTTACCCTTGCTCATATAGGACAAAATTATTTTCAACAATAACCATGTGAATAATCAATCATAATTATCGATTCACCCTTAAGTTTTATAATAAATATAGTTAACAATTATTAATAAAAGTAATAATTTTAAAGTTTAAATTCAGTAAAATATTTCATGTATTAACTTTGCATTTATCAAACAAAACATAATTGCACTGTTTTACTGCTTTAAATTTTAAGCATGAGTTAAAAATTCCATGTGATCATTAAGAATGGCAGAATTTATGTCACTTAAGTTTTAATTTTTCCTCTTGACAATTGCTTTTTCTAATTTGCTGTTTAAATGAGATATGTAGTACTCTGGGGGCTGGAGGCAAGAATTGTTCTTGTAATAGCACAGACCACTGACTCTGGACCCCTAAAATTTACTCTGGAAAGAAGTACCTCTCCTTGGGTCTCTGTGTGTCAGGGATGACAGCAGGACTAGAAGCTAATTGGATTAACTTCTATGTAGAATACAGTATTTATTAAAGAAAGGTGGTCGGAGAGAGAATTTGAGGCCCACAATCCTATTATTAAAACTGTAGCAGTTCTTGGTTTTAGATTTTTAGCCATGTGTTAATAAAATGCTGATTGTTTATGGCAGAAAGTGAACAGGAACTAAAAAGCTTCTTGATGAAAGTGAAAGAGGAGAGTAAAAAAGTTGGCTTAAAGCTCAGCATTCAGAAAATGAAGATCATGGCATCTGGTCCCATTACTTCATGGGAAATAGATGGGGAAAGAGTGGAAACAGTGTCAGACTTTATTGTTTTGGGCTCCAAAATCACTGCAGATGGTGTCTGCAGCCATGAAATTAAAAGACGCTTATTCCTTTGAAGGAAAGTTATGACCAACCTAGACATCGTATTCAAAAGCAGAGACATTACTTTGCCAACAAAGGTCCGTCTAGTCAAGGCTATGGTTTTTCCAGTAGTCATGTATGGATGTGAGAGTTGGACTGTGAAGAAAGCTGAGCGCCGAAGAATTGATGCTTTTGAACTGTAGTGTTGGAGAAGACTCTTGAGAGTCCCTTGGACTGCAAGGAGATCCAACCAGTGCATCCTAAAGGAGATCAATCCTGGGATTTCTTTGGAAGGAATGATGCTAAAGCTGAAACTCCAGTACTTTGGCCACCTCATGCGAAGAGTTGACTCATTGGAAAAGACTCTGATGCTGGGAGGGATTGGGGGCACGAGGAAAAGGGTATGACAGAGGATGAGATGGCTGGATGGCACCACCGACTCAATGGATTGAGTTTGAGTGAACTCTGGAAGTTGGTGATGGACAGGGAGGCCTGGCGTGCTGCGATTCATGAGGCTGCAGAGAGTTGGACATGACTGAGAGACTGAACTGAACTGACTTTTGGTTGGTTTATTCTTATTGTCAAATTTTCCAATTCTCCACAAACAGTTCATCTCCTTATTGCCTGCACCAGACTTCCCTGGTGGCTCAGACAATCAAGAATCTACCTGCAATGTGGGAGACCTGGGTTCGAACTCTGGATTGGGAAGATCTCCTGGAGGAGGACATGAAAACCCACTCTAGTATTCTAGCCTGGAGAATCCCTATGGGCTGAAGAGCCTGGCAGGTGACAGTCCATGAGGTCTCAAAGAGTTGGACATGACCGAGCAACTAAGCACACATTGCCTGCACCAGGGAGCAGGGTGGGAAGTCGATCCAGAGAGGCAGCAGAAAGGCATCTTGCTCAGAACATTAAGTTACGAATTGAGAGCTTTCTAAGCCAGAAGTAGTGAACTCTTCCATTCTTGCTAACTGTCTTGCATTGGTATTCTGCTCTTTGTGTGTCTACATGAGATTGTCATGCATGTTAGCCTCCTATTACAGATTTTGTGGGAGCTGTGTATTTGAGGTGAGTGGCTGAGTGGAGTGAAGACAACAAAAATGGAGGAAAGACCCATGATTCTGTATAGCAAATGAAAACCGTAGAAACTCTTTTTGCTGAAAGACTGCTTCCTAGAGCTTTTGGGAAATGCTATCCTGGGGCATAGTCTCCTTCCCTGAGAGTCTCTATCTTAAGTGCCTCCCGTTTTCCTCCCTTCCTCTCTTCCTGCCTCTGTAAGTTGCTTTCTTTTCACCTTCTTTCTTGGCTTTTTCTCTCCACTCTCTTCTTGGCTACCTCTGTTTGCTTCTTCTTTCTTCACGGGACCAGACATGAATTTGCTCTGGGAACTTTTAGTAATCTGTGGAAAGGTTGTTAAACGCTTCATGTCAGATGTTCAGTTGCTTGGTAACTCAAAGGACTCCTGCCAAGTTTATGTTCAGAGAATTAGACAAACCATGAAGCCCCCACTGTTTCCAGGCCTGGGCAGCATCAGCTCGCCAGCTCAGCTCTGTGTGAGGAGATGGCCACTCAGGCACCGAGGAGAGCCTCAGCCACCACAGAGTACAGAGCATGAGGCCAGAGGCTGAGCCCCCCTGGCCAGGCCTGGACAGGCACCTGGGCGGCTGACCCTCACGGAAGTGTGGGCACCATTGTAGAGCCACAAGACCTAAGTTATCACTGCAGTCAGTGAGGTGGTTTGAGATTGTCCCAGAGTTTCTCTACTTCTTCCTTTATTTTATTTTATGATCACTCATTCGCATTTTGCTTCCAGGTGGTTTTCAGGAAGCCCATAGTTTTAGATTTAGAGACTTAATAAATGGTACCAGCTAACCTCAGAGCAATGGCAACCTCCACAGAAACACGAAAACCAAACAAACAAACTCTCCTAGGATCCTGAGTTATGAGATACCCCTGGAGGAAGCGAGGCTTCCATAGTGGTAGGTAGGATGAATCTGGGCAAAATATTTGGTTTAATGCCTACTAGGAGCTGAGGCAGAAAAACCTCAAGGCCCTGAAAATAGTTCTTTGCAGGACTGCAGATGATACCTGCTGCTGCTGCTGCTGCTAAGTCATTTCAGTCGTGTCCGACTCTGTGTGACCCCATAGACGGCAGCCCACCAGGCTCCCTACCGTCAGTTAGTGTGCGGAGAAGTGCCAAAAGAGTAGGCTTATTCTGGGTGGTGTCAGGTACCTCTAGTACCTGTGTAAATCACGGGCCTTGTAACTCCCCCAACCTGTAATACAGGAGAGGAGGAGGCGGAGGAAAAGCTTCTCAGAAAAGAGGAGCTGCCACTGCATGAGTGAGAATTAGTCTTTGGCACACCAGAGCTAGCAGTGGGGATTGGGTAGGGGAGCAGGATTTTCTCCAAGACTGCCTGGCTGGGAGCTGTGATTAATCAAGTGGAAATGAACAGGGAAGGAGGGGGAAAGAACAGAATTCTGTTGCAGGGTACAATGAAAATTTTAATGAGTATTCAGCTGTTACATTATCTTATAAAAGTAGTATCATTTGCAAATTTAGCTCTGAAATGATTGACTTGAATAGGGCTAGAGACTTAAAAAAATTATTACAAAAAAAAAAGTAGTCTCAGATTAGCAAAATTATTTACACTAAAAACTTTTCAGTGTTCAGAGTAAGACAGGATGGTTTTTGATGATGGTTTTAACTGTTGGGAGCTCATTTGATTTTCACTTAAGTGGATGAGAAAACTCTCTAAAGATAAGAATGAGAACTTAGGCATCTGCTACACAGTTTTTCCTAAGAATATAGGTAAATTGAGTGTGACTTGATTTTAGCCTCTTTTCTTAATCAAAGATGTTAATTATTCTCTGCTATAGTGTAAAGTATCTCCAAATGGGTGTATGTAGGTGAGGAAGATGACCTTTGTGCCTTTCCTCTAACAGCCTTTGAGTAGAAATAAGGATCACTCCTTGATGAATGGATATTGGTGAAGGGTAGAGGCTCAGCTGAGAGATGATGATGTTGGTGAAAGGCTGCATGATTAGTTGATAAATAGATCTGAGACAGAGTCCATCCCTTTTGAAAATGCTAACTATCTAGGTGACTTTGGGTGTGTTTGAAAGGAGTTAGGGATAGGTGGGAGGGGTTTGGTGGAGGGGTACATGGTCAGCTGTCTCAGGAAGCATGTTCTACTTCATTTCCTGACATCAGTGACTCTTAGGAATATTTGGGGGCTTAAAACTACATGGATGAGGAAAGAGCCCAGAACTTTTGAATGGATACTGATGAATTAGAAAGAAAAATTCTGTTTTCTTTAAAGGTTAGACCAATGGGTAAAAGTTATAACAGCAGATTTCAATAGTTTTCTAGTTGATTCACAAGTGAACCATCTTAAAAAATAGCAGCCCTTTCTTTATCCTTAATCTTGTTTCAGGAATCTTGATGTGGTGATCCCTTCCTGGGATAAGAGGTTGATAGATGGCTCCTGAGGTTCCTTTCTACTTTGAAATTGTATGGTTCTCATATAGAGTTTTTCTTTCTTTCTTTTAAAGAAAATTTACTTTATTGAAGTGTAGTTGATTTACACAATTGTGTTAATTATTTCTGCTCTACAGCGAAGTGGTTCAGTTATATATATATGCTTAGTTGCTCAGTTGTGTCTGACTCTTTATGACCCCATGGACTACAGCCACAGGCTCCTCTATCCATGGGGATTCTCCAGGCAAGAATACTGGATTGGGTTGCCATGCCCTTCTCAAGGGGATCTTCCCAACCCAGGGACTGAACCCAGGTCTCCGCATTGCAGGTAGATTCTTTACTGTCTGAGCCACCAGACGGTAAGAAAAATACTTTTAGAATATATACAAACACACACATATATATACATACATTCTAAAAGTATTTTTCTTACATGCAAAAAGGCACTCTTTTAATTTGAAACTGACATTAAAAGTACTTAACAGCATGAAAGGTAATAAAATTCCACATTTCAAACTGACATTCCATGTGCATCTCTTAAAGGCCAGAAACTCAGAGATATCCTCAGGAAAATCTGCTTGACTTTCTTACCTCTCTTGATTATGTATGATGAGATTTTTAGATGATCATGATGATGGTTAAGATAATAAATTGTTTCTTGAGTGAGAAAGAACGTCTGTTTAGAATTGTGTAAAGTAAGGTAAACCTCACTTCATTTCCCATGGGTAGATAATGTTAAATAGCTTTTGTTTTCAATTATTAAATTTTGGGAGGATGGATACTTTGAATTTTAGATGGCGTTTTTCAGAAATTTTTTAAAAGTTTAGATCTTGTAAAGAACAAAATAATTTTAGTTGAGAAGAGCCAAACTACACTATGCTTCCTAGATGGTTGCTGCTGCTGCTGCTGCTGCTGAGTCGCTTCACTCGTGTCCGACTCTGTGCGACCCCATAGACGGCAGCCCACCAGGCTCCCCCGTCCCTGGGATTCTCCAGGCAAGAACACTGGAGTGGGTTGCCATTTCCTTCTCCAATGCATGAAAGTGAAAAGTGAAAGTGAAGTCACTCAGTCGTGTCTGACTCTTGGCGACCCCATGGACTACAGCCTATCAGGCTCCTCCGTCCATGGAATTTTCCAGGCAAGAGTGTTGGAGTGGGGTGCCATTGCCTTCTCCATCCTAGATGGTTAATTAATTCAAACACAGATTACATATTTATATATATTTACCCATACATAATTTTAAAATATTGTAGAAGCTGATGTGAAGCTCTGGGTATGTGGGAGTGGAATATCAACTGTAAGTCTCAATATAAGGCAGCGGTTCTCTACCAGGAGTGATTTTAACCCTAGGAAACATTTGGCACTATCTAAAGACATTTTGATTGTCATCACTGGACAGAAAGGTGGGAGTGCTACTGGCATCAGGTGATGAACATAATGCACAAGTCAGCTCTTTATTATACAGTATTGTGCTGTGCTCAGTCGCTAAGTCATGTCCTACTCTTTGCAACACGCAAGGAGTGTGCAACCCGCCAGGCTCCTCTGATTATGGGATTTTCCAGGCAAGAATACCAGAGTGGGTTGCCATTTGCTTCTCCTGGGAATATTCCCAACCCAGGGATTGAATCCATGTCTCCCGTGTCTCCTGCATTGGCAGACAGATCTTTACCACTGTACCACCTGGGAAGCCATAATAAAAGATTACCTGGCCCCAAATGTAAATAATAGCAAGGCAGAAGAATCCTGCTATAGAGTGATATTTACTGATGAACTAACCTCCCTCAATAATATCTTTCAGTCTTTCCTTCAGATCTGATCAGATTCCAATATCCTGACTGAAGTTAAGGTGATACTGATAGCATTTTGAGATCTGAGTGGAAGAATAGATGAGATCTAAATATTAAATAAGTGTATTATTTAATATAAGTATATTAAATATAAATATAAGCTTAAAATTCTTCAGTTTAGGGTATGGTACCCCAGCCAAAGGACAGTTCTATGGCCCTGGGGCCATAGAATGTTCAAACTACTGTATAGTTGCACTCATTTCACATGCTAGCAAGGTAATGGTCAAAATCCTTCAAGCTAGACTACAGTAGTATGTGAACCAGGCACAGGCCAGGAGGGCCTAAGGAGCTATCCCATGTGGAAGGTCAGGAACGGTGGCGGTAAGGAGATACCCCTCATCCAAGGTAAGGAGCAGCGGCTGTGCTTTGCTGGAACAGCCGTGAAGAGATACCCCAGGTCCAAACTAAGACAAACCCAAGTAAGATGGTAGGTGTTGCAAGAGGGCATCAGAGGGCAGACACACTGAAACCATACTCACAGAAAACTAGTCAATCTAATCACACTAGGACCACAGCCTTGTCTAACTCAATGAAACCAAGCTATGCCTGCAGGGCAACCCAAGACGGGTGGGTCATGGTGGAGAGGTCTGATAGACTGTGGTCCACTGGAGAAGGGAATGGCAAGCCACTTCAGTATTCTTGCCTTGAGAACCCCATGAATGGCAAGCCACTTCAGTATTCTTGCCTTGAGAACCCCATGAAAAGGCAAAATGATAGGATACCAAAAGAGGAACTCCCAAGGTCATTAGGTGCCCAACATGCTACTGGAGATCAGTGGAAAATAACTCCAGAAAGAATGAAGGGATGGAGCCAAAGCAAAAACAGTACCCTGTTGTAGATGTGACTGGTGATAGAAGCAAGATCCAATGCTGTAAAGAGCAATATTGCATAGGAACCTGGAATGTCAGGTCCATGAATCAAGGCAAATTGGAAGTGGTCAAACAAGAGATGGCAAGGGTGCACATCGACATTCTAGGAATCAGCGAACTAAAATGGACTGGAATGGGTGAATTTAACTCAGATGACCATTATATCTACTACTGCGGGCAGGAATCCCTCAGAAGAAATGGAATAGCCATCATGGTCAACAAAAGAGTCTGAAATGCAGTACTTGGATGCAATCTCAAAAACNAGCCTCATGGTGATTCCTATGGACTTTCAATGAATATTTTCTAAGATGAGCTGCAATAGTGCTATTAGTTCTTGGTTCTTATCTCTTTGGTCTCAGGATAATGGTCTCCTTCATCTGACACCTGCTCTAGGACCCCAGAAGTCAGACTTCCTTTGACAGTGAGCTTTCTTCCTCAGCTGCTTTCCTTGCAGGAAAGGCCTGATCCTTATCTACAAGCTTTTTGAATGTCTCTTAATTGTTTCAAACTCAACATGTCTAAGATGCAATTATGGATGATTTTTTAAAACCTATATGTTCTCTACTTGTAGTCTTCCCCATTTCAGCATATGATGCCACCATACAGTTATTAAAGCCAAAAACTTGAGCATCAACCTGTTATTTTCATTTCCAAAATACATCTAGAATATTTTCACTTCTCTCCATGTATCTCCACCAGTACCATCCTAGTCTAAGAAAGCTTTCTTTCATTTTGACAGCTGCAATGCCTTCTAGCTGAACTTCATGAGCTTTAAGATTTTAACCTTGTTTACTTATATACCCAATCCATTCCAAACACATGGTAGGAATAAGCTTTTAAAACTGTAAATCAGATCACAACATCCTTTGGTTTAAAATCCTTCAATGGCTTCTAATTGTACTTTGGCTAACAGTTTTTGTTTGTTTTTTAAGAAAGCACTTGTTAACATTTAATGAATTTCCCAGCATGTGGCTTCAAGCCACAAGGCCATAAGCCCCACCTACACCCTCAATCTTCTCCTCAGCTCTTCTGCTGAAGAATTTGGACTTCACGATGACAGGCTGCTTTGGGAGCTTTCCCTTGCCCAAAACTTTGTAGTAACCCCAGAAGAACAGAGAAAAGCATTTATAATCCACCATGGCCAAGAGTATGAAAAAAGATGCCGGCCAATCCACTCCATCTTGGAGGCAGTGAGGGCATGTATCTGATCTGGGCACTCCTGGGGGCAATGATTGCCCTCACCAGTGAACCAAGAGCAGCAGATTTTCTCCAAGGACTCTAGCACACCAGGACAAGAGCTGTCAGGATGTGACTCTAGTCTCGAATAACTGGATAGCTGGATAACTCGGTTCTTGGGTGCCCTCCAATGCCCTGTAAGCACTACCTGCTTACCTCTCAGTATCACCGTGCTCTTTGCTTAGTATACTCTAATCTCATTGGCTTTCTGTCAGTTCCCAGGCTACACCTAGCTCTTTTCCTGCCTCAGGGACTCTGCTGTTGTACTTTCTTTGCTTGAAATGCTTTTGATAGGGCCATTTCTCTCTTATTCTTCTTCCCTTGACAAAATTTTAAGTCTTTAAAGTGAGGTTTTCTGTAAACCCCCCCACCAAAGGTAGTTATCTCTGATATTCTTAATTTTGGCAGACTTTCCTTACTTTACAAAAACCTGCAATTATTTGCTGTAATTATCTTGTTATTTGTGAAATTTCTTGTTACATGTCTCTTGTGCAAGAAAGTAAGCTTCACGAAGGCGGTGACATTGTCTCTTCTTGATTACATCACTAATCCTTGGCACACAGTAGGCCCTGAATAAATATTCTTTAAATGAACAAATGGTTGAATGATCTCCCACTTAAATGAGAAGGCTATAAAATCCAGGATATACCTTGGTTCTCATGCCATTCAGGTGGCCACTTATCCAGCTCAGGCCAGAGAGAAACTATAGAAGAGGTTTGAGAACTGCAGAAGGAATTAATCTGTTTGCAGTGAAACTATTTGTGGACTTGGAGTCAAGAGAACTGCATTCCAATTTGAGGGAGTGACCTAAACCTGAACAGGGATCATGTTGCCTATCTGTCTACAGCCCCAGTGTCTTGTATCCATAATGTCTGATACAGAACAGATGATAAAAATACGATCGCTTAATTAATAAACTCATAATATTACCTTATGTGATTTTTCTGTACAATTCTTCTGTGTATTCTTGCCACCTCTTCTTAATATCTTCTGCTTCTGTTAGGTCCATACCATTTCTATCCTTTATCGAGCCCATCTTTGCATGAAATGTTCCCTTGGTATCTCCAATTCTCTTGAAGAGATCTCTAGTCTTTTCCATTCTGTTGTTTTCCTCTATCTCTTTGCATTGATTGCTGAAGAAAGCTTTCTTATCTCTTCTTGCTATTCTTTGGAACTCTGCATTCAGATGCTTATATCTTTTCTTTTCTCCTTTGCTTTTCACCTCTCTTCTTTTCAGTGCTATTTGTAAGGCTTCTCCAGACAGCCATTTTGCTTTTTTGCATTTCTTTTCCATGGGGATAGTCTTGATCCCTGTCTCCTGTACAATGTCACGAACCTCATTCCATAGTTCATCAGGANTGCAGCCATGAAATTAAAAGACGCTTATTCCTTTGAAGGAAAGTTATGACCAACCTAGACATCGTATTCAAAAGCAGAGACATTACTTTGCCAACAAAGGTCCGTCTAGTCAAGGCTATGGTTTTTCCAGTAGTCATGTATGGATGTGAGAGTTGGACTGTGAAGAAAGCTGAGCGCCGAAGAATTGATGCTTTTGAACTGTAGTGTTGGAGAAGACTCTTGAGAGTCCCTTGGACTGCAAGGAGATCCAACCAGTGCATCCTAAAGGAGATCAATCCTGGGATTTCTTTGGAAGGAATGATGCTAAAGCTGAAACTCCAGTACTTTGGCCACCTCATGCGAAGAGTTGACTCATTGGAAAAGACTCTGATGCTGGGAGGGATTGGGGGCACGAGGAAAAGGGTATGACAGAGGATGAGATGGCTGGATGGCACCACCGACTCAATGGATTGAGTTTGAGTGAACTCTGGAAGTTGGTGATGGACAGGGAGGCCTGGCGTGCTGCGATTCATGAGGCTGCAGAGAGTTGGACATGACTGAGAGACTGAACTGAACTGACTTTTGGTTGGTTTATTCTTATTGTCAAATTTTCCAATTCTCCACAAACAGTTCATCTCCTTATTGCCTGCACCAGACTTCCCTGGTGGCTCAGACAATCAAGAATCTACCTGCAATGTGGGAGACCTGGGTTCGAACTCTGGATTGGGAAGATCTCCTGGAGGAGGACATGAAAACCCACTCTAGTATTCTAGCCTGGAGAATCCCTATGGGCTGAAGAGCCTGGCAGGTGACAGTCCATGAGGTCTCAAAGAGTTGGACATGACCGAGCAACTAAGCACACATTGCCTGCACCAGGGAGCAGGGTGGGAAGTCGATCCAGAGAGGCAGCAGAAAGGCATCTTGCTCAGAACATTAAGTTACGAATTGAGAGCTTTCTAAGCCAGAAGTAGTGAACTCTTCCATTCTTGCTAACTGTCTTGCATTGGTATTCTGCTCTTTGTGTGTCTACATGAGATTGTCATGCATGTTAGCCTCCTATTACAGATTTTGTGGGAGCTGTGTATTTGAGGTGAGTGGCTGAGTGGAGTGAAGACAACAAAAATGGAGGAAAGACCCATGATTCTGTATAGCAAATGAAAACCGTAGAAACTCTTTTTGCTGAAAGACTGCTTCCTAGAGCTTTTGGGAAATGCTATCCTGGGGCATAGTCTCCTTCCCTGAGAGTCTCTATCTTAAGTGCCTCCCGTTTTCCTCCCTTCCTCTCTTCCTGCCTCTGTAAGTTGCTTTCTTTTCACCTTCTTTCTTGGCTTTTTCTCTCCACTCTCTTCTTGGCTACCTCTGTTTGCTTCTTCTTTCTTCACGGGACCAGACATGAATTTGCTCTGGGAACTTTTAGTAATCTGTGGAAAGGTTGTTAAACGCTTCATGTCAGATGTTCAGTTGCTTGGTAACTCAAAGGACTCCTGCCAAGTTTATGTTCAGAGAATTAGACAAACCATGAAGCCCCCACTGTTTCCAGGCCTGGGCAGCATCAGCTCGCCAGCTCAGCTCTGTGTGAGGAGATGGCCACTCAGGCACCGAGGAGAGCCTCAGCCACCACAGAGTACAGAGCATGAGGCCAGAGGCTGAGCCCCCCTGGCCAGGCCTGGACAGGCACCTGGGCGGCTGACCCTCACGGAAGTGTGGGCACCATTGTAGAGCCACAAGACCTAAGTTATCACTGCAGTCAGTGAGGTGGTTTGAGATTGTCCCAGAGTTTCTCTACTTCTTCCTTTATTTTATTTTATGATCACTCATTCGCATTTTGCTTCCAGGTGGTTTTCAGGAAGCCCATAGTTTTAGATTTAGAGACTTAATAAATGGTACCAGCTAACCTCAGAGCAATGGCAACCTCCACAGAAACACGAAAACCAAACAAACAAACTCTCCTAGGATCCTGAGTTATGAGATACCCCTGGAGGAAGCGAGGCTTCCATAGTGGTAGGTAGGATGAATCTGGGCAAAATATTTGGTTTAATGCCTACTAGGAGCTGAGGCAGAAAAACCTCAAGGCCCTGAAAATAGTTCTTTGCAGGACTGCAGATGATACCTGCTGCTGCTGCTGCTGCTAAGTCATTTCAGTCGTGTCCGACTCTGTGTGACCCCATAGACGGCAGCCCACCAGGCTCCCTACCGTCAGTTAGTGTGCGGAGAAGTGCCAAAAGAGTAGGCTTATTCTGGGTGGTGTCAGGTACCTCTAGTACCTGTGTAAATCACGGGCCTTGTAACTCCCCCAACCTGTAATACAGGAGAGGAGGAGGCGGAGGAAAAGCTTCTCAGAAAAGAGGAGCTGCCACTGCATGAGTGAGAATTAGTCTTTGGCACACCAGAGCTAGCAGTGGGGATTGGGTAGGGGAGCAGGATTTTCTCCAAGACTGCCTGGCTGGGAGCTGTGATTAATCAAGTGGAAATGAACAGGGAAGGAGGGGGAAAGAACAGAATTCTGTTGCAGGGTACAATGAAAATTTTAATGAGTATTCAGCTGTTACATTATCTTATAAAAGTAGTATCATTTGCAAATTTAGCTCTGAAATGATTGACTTGAATAGGGCTAGAGACTTAAAAAAATTATTACAAAAAAAAAAGTAGTCTCAGATTAGCAAAATTATTTACACTAAAAACTTTTCAGTGTTCAGAGTAAGACAGGATGGTTTTTGATGATGGTTTTAACTGTTGGGAGCTCATTTGATTTTCACTTAAGTGGATGAGAAAACTCTCTAAAGATAAGAATGAGAACTTAGGCATCTGCTACACAGTTTTTCCTAAGAATATAGGTAAATTGAGTGTGACTTGATTTTAGCCTCTTTTCTTAATCAAAGATGTTAATTATTCTCTGCTATAGTGTAAAGTATCTCCAAATGGGTGTATGTAGGTGAGGAAGATGACCTTTGTGCCTTTCCTCTAACAGCCTTTGAGTAGAAATAAGGATCACTCCTTGATGAATGGATATTGGTGAAGGGTAGAGGCTCAGCTGAGAGATGATGATGTTGGTGAAAGGCTGCATGATTAGTTGATAAATAGATCTGAGACAGAGTCCATCCCTTTTGAAAATGCTAACTATCTAGGTGACTTTGGGTGTGTTTGAAAGGAGTTAGGGATAGGTGGGAGGGGTTTGGTGGAGGGGTACATGGTCAGCTGTCTCAGGAAGCATGTTCTACTTCATTTCCTGACATCAGTGACTCTTAGGAATATTTGGGGGCTTAAAACTACATGGATGAGGAAAGAGCCCAGAACTTTTGAATGGATACTGATGAATTAGAAAGAAAAATTCTGTTTTCTTTAAAGGTTAGACCAATGGGTAAAAGTTATAACAGCAGATTTCAATAGTTTTCTAGTTGATTCACAAGTGAACCATCTTAAAAAATAGCAGCCCTTTCTTTATCCTTAATCTTGTTTCAGGAATCTTGATGTGGTGATCCCTTCCTGGGATAAGAGGTTGATAGATGGCTCCTGAGGTTCCTTTCTACTTTGAAATTGTATGGTTCTCATATAGAGTTTTTCTTTCTTTCTTTTAAAGAAAATTTACTTTATTGAAGTGTAGTTGATTTACACAATTGTGTTAATTATTTCTGCTCTACAGCGAAGTGGTTCAGTTATATATATATGCTTAGTTGCTCAGTTGTGTCTGACTCTTTATGACCCCATGGACTACAGCCACAGGCTCCTCTATCCATGGGGATTCTCCAGGCAAGAATACTGGATTGGGTTGCCATGCCCTTCTCAAGGGGATCTTCCCAACCCAGGGACTGAACCCAGGTCTCCGCATTGCAGGTAGATTCTTTACTGTCTGAGCCACCAGACGGTAAGAAAAATACTTTTAGAATATATACAAACACACACATATATATACATACATTCTAAAAGTATTTTTCTTACATGCAAAAAGGCACTCTTTTAATTTGAAACTGACATTAAAAGTACTTAACAGCATGAAAGGTAATAAAATTCCACATTTCAAACTGACATTCCATGTGCATCTCTTAAAGGCCAGAAACTCAGAGATATCCTCAGGAAAATCTGCTTGACTTTCTTACCTCTCTTGATTATGTATGATGAGATTTTTAGATGATCATGATGATGGTTAAGATAATAAATTGTTTCTTGAGTGAGAAAGAACGTCTGTTTAGAATTGTGTAAAGTAAGGTAAACCTCACTTCATTTCCCATGGGTAGATAATGTTAAATAGCTTTTGTTTTCAATTATTAAATTTTGGGAGGATGGATACTTTGAATTTTAGATGGCGTTTTTCAGAAATTTTTTAAAAGTTTAGATCTTGTAAAGAACAAAATAATTTTAGTTGAGAAGAGCCAAACTACACTATGCTTCCTAGATGGTTGCTGCTGCTGCTGCTGCTGCTGAGTCGCTTCACTCGTGTCCGACTCTGTGCGACCCCATAGACGGCAGCCCATGCTGTCTCTTATACACATCTGATTTCTTTGGAAGGAATGATGCTAAAGCTGAAACTCCAGTACTTTGGCCACCTCATGCGAAGAGTTGACTCATTGGAAAAGACTCTGATGCTGGGAGGGATTGGGGGCGGGAGGAGAAGGGGACGACCGAGGATGAGATGGCTGGATGGCATCATGGACTCGATGGACATGAGTCTGAGTGAACTCCGGGAGATGGTGATGGACAGGGAGGCCTGGCGTGCTGCGATTCATGGGGTTGCAAAGTGTCGGACACGACTGAGCGACTGAACTGAACTGAACTGAACTGATGTGATTTTTACGAGGATTACATTAGATGTGTATGTGTGTTTTTCGTATATTATAAATGTTCTTTAAATGTTTCTCTCATAGAACACATAGTTGAAAGAAACACAGCTGCTTTCTTAGAGCAACTCTGAAGAACAAAGTTGGAGGACTTACACTTCATGATTCAAAATGTACTAAAAAGCTAATCAAGGCTGTGCAGTAGCAGCATAAGACATAAATATCAGTGGGATAGGACTGAGAGTCCCCAAATAAACTTTCATTATCAGTTGATTTTAAATTAATTATTTATTAGTTTATTATTAATAATAAATCAACGATCTATTGTTTTTGGTTGTGCTGGGTCTTCTTTGCTGCCCACAGGCTTTCTGTAATCATGGCTAGTGGGAGCTACTCTTCATTGCAGTGCTCAGTCTTCTCACTGCCATGGTTTCTCTGTTGCAGAGCACAGGCTCTAGGCACCCATGCTTCAGGAATTGCAGCTCTCCGGCTCTAGAGCCCAGGCTCAATATCTGTGGCACATGGGCTTACTGGCTCTATGGCATGCGGAATCCTCTCAGACCAGGGATTGAAACTGTGTCTAAGATTGTTGGTTTTTTTTAAGTTTTGTTGAGATAAAGTGTCATAACTGACAATTTTCCATCTTAATCATTTTTAAGTGTACCTTTCTGCGGTATTAAATATATTCATAATGTGGTACAACCATCACCATCATTCATCTTCATAACTTTTAATCTTGTAAAGCTAAAACCCTATACTCATTAAACAATAACATCTCCCCCCAATCCCTGACAACCACAATTCTACTTTTTCTCTCTAGATTTTGACTACTCTAAATACCTACTTCATATATTTGTCTTTTTGTGACTGGTTCATTTCAATCACCAAAATATCCTCAAAGTTTATCCATGTTGTAGCATATGTCAGAATTTCCTTCCTTTTTAAGGCTGAATAGTATGCTATTGTATGTTTATAACACATTTTACCATTCAGTCATCAATGATGAACACATAGATTGCTTCCATGTTTGAGCTATTGTGAATAAAACTGCTATGAATATGGGTGTACAAAGGTCTAAATAGGTCCAGTTCTTTTGGGCATATACCCAGAAATGGAATGCTAGATCATACGGTAACTGTATTTTTAAGGAGCTGCCATACTCTTTCCCATAGTGGCTGTACCATTATACTTTCCCACCAACAACATACAAGGATTCTAGTTTCTCCACATCCCCATTAACATGTTATTTTTGGTCTTTCTTTTTTCTTTTTTGGTAGGACCCATCCTAATAGGTATATGTCATTATAGTTTTGATTTGCATTTTCCTAATGATTAGTGATGTTGAGCATGCTTCATTTGCTTATTGACCATTTATAGACAACCTTTTTTTTTTTCCCCTGACTGCGCTGCACAGCTATGGAGATCTTAGTTCCCCATCAGAGCAACTTAGTTGCTCCTGCAGTGAAAGCATGGAGTTCTAACCACTGGACCACCAGGGAATTCCCCCTTGTTGGCCATTTATATATTTTCTTTGGAGAAATGTCTGTTTCAGTCCTTTGCCAAATTTTTAGTCAGTTTGTTTTTGTTGTTATTAAGTTTTAAGAGTTCTCTGTATACTCTGAAAATTAATTCCTTATCATATATATGCTTTGTAAAGATTTTCCTTTATCCTGTGAATTGCCCTTTTATTTTATTGACAGTTTCTTTTAAAAGATATTTTATTTATTATTATTATTTTGGCTGTGCTAGTCTTCATTGCTTCACAGGCTTTTCTCTAGTGGTGGTGAATGGGGACTCCTCTCTAGTTGCGGTCCTTGGGCTTCTCATTGCTGTGGCTTCTCTTGTGGCGAACACAGGTTCTAAGGCGCACAGGCTTTAGTAATATTGGTGCACAGGCTTATTAGTCACTGCTTCCGGGCTCTAGAGTATAGGCTCAAAACTTGTGGTGCACAGGCTTAGTTGCTTCTTGGCATGTGAGATCTTCTTGGATCTGGAAAGGAATCCATGACTCCAACATTGGCAGGTGGATTCTTTACAAGCTAGCTACCAGGGAAACATGATAGTGTTTTTTGATGCACAAAATTTTTAAATTTTCATAAAGCATAATTTGTCCATTTTTAATTTTGTCACCTGTGCCTTTTGTGGCACATCTAGGAAGTTATTGCTAAATCCAATATTGTATGGCTTTTGTCCTATTTTTCCTCCTTAGTGTTTTATATTTTTAGGTCTTACATTTGAGTTTTTAATCCATTTTGAGGGAATTTTGGTATGTCATGTTAGACTAAAGTCTATTTCTTTTGCATGTGACTGTCCACTTTTGCTGGGCTTCCCAGGTGGCACCAGTAATAAAGAACCCCTTGCCAATTCAGGAGTAAGAGACATGGGTTCAATCCCTGGATTGGGAAGATCCCCTGGAGGAGGGCATGGCAACCCACTCCAGTATTCTTGCCTGGAGAATCCTATGGACAGAGAAGCATGGTGGGCTACAATCTATAGAGTCTCAGAGAGTCAGACATGACTAAAGTGACTTAGCACACAAGCATCCAGGTTTTCCAGTACCATTTGCAAAAAAGCTGTCCTTTTCCCATTGAATTGTCTTGGCACCCTTGTCAAAAATCATTTGACCACATATGCAAATAGTTTATTTCTTGACTTTTAATTTTATTCCATTAGTGTATGTATATGTGCGTGTGTCTGTTTTTATGCAAGTACCACACTGTGTATGGTGAATTATTCTTTGACAAGGATGCCAAGACAGTTCAATGGAGAAATAATAGTACTTTTAATAAATGATATTGGGACAATTGAGTATCCACATAAAGAATGAGGTTGGATTCCTACTCACATCACATGCAAAATTCAACTCAAACAGACCAAAGAACTAAATTTAACAACTGAAATCACAAAGCTCTTAGAAGAAAACATAGAAATAAATCTTTGTGACTTTTAATTAGGCAATGGTTTCTTAACTATGACACCCAAAGCACAAGCAACCAAAGGAAAAAAGTCAAATTGAACTTCATCAAAAGTAAAACTTTTGTGCCAAAGGATACCATCCAGAAAGTGAAAAGAAAATCTACAGGATAGGGGAAAATATTTAGAAATTACATATTAAATAAAGGAGTTATATTCAAAGTATATAAAGAACTCTTACAACTCAACAACAGAAAGACAACCCAATTTTTAAATGGTCTAAAATCCTTTAAATTGAAGGTTTAATAGACACTTCTTCAAGGAAGATATGCAAATGACCAATAAGCACATGAATATATGCTCAACATCATTAGTCATTCAGTTTAGTTCAGTCACTCAGTCATGTCTGATTCTTTGTGACCCCATGGACTTCAGCATGCCAGGCTTCCCTGTGCATCACCAATTCCCAGAGTTTACTCAACTCATGTCCATTGTGTCGATGATGCCTTCCAACTATCTCATCCTCTGCTGTTTCCTTCTTCCACCTTCAATCTTTCCCAGGATCAGGGTCTTTTCCAATGAGTCAGTTTTTTTTTTTTTTTTTTGCATTAGGTGGCCAAAGTACTGGAGTTTCAGCTCAGTATCAGTCCTTCCAAAGAATGTTCAAGACTGAGTGCCTTTAGGATTGACTGGTTAGATCTCCTTGCAGTCCAAGGGACTTTCAAGAGTCTTCTCCACTCAGTCCAGTTCAGTCACTCAGTCGTGTCTGACTCTTTGCGACCCCATGAATTGCAGCACACCAGGCCTCCCTGTCCATCACCAACTCCTGGAGTTTACCCAAACTCATGTCCATCGAGTTGGTGATGCCATCCAGCCATCTCATCTTCTGTCATCCCCTTCTCCTCCTGCTCCCAATCCCTCCCAGCATCAGGGTCTTTTCCAATGAGTCAACTCTTCGCATGAAGTGGCCAAAGTATTGGAGTTTCAGCTTCAGCATCAGTCCTTCCAATGAACACCCAGGACTGATCTCCTTTAGAATGGACTGGTTAGATCTCCTTGCAGTCCAAGGGACTCTCAAGAGTCTTCTCCAACACCACAGTTCAAAAGCATCAATTCTTTGGTGCTCAGCTTTCTTCACAGTCCAACTCTCACATCCATACATGACCACTGGAAAAACCATAGCCTTGACTAGATAGATGAAATGCAAATCAAAATCATGAGGGAAATGCAAATCAAAACCACACTTGAAATACCATTGTATACAATAGAATGAATATTAAAAAAAAATCACTAAGAATTAGCAAAGGAAAAAAAAAGACTTCAATAAATAATGCAGAAAGTTATTTAAATAAACAAATATTGGTAGGGAAAAAAGAGTGAAAACATGGAGAAATCGGAGTCTCATACTTTGTTGATGGAAATGTAAGGTGTACTTTGGAACACAATATTGTATTACCTTAAAATATTAAATATACAGTTGAATGAACCAGAAATCCTCCTCCTAAGTATATACCTAAGAGGACTGAAAACATGTGCACTCAAAAATGTGCACATAAATGTTCATAAGATTTGTCATTCATAAAAATTAAAAAGTCAAAATGATCTAAATATCTATCAACTGTAGTATATTTATACATTAGAAATAAAAATAAATTAAGCACTAGTATATGCTACAACATAGATGAACCTTGAAAACATTATGCTAATGAAACAAGCTAGCCACAGCATACCAAGTATCATATAACTCCTTTTATATGAAATGCCCAGAATTGGTTAATTCATTGAGACAGAACTTAGATGAATGGTTGTCAGGTGCTGGGAAAGGGAGGATGACTCCTATAAGGAGAGAGTTTCTTTCAGGGGTTATGAAATTACAAAGTGGTGATAGTGTTACTACTTTAGGACTTTAGGACTTTCACCACTTCAGGACTGATCCTAAAGATCCTAAAGATCAGTCCTGGGTGTTCATTGGAAGGACTGATGTTGAAGCTGAAACTCCAGTACTTTGGCCACCTGAGGCCAAGAGCGGACTCATTTGAAAAGACCCTGATGTTGGAAAAGATTGAAGGCGGGAGGAGAGGGGACGATAGAGGATGAGATGATTGGATGACATCACTGACTCAATGGACATGAGTTTGGGTAAACTCCAGGAGTTGGTGATGGACAGAGAGGCCTAGTGTGCTGCAGTCCATGGAGCCACAAAGATTGGACATGACTGAGCGACTGACCTGAACTGATAGTGTTACCAAATGCANATAGAGGATGAGATGATTGGATGACATCACTGACTCAATGGACATGAGTTTGGGTAAACTCCAGGAGTTGGTGATGGACAGAGAGGCCTAGTGTGCTGCAGTCCATGGAGCCACAAAGATTGGACATGACTGAGCGACTGACCTGAACTGATAGTGTTACCAAATGCAAGTTCTTGTTCCCAACTCACAGCAAGTCAGGTAAACCAAAAGTTTGGAGTCTGAAGCAGAGAAAAGTTTATCACAGGGCCAAGCAAGGAGAACACGTAGCTCATGCTCAAAAACCTGAACTCCCTGATGGTTTTCTGGGAGAACATTTTTTTTTTTTTTTCAGTTTTATTTATTTATTTATTTTTCACTTAATAATGTTGTATTGGTTTTGCCATACACTGACATGAATCTGCCATGGGCGTACATGTGTTCCCCATTCTGAACCCCCTCCCACCTCTCTCCCCATCCCATCCCTCTGGGTCATCCCAGTGCACCAGCCCTGAGCAGCCTGTATCATGCATCGAGCCTGGACTGGCGATTAGTTTCACATATAATAATTTACATGTTTCAATGCCATTCTCCTATATGATCTTGCCCTTGCCCTCTCCCACAGAGTCCAAAAGACTGTTCTATACATTTGTGTCTCTTTTGCTGTCTTGCATACAGTGTTATTGTTACCATCTTTCTAAATTCTATATATATGCTTTAGTATACTGTATTGGAGTTTTTCTTTCTGGCTTACTTCACTCTGTATAATTGGTTCCAGTTTCATCAACCTCATTAGAACTGATTCAAATGTATTCTTTTCAATGGCTGGGTAATATTCCATTGTGTCTATGTACCACAGCTTTCTTATCCATTCGTTTGCTGATGGACATCTAGGTTGCTTCCATGTCCTGGCTATTATAAACAGTGCTGCAATGAACATTGGGGTACATGTGTCTCTTTCTATTCTGGTTTCCTCGGTGTGTATGCCCAGCAGTGGGATTGCTGGGTCATAAGGCAGTTCTATTTGCAATTTCTTAAGGAATCTCCACACTGTTCTCCATAGTGGCTGTACTAGTTTGCATTCCCACCAACAGTGTAAAAGGGTTCCCTTTTCTCCACACCCTCTCCAGCATTTATTGCTTGCAGACTTTTGGATCGCAGCCATTCTGACTGGTGTGAAGTGGTATCTCATTGTGGTCTTGATTTGCATTTCTCTGATAATGAGTGACGTTGAGCATCTTTTCATGTGTTTGTTAGCCATCCGTATGTCTTCTTTGGAGAAATGTCTATTTAGTTCTTTGGCCCATTTTTTGATTGGGTCGTTTATTTTTCTGGAATTGAGCTGTATAAGTTGCTTGTATATTTTTGAGATTAGTTGTTTGTCAGTTGCTTCATTTGCTATTATTTTCTCCCATTCAGAGGGTTGTC
The DNA here is from genome assembly GCA_006410675.1 of Oreotragus oreotragus. Lineage (NCBI taxonomy): Eukaryota > Metazoa > Chordata > Mammalia > Artiodactyla > Bovidae > Oreotragus > Oreotragus oreotragus. The sequence goes on from SJYX01005273.1 coordinate 108,125, forward strand.
TTTTCACCTTGCTTATAGTTTCCTTTGTTGTGCAGAAGCTTTTAATTTTAATTAGATCCCATTTGTTTATATTTGCTTTTATTTCCAGTATTCTGGGAGGCGGATCATTGAGGATCCTGCTGTGATTTATGTCGGAGAGTGTTTTGCCTATGTTCTCCTCTAGGAGTTTTATAGTTTCTGGTCTTACATTTAGATCTTTAATCCATTTTGAGTTTATTTTTGTGTGTGGTGTTAGAAAGTGATCTAGTTTCATTCTTTTACAAGTGGTTGACCAGTTTTCCCAGCACCACTTGTTAAAGAGATTGTCTTTACTCCATTGTATATTCTTGCCTCCTTTGTCAAAGATAAGGTGTCCATATGTGTGTGGATTTATCTCTGGGCTTTCTATTTTGTTCCATTGATCTATATTTCTGTCTTTGTGCCAGTACCATACTGTCTTGATGACTGTGGCTTTGTAGTAGAGCCTGAAGTCAGGTAAGTTGATTCCTCCAGTTCCATTCTTCTTTCTCAAAATTGCTTTGGCTATTCGAGGTTTTTTGTATTTCCATACAAATCTTGAAATTATTTGTTCTAGTTCTGTGAAAAATACCGCTGGTAGCTTGATAGGGATTGCATTGAATCTGTAGATTGCTTTGGGTAATATATTCATTTTCACTATATTGATTCTTCCAATCCATGAACATGGTATATTTCTCCATCTATTAGTGTCCTCTTTGATTTCTTTCATCAGTGTTTTATAGTTTTCTATATATAGGTCTTTAGTTTCTTTAGGTAGATATATTCCTAAGTATTTTATTCTTTTCGTTGCAATGGTGAATGGAATTGTTTCCTTAATTTCGTTTTCTACTTTCTCATTATTAGTGTATAGGAATGCAAGGGATTTCTGTGTGTTGATTTTATATCCTGCAACTTTACTATATTCATTGATTAGCTCTAGTAATTTTCTGGTGGAGTCTTTAGGGTTTTCTATGTAGAGGATCATGTCATCTGCAAACAGTGAGAGTTTTACTTCTTCTTTTCCAATTTGGATTCCTTTTATTTCTTTTTCTGCTCTGATTGCTCTGGCCAAAATTTCCAAAACTATGTTGAATAGCAGTGGTGAGAGTGAACACCCTTGTCTTATTCCTGACTTTAGGGGAAATGCTTTCAATTTTTCACCATTGAGGATAATGTTTGCTGTGGTTTTGTCGTATATAGCTTTTATTACTTTGAGGTATGTTCCTTCTATTCCTGCTTTCTGGAGGGTTTTTTTCATAAATGGATGTTGAATTTTGTCAAAGGCTTTCTCTGCATCTATTGAGATAATCATATGGTTTTTATTTTTCAATTTGTTAATGTGGTATATTACATTGATTTATAGATATTGAAGAATCCTTGCATTCCTGGGATAAAGCCCACTTGGTCATGATGTATGATCTTTTTAATATGTTGTTGGATATTGTTTGCTAGAATTTTGTTAAGGATTTTTGCATCTATGTTCATCAGTGATATTGGCCTATAGTTTTCTTTTTTGTGGCATCTTTGTCAGGTTTGGTATTAGGGTGATGGTGGCCTCATAGAATAAGTTTGGAAGTTTACCTTCCTCTGCAATTTTCTGAAAGAGTTTGAGTAGGATAAGTGTTAGCTCTTCTCTAAATTTTTGGTAGAATTAAGCTGTGAAGCCATTTGGTCCTCAGCTTTTGTTTGTTGGAAGATTTCTGATTACAGTTTCAATTTCTGTGCTTGTGATGGGTCTGTTCTGGGAGAACATTTTATAAGCAAAATTTGGGGTGAGGACTGTAGGGTATGTAACTGTCTTTTTAAAAAAAATATTTTTTAATTTTACTTATTTGGTTGTGCCAGATCTTAATTGTGACAAGCAGCATCTTTGATGCAGCATGCAAGATATTTGCAGCATGTGGGATCTAGTTCCCTGACCAGGGATTGAACTCGGGCCCCCTGCATTGGGACCATGAAGTTTTAGCCACTGGACCACCAGGAAAACCCCATATGTTACTGTCTTCTGATTTACTGATGGTGAGGTAACAGAGCAGTGTTCTAGGAATCTTCTACTCAGCCCAAAGTTACCATCTTCCACCTAAAATAAGAGCCTTAGCTCTTGGCTCAAAGACATTGCATATTCCTTTAATAGGAACCAGGATCCTGCTTTAATCGCTGCACTATAGTTTCTTGATTGTTCCTCATTTGTTTCTGCATTCCTTTACTTCCCTGATTAACAAATGTTTGAATCAGCTCTTTGAAGTTCAAGGAGGTCTAGGAGGCTGATCCCCTGCTGTGCTGCAGTCCATGGGGTCTCAAAGAGTCAGACACACTGAGTGACTGAACTGAACTGAGGAGGCTGAAGCCTTTATCCTGTAAACAATAAACTGAGATGGAAAAGGCTTTTGTGCCCAGGAGAGCTCTACAGGATCCTATTCAGTTTCAATAATTGCACAACTCAGTAAATCTACTAAGAACCACTGAGTTGCACACTGTAAAAGGGTAAATTTTATGGTCTGCAGAATATACCTCAAAACATTATATAAAAAAAAAAAGAACATTTACCCAAAGACCTCATTTCAAATGTGATGAAATTTAGATCCAAAGAAATTGACTGTTGACACACATACCAGTGGCTTCTCTTCAAATGAAGCTATAGAAACAAACCACAAGCTGGGTTAAAATATTGGGGAAAAAAAATCTATCTCATAATGACATTTATCCAGGATATGCAAGGCATTCCATAGTAAAAAGACAACTCAATTTTTTAAATGGACAAAAGATTTAAAGATCTTTCCTTCAACCAAAAAGGATATATGAAGGACAAATAAAAATTTTTTAAATGCTTAATATCATTACTGATTAGAGAAATGCCAGTTAAAGTAACTATTAGAGACATCTACTCACCCACTAGAATTGTTAGGGAACCATTGACTGAAACTACCTGCCTTGGCCAGGCACAGTGATAACTGCTTGCCTGAGCTGTCTCATGACAGGAGGTCCTGATAGAAAACACAGTGACTGGTGATCCGGAGAGTTTAGGAGGGGCCCAGCTGAGGAGGTAGGAGACAAAATGTCCTGCCAACTTTCCTGAAGCCCTCATGCTGGAATCCATCTTGACTGAGAGATGCACGTGCCACCAGGACGGACCTTGAGTCACCATATATGGGCCAAGTGAGATATTGGCCAGGGACTACCTAGAAGCTAACTCCATTACAGTAAAACCTGACACTGAGAGCCACATGGCAAAGCATTCTCCTGGGTTCTCTTACCCTGCTGCTCTCCATCCAGGTGACCTCTCCCAATAAAGTCTTTTGCTTTGTCAGCTTATGTGTCTCCTTGGACAACTCATTTCTGAGTGCTAGACAAGAGGCCACTCCCAAGACCTGAAAGGGCAACAGAATGGCCAAAATGAAAGGACTGACAATAAAAACTGTTAAAAAGTATGTGGAACAACTAGATTGTCTACAATTGCCAGTGGGAACAAGAAATGGTATAGTCACTTTAGAAAAGAGTTTGCAATTCCTTATAAACTTAAATGTGCACCTACTATCTAACTCAGAAATCCCACTTACTGCAAGTACACCCAAAAGAAATGAAAACATATGTTCATGAAAAGACTTGTTGCATATGAGTGTTCACAGTAGACTTATTAATAAAAGTTAAAAAAAAAAACACCTGAGAACAACTCAAAATATTCAATTGACAAACAGATGAAAACTGTGGTATATTCATAAAAGGGCATGCAATTCAGCAATTAATAGGCAAGTTACTGATATGTACAACACTGATGAATTTCAAAAACATTATGCTAAATAGAAGAAGCCAGACATGAAATTTTTGAAAAGGCAAAGCTGCAGTGACAAAAATCAGATATATATTTTCCACGGGCCCGGCAGAGGGAAGGAGATTGTCTGTCAAGTTCAGTTCAGTTCAGTCACTTGGTCTTGACTGACTCTTTGTGACTCCATGGACTGAAGCACATCAGACTTCCCTGTCCATCATCAACTCCCAGAGCTTACTCAAACTCATGTCCATTGAGTCAGTGATGCCATCCAACCATCTCATCCTCTGTCATCCCCTTCTCCTGCCTTCAATCTTTCCCAGCATCAGAATCTTTTCCAATGAGTCAGTTCTTCACATCAGGTGGTCAGAGTATTGGAATTTCAGCTTCAGCATTAGTCCTTCTAATGAGTATTCAGGACTGATTTCCTTTAGGATTGACTGGCTGGATCTCCTTGCAGTCCAGGGGATTCTCAAGAGTCTTCTCCAACACCACAGTTCAAAAGCATCAGTTCTTCGGTNCAGCCCACCAGGCTACTCCATCCATTGGATTTTCCAGGCAAGAGTACTGGGGTGGGGTGCCATTGCCTTCCCCACTATTGAGATATAAATTAATCTAATTTATAATTCTTTGTATATGCCTCAACCTTTAACCCAAATCTTATTTTCCTAGTGTTCTGGATTTCAATAAAGTGTCCTGTTATGTGTCTATTTTCATACAGTGAGTGGATCTTCTTACTCATGTCCTTCCTTTTCTTATAAGACTTTATTAATAATATTTTCCTTTGTTTTTCATTTCACCTTCAGGGACTCCTATTCTTGGACCTCTTGGATTGGTCCCTGATTATCTTCCTCTCCTAATTTCTGTCTTTTTATCTTTTGCTTTACTTTCTGTGAGATTACCGCAACTTTATTTCCAGCCATTATATCAAGATTTCTCTTTCTGCTATCATGTTTTTATTTTTCCAAATTTTTCTTTTTTCTATACATTAAAAAAAATAAGATTCTGTTCTTGTTTCATGGATACAATATCTTATCTCTGATAATTTTTATTTTTCACCAAATCATCTTCTCCTTGCATAATCTGTTTCCTCCAGGTTGAAGTTTTTTGTTTGCTTCCTTTGGGACTGTTATCCACATTAGGGTTTTTCCTAAATTTCTGCTAATCCTTAACTGCCTGATCATATTTGGGAGTAGGAGACTAGAAGCTGATTGAATCTCTGAGTGTGTGGGTAGGCCTGAATGTCATTGTATGGTGATCTGGATGTGCCAGATTTTTGTATTATGTCTTCTTGGACTGATCAGATCTACTTGCAGGGGTGGGGTAGGTGTCTCTAGTCTCCTAAATGGAGGATGAAGGCTTTGGAGAGTCAAGTTGCAGAGGAAGACTCGGGGTCTCAGCACGCTGAATGCCTATTAACTTAATTCCCCTATTTTCAAGGTACTGCTATATTCAACTGCCCAGAGCCCCCAAGTCCAGAAATCCTTTGATTCTTTCTGAAGAATAAACATCTAGAATTGGAGTGAGTGCAACACCCAGCAACACAGAGTAAGGAAAGACCTAAAATTCTAATGTCTCTAAACATTTTTCAATCAGAATTCATCTTCTCAACATAGCATTGCTCCTTTACCCACAGTTAGGTAAAACTTGAGGTTAAGGGTACAGTTCTTCAAGACTGTCTAGTTTGCCCAAGATTTCTGACATCAGCTGTGGGTTCTGGGGTCCCCAGGACTGTCCTCACTCAGACCAGCTAATGGTAAATTTAGAGATTCTCACAGACTCCTTTAGATTGTATAATTTGATAGATCAACTCACAGAACTCAGGAAAGCACTATACTTATGATTGTAGTTTTATTCTAGCAGAAGGGTGCAAATCAGAACCAGCCAAAGGAAGAAACATAGGGTGGAATCTGGGACTGGGAAATTTCCAAATATAAAGCTTCCATGTCCTTAGGGACACATTACCTCTTGTGCTTCGTGTATATCCATACTCATGGAATATCGCTGACTTGGGAATTTTGCTTGAGGTTCAGTGTTGATAATTCTTGTTGGGGCTTCATTACTTAGGCATGAGTGATTGAATGATTGCCCATATGGTTGCTCAAGGTGACAACCCTCTAATTGCATTAATGGTCTTTCTGTGTGGTTAGCTCCCATCATGCATCACCTTGTTAGTGTAGACTATTAGGTGTTGTCTGAGGGGCCCACCGTGAACAACAAAAATAATCTTATTGCTCAGGGAATTCCAGAAGTTTAGAGGTTACCTCTCAGCAGTTGGAACAGAGGCCAGACTTTTCTTGGGTAAAGTTAATTTTTCACTAAATACTTTTCCATCTCCAATGCCAGAGGTATCTTGGCTCCACCAATTTCGAAATACTTAAAGAATTCTAAGGTAAAATCAGGTTGGTTCTTTACTCTCTGTCTACTGGTTTAGGATTTTGTTTTCTTGGGTTGGCTAAGGAATTTATCATTTATTCATTTGATTTTCAGCTGCCAAAAATATTGCTATTTTCCCTCCCATTCTTGAGTGTTTATACTTAAATTTCAAACCAAAACCCGACTGCAGTAGGATTAGTGAGGTTTCTAGAAGGAGCCAAATTAAATACATATATTCAGTTGGCTGTTTCTTTGTAGAAATTGCCTAGCATTCTTTCAGTTTGTCAGTGACAACTTTCTGTAGAATTCATACTAGTAGCTGGTAAATAAACACTGAATTAGCAAACATTTCTAGATTGCTTCATTAATAGAGATAACTGACTAATTTAGGCTTCAGAATCTTTAAAGACAACTTTTCTTTTAGGGTTCATTTCCTTTCTACTTTATATATTGAGGACACAAAAGATAAATAGCCTCTTATCACTTATTGATTGGGGATGAGAATATTGGGATAGAGGAGGAGCTTTTAACTTCAATATTATCTATTTTTATAATGTTTGAATTACTGTTACTTTTTAATTAGTTAAAAAATTTTATAACAAGAAAAAAGTAAAACACTGCATGAAATGATCCCCCAAATTTTTCCACTTCAGATATATGATGCTAGGGTTAACAGAGAGCTAAAAATGGGGAACTCTTTTATATTTAATGGAGTAGGTAGAACAGAGCACAGAACTCCTTTAATCACTCTGATCTAAAAGTCAGACTTGTAGTCTTTCTGTCTCAATCAGTCTCTCTTTCTGATTTTTATGGGGTATAAAGAAGTTTTTAAGATTACATTTTATATTGATGAAGTTTGCCTGGAAAAGATGTTGATTCTCTCATAATGCTTATTTCTCATTTAATTTTCTTGGTAAATAAAAGTTTGTATATTGATTTTTCTGTCTCATTCTAGCACACAACTGTGATTCTATCTTTCTTCTTTTGTAATCTTTTCAGAGTTCCTGATCCCTGTGAGATTCATTCCAAATTCCATTGTATGGTGTTCAAAGTGTTCTTATAACACAGCTGGAGTTTACCTTGTAGTCTTATCTGTTTCTGGTTCCCATTCCATCAAGCCCCCAATTCATCTCAACACTAAATTATTTGCTGATTCTCCCCAATTCTTGATGTTGAGGTGTCTTTGTCCAAGTATTTCCCCCCGGGTGGAATTCTTTCCCCATCTCCCTTTGCCCATCTAAATCACACCCACTTTTACAAGCCTATCTCAAATATTTCCCTCTTCAGGTTCTTCCTTATCTTTCCTCTATCCAGGATTAATGCCACCCCACAGGGCTTTGTTTGCCCACATTTTGCCTATTTTAAAGGTATTAGTAGATGAGTGTGTGTGCACGTGTGTGTGTGTGTCTAAGGGGAAAGTGGAGGGAGGGAAATTGTCTCCATTAATTATAATTTCCTTGAAAGTAAATCTGATGAGTTATAGATACACATGGTACTTTATATATAGTTGATTCTCAGTAATGTCAGTTGGTTTCATATAAATCTTATTTCATTTTTTGTATTAATAGCATTGACAAAAATAATGACTATATAAATTATGTATTAGTTTTACAAATCCAGTTCTCCCCAAGACATTTTCTTGAAAAACAGAAAGGTGGCTGCCTAATGCTTCAGTTCAGTTCAGTCGCTCAGTTGTGTCCGATTCTTTGCGACCCCATGAATCGCAGCATGCCAGGCCTCCCTATCCATCACCAACTCCCGGAGTTCACCCAGACTCATGCCCATTGAGTCAGTGATGCCATCCAGCCATCTCATCCTCTGTTGTCCCCTTCTCCTCCTGCCCCCAATCCCTCCCAACATCAGAGTCTTTTCCAATGAGTCAACTCTTTGCATGAGGTGGCCAAAGTACTGGAGTTTCAGCTTTAGCATCATTCCTTCCAAAGAAATCCCAGGGTTGATCTCCTTCAGAATGGACTGGTTGGATCTCCTTGCAGTCCAAGGGACTCTCAAGAGTCTTCTCCAACACCACAGTTCAAAAGCATCAATTCTTCGGCGCTCAGCCTTCTTCACAGTCCAACTCTCACATCCATACATGACCACTGGAAAAACCATAGCCTTGACTAGATGGACCTTAGTCGGCAAAGTAATGTCTCTGCTTTTGAATATACTATCTAGGTTGTTCATAACTTTCCTTCCAAGGAGCAAGCGTCTTTTAATTTCATGGCTGCAGTCACCATCTGCAGTGATTTTGGAGCCCCCAAAATAAAGTCTGACACTGTTTCCACTGTTTCCCCATCTATTTCCCATGAAGTGATGGGACCGGATACCATGATATTCTTTTTCTGAATGTTGAGCTTTAAGCCAACTTTTTCACTCTCCTCTTTCACTTTCATCAAGAGCCTTTTTAGTTGCTCTTCACTTTCTGCCATAAGGGTGGTGTCATCTGCATATCTGAGGTTATTGATATTTCTCCCGGCAATCTTGATTCCAGCTTGTGTTTCTTGCAGTCCAGTGTTCCTCATGATGTACTCTGCATGTAAGTTAAATAAGCAGGGTGACAATGCTTAAAGGTGATTATTAGCAACCTGGGATGGGGGTAAGAAATATGAATACTCATTAGCATCCCTGAGTTCAGATCCACAAATTCATGACTCTGGGCACTATTCGCACCTGATGAGTGTTCGTGCTCCTTACCCCACTCCAAGTGGAGTGAAGTAGCCAACCGAATCTCTGAGTGACAGGAAGTGACCACTGCAGTGATGGAAGGAAGACATGGGAGGTGTGATGACTAATTGAGTNCATTTCTTTTCCATGGGGATGGTCTTGATCCCTGTCTCCTGTACAATGTCACGAACCTCATTCCATAGTTCATCAGGCACTCTATCTATCAGATCTAGGCCCTTAAATCTATTTCTCTATTTCTCACTTCCACTGTAAGGGATTTGATTTAGGTCATACCTGAATGGTCTAGCGGTTTTCCCTACTTTCTTCAATTTAAGTCTGAATTTGGTAATAAGGAGTTCATGATCTGAGCCACAGTCAGCTCCTGGTCTTTGGCTACAAAGAATGTAATCAATCTGATTTTGGTGTTGACCATCTGGTGATGTCCATGTGTAGAGTCTTCTCTTGTGTTGTTGGAAGAGGGTGTTTCTATGACCAGTGCATTTTCTTGGCAAAACTCTATTAGTCTTTGCCCTGCTTCATTCTGCATTCCAAGGCCAAATTTGCCTGTTACTCCTGGTGTTTCTTGACTTCCTACTTTAGTATTCCAGTCCCCTAGAATGAAAAGGACATCTTTTTTGGGTGTTAGTTCTAAAAGATCTTGTAGGTCTTCATAGAACCGTTCAACTTCAGCTTCTTCAGCGTTACTGGTTAGGGCATAGAATTGGATAACTGTGATGTTGAATGGTTTGCCTTGGAGACGAACAGAGATCATTCTATTGTTTTTGAGATTGCATCCAAGTACTGCATTTCGGACTCTTTTGTTGACCATGATGGCTACTCCATTTCTTTTGAGGGATTCCTGCCTGCAGTAGTAGATATAATGGTCATCTGAGTTAAATTCACCCATTCCAGTCCATTTTAGTTCACTGATTCCTAGAATGTCGACTATTATTCTAACTTTCTAACATATAAGGCTCAGAAAAGCAGAGATTTTTCCGGCGGTGCTTTATTTATTTGTGGTGGTATCAGGTCTTAGTTGCAGCGTGCAGGCTCTTCTTTGTGGCATACCGGCCTCTCTCAAGTTGTGGCATGTGGGCTCAGTAGTAGCAGCTCATTGGTTTAATTGCTCACAGCATGTGGGATCTTAGTTCCAGGGCTCAAAGCCTTGTTCCCTGCATTGGAAGGTGGACTCTTAACCACCAGGGAAGTCCCCAGGAATACTTTTTCATAAAGCACTTTAAAATTGAACACTTTGTATTATGTAATACACCCTTGGCCAGGTTCCAGAAATATAAGGGAAATAAGTTCAAGAACCTTACTGTTGGTTGTAAGACAGAAAAAGCAAGAGAATTCCAATAAAACATCTACTTCTGCTTCAATCGCTATGCTAAAGCCTTTGCATAGATCACAACAAACTGGAAAACTCTTAAAGAGATGGGTATACCAGAACATCTTACCTGCCTCCTGAGAAACCTGTATACAGGTCAAGAAGTAATAGTTAGTATGGGACATGGCAAAATAGACTGGTTCCAAAATGGGGAAGAAATGTGTCAAGGGTGTATATTGTCACCTTGCTTATTTGACTTATGTACAGAGTACATCATGAAAATGCCAGGCTGGATGAAGCACAAGCTGGTATCAAGATATATCAATAACCTCAGACATATCAATAACCTCAGATATGCAGATGACACCACCCTTATGGCAGAAAGTGAAGAGGAACTAAAGAACCTGTTGATGAAGGTGAAAGAGGAGCATGAAGAAGCTGGCTTAAAACTCAACATTCAAAAAACAATCATGGTATCTGGTCCCATCACTTCATGGCAAATAGATGAGGAAATGATGGAAACAGTGACAGACTTTATCTTCTGTATCTTCTTGGGCTCCAAAATCACTGCAGATGGTGACTACTGCCATGAAATTAAAAGATGTCTTCTCCTTGGGAGAAAAGCTATGACAAACCTAGACAGCATATTAAAAAGCAGAGACATTGCTGACAAAGGTCTGTATAGTCAAAGCTATGGTTTTCCAATAGTCATGTATGGATGTGAGAGTTGGACCATAAAGAAGGTTGAGTGCTGAAGAATTGATGCTTTTGCACTGTGGTGTTGGAGAAAACCCTTGAGAATTCCTCGGACACAAGGCAATCAAACCAGTCAATCCTAAAGGAAAGCAGTCCTGAATATTCACTGGAAGGACTGATGCTGAAGCTGAAACTCCAATACTTTGGCCACCTGATGTGAAGAACTGACTCAATGGAAAAGACTCTGATGCTGGGAAAGATTGAAGGTGGGAGGAGAAGGGGACGACAGAAGATGAGATTGTTGGATGGCATCATCGACTCGATAGACATGAGTCTGAGTAAGCTCCGGGAGTTGGTGATGGACAGGGAGGCCTGGCGTGCTGCAGTCCATGGGGTCTCAGAGTCGGACACGACTGAGCGATTGAACTGAACTGAGGTCTGAGTGATTTCAATGAGCCCAGAGCTATGCATTTTCCCAAACATAGAAAAGCACACAATTCATTAACTTGAGGTGTCTGGTTTTCTTAATCAACAGTAATTTTTTGAAGTTTTGACTAGCTGGTCTTTGTTTCGAAAATTCCTATACATCCTGGTCCCTCTCTTACTTCTTTGGAGCAGACTCTCTGAGCTGAGATGCTGCATCCTGGTTTTAAGTCCTCAGTTTTGTCACCAAATGAAACGTAATTCTCAACTTTTAGGTTATGCAGTGTTTTCAGTCTGCAGATTATTACCAGGGTCCGGAGAAAGGGAGAAGAGGGAGTTGTTATTTAATGGGTTAGGGTTTTAGATTTATACAATGAAAAATCTCTGGAGATCTGTTTGATGACAATGTGAATTACTTAGCACTATTTATGTAATGTGTTTTTACCACAATAATTTTTTTTAAGTCATCACAGAAAAAGCAGTTAAAATTTAGAAAAAAAAAGATTCATTGAACTTAAACTAGTCATTCATTGAAACACTGAAAAGAAAATGAAAAGGCAAATCACATAGCAGGAGAAACAATTAAATATGTGTATCTGCAGTGGAGGCAGTGATACTTCCTCCAAATTTCCCTTCTACAACTGCCAAGTATTTGGGCTGCTAAAAGCTTGACAGTTAGGTCTGCCCTAGACATTGCCCTTGACCAAAAGAGAAAAAAATATTAAGACGGAAGAGAAGAGCGAAGATAAGGGCATCCAGAGAGAGGGGAGGAAAACTAGGGTTTTGTGGAGACATGGAAATCATGGGAAGAACATGCATCACAAAAGAGGTAGTTTGTCAATTGCTCCTGAGTGATTATGTAAGAGAATGACTAAATATGTATGTACAATGGCATACCTGATAGCATGATGGAGGTCACTGGAGACAAGAGGAAAGAGCAATTTAGTTACGTAATGGGGACAGAAGCCAGACTGTATTGTGTTCACAAGTAGGAGGTAAGCAAATAGGCCCAGTAAGTGAAACAGCTCTGAAAAAATTTTGAATGCAAAGGGGAAGAGTGAATTAGGTTAGCACCTGGAGCAGCTATATGGGTTGGATGGCAAAATGTTTAAAAATTCAATTTAATTATTTTTGAATAAGAAGAATAATATTGGGTTTGCCAAAAAGTTTGCTTGGACTTCTCCATAAGATGTTATAAGATCTTTTGGGAAAATCTGAACGAACTTTTTGGCCAACTCAATAAATTCACTTGGTTTAAATTTTTTAAATTATACATTGTCTTATAGTCTTATAGTCTTACTCTAGTTCCCCACAATCCTCTTCCTCTACTCTGATCTTTATATGTAACCACTATCTATTAGTTTTTTTTTTTAATCTTTCCATTATTTCTTTAGGCAGATATAAACACATACTAGTGTAGTGAATGTGAATGTAATGTAAATGAATAATCCTCCCCTCTTTCTTACACCAAAGCAGCATAGCTTTGATTTTTTTCACTTAACAATAGATCCTGGGCATCTTTTCAGNTACATTGTCTTATAGTCTTATAGTCTTACTCTAGTTCCCCACAATCCTCTTCCTCTACTCTGATCTTTATATGTAACCACTATCTATTAGTTTTTTTTTTTAATCTTTCCATTATTTCTTTAGGCAGATATAAACACAAACTAGTGTAGTGAATGTGAAGGTAATGTAAATGAATAATCCTCCCCTCTTTCTTACACCAAAGCAGCATAGCTTTGATTTTTTTCACTTAACAATAGATCCTGGGCATCTTTTCAGACTAGTACCTATACAGGGACACAGGTTTTTTCCAACCATTTGCTACTGTAAATGATGCTACATTGGCTAATCTTATACAGTTGAAAGTTTATATGTATTGGTATGTTTTTAGGTTAATATTTCAGAAGTGAGATTTCTGGATTAAAGATCAGATCATATTTAATTTTGATGGATAACATCAAATTGTCTTCCATGGGGTTTGTATCATTTTGTTCTGTCAGGCATTATGTGAAAATGCCTGTTTTCCCTAGCTCCAATCACACAAAATGCTATCCCACCTTTGAGTTTTTTATAATCTCATGAGTGGTCATTGTTATTTTAATATACTTTTATTTTGCATTTATCTTATTATGAAAGCAGTTGAACATGTTTCTGTATGTTTAAAAGCAATTTACATTTTTTTATAATGAACTTTGTCTCTCAAAGAGTCTTATTGCTTATATCTTTAACTATTTTTCCTTTGGGGTATTGGTCTTTTTCTTCTCAATTTCTCAGAGCTCTTGATATATTAGGGTAGAGGGAGCTTTTAATGACACAAGTGAGAAGAGAATAATAAAGCAAGTTTAGTAAGAAGAGATGGGGTATAATATCAAAAGCAGAAATGCAAATATTAGCTTTAAGTAAGAGATAGTATACATTTTGTTGTTCAGTTGATAAGTCGAGTCCGACTCTTCACGATCCCATGAATCACAGCATGCTAGGTTTCTCTGTTATTCACTGTCTCCTGGAGTTTGCTCAACTCGTGTCCATTGAGTCGGTGATGCCATCCAACCACCTTATCCTTTGTTGCCCCATTATGTTGCCCTCAGTCTTTCCCAGAATCAGGGTCTTTTCTAATGAGTCAGCTCTTCGCATCAGATGGCCAAATTATTGGAGCTTCAGCTTCAACAGTCTTTCAATGCATATTCAATGTTGATTTCCTTTAGGATTGACTGGTTTGATTTCCTTGCAGTCCTAGGGACTCTCAAGAGTCTTCTCCAGCACCACAGTTCAAAAGCATCAATTCTTCGGTGCTCCAGCCTCCTTTATGGTCCAACTCTCACATCCCCCTACGACTTCTGGAAAAACCATAGCTTTGACTATATGGAC
>SJYX01005273.1:124998-135724 GCA_006410675.1 Oreotragus oreotragus
ACTTTCCCCCCATCTATTTGCCATGAAATGATGGGATCAGATGTCATGATCTTAGTTTTTTGAATGTTGAGTTTTAAGTCAGTTTTTTCACTCCTCTTTCACCATCATCAAGAGGCTCCTTTGTTACATTACAACAAAATTGACAGAGGGAATTGGGTCCACATACAGGTGGATATGAGGATTTTGTGGTAGAGCTTTGAGAGTACCAGGTTATCAGCTCTACTTTCACAATTAAATAGCAGGTTAGTTCATCTGCAGAGACTTGATAAGGGGCCAAAGATGGAAAGAGATGTTTAGAAGGCTGAGAATGGGATGTTTAATTTAGTGATTTTACAGGCAAAATAGTTTTAAGTGAAAATAATGACCAAGATGTAGTATTGGGACTGTGTGACTGAAGTGACAGGAGTGGAGGTTACTGAAAATAAAATGTTCAGGAGATCAAAAGTCAGGGTGTTAGATCATTAGTACTCTCCAGACATGGAAGTCACCTATGGTGATACCAGGTGTAAGAGTGGAGAGGAAGGTTTATGAGCTGAGTGCCTGAGTCTACAGTGACTGAGAGGTAGAATCTAGGATGTCAAAAGATGACAGGCACGAGGAAGACTAGAAAGTGATAAAGCCGAGTGGCATGAACTATGAAAAAGCAGAGACTTTTACAAGTGGATAGAAGAGTGAGTGTGAAAAAGCAACACTAAGAAACAAAGAGAAAAGAGGCTTCTGACCTCACCTAATATGCAGAACTACACAGGGTTGTGAAAGAATGGTAAAGAATCTGCCTGCAATGCAGGAGACCTGGGTTCAATCTCTGGATTGGGAGAATCCCCTGGAGAAGGGAATGGCTACCTACTCCACTATTCTTGCCTGGAGAATTCCAGACAGAAGAGACTGACAAGCTATAGTCCATTGAGTTGCAAAGAGTCGAACACAACTTAGAGACTAATACTTCTCCCAGGTGGTGCAGTGGTAAAGAATCCGCCTGTCAGTGCAGAGACACAAGAGATGTGGGTTCAATCCCTGGGTTGGGAAGATTTCCCTGGAGTAGGAAATGGCAACCCACTCCAGTATTCTTGCCTGGAAAATTCCATGGACAGAGGAGTCTGGCGGGCTACAGTTCATGGGGTTGCAAAGAATCAGATATGACTGATCAGATATGGCTACACACGTAGCCTACATAGGGGTATGGAAGAATAAGCAGGCTTCACTTCCATGGGCTGTAGTACAATCTGACCCTCAGGAAGATTCTTTATGGATTTTAATATTTTAATAATATAGAAGTCTGAATTACTATTTATGAACATGAATACTCTTCTACTTACTGACCTAGGGCAGCCACCTTTGAGAGTCATCTTTTAGGAGACATGTTGCCAATGTTAACACCACGTGCAGCTATGGTTTCATCATTTCAGGTTAAGGTTTGTGATACTGCAAATGCCTCTCAGCTTTTACACTGGAGCTTTTCAAGAAGGAGTTTGAATGGGACAGAGGCAAAGGGGACAAGGAGATTGGATGTTTGAAGGAGGAACCCTCACTGAGTGAGAGAAAATTACTAATAGTCCACCATGGGTCAGACCCTGTCCTAAGCACTTTATGTGTAAAAAATCATTTAAATCTCACAACCTAGTGAGGTAAGTTGTAATAAACTCACTCTTATTTTTCAGATGAGGAAAACTGAGGAAAAGAGATATTAGATAACTTGCCCTGGTGTGTTACACAATTTGTGACAGAATGGAGGCTCAGCCAGTCCTAGCTCCAGAAGCCATGCTCTTGACCACCCTACCATGCCCTTTCCAGAAAAACTACATCCAGATACTACCTTGGAAATCCCTGAACATGATATGGGTTTTACTTGGCAGCTGTTCTGGAACCTTCCCATCATCCCTCAAAGAAAATCTCTAAGGGACTTCCCTAGTGGTCCAGTGGTTAAGACTCTGGGCACCCAATGCACGAGGCTCAGGTTAAATCCCTGGTCAAGGAATTAGATCCCACATGCTGCTATTAAAAACCCCATGTGCCCCAGCTAAGACCAGCACAGCCAAATAAATAAATAAAAACATTTATTTATTAAATATTAAAAAAGAAAAGAAAATCTCAAAGAGATTGATTAATCCTGGATTGTGCAAAGAATTAAACTGCGGGGGATGGAGGGAGAGAGAGACAAGAGAATCGGGCTGTACATTATAAAAAGCAAAATAGGTTAATGAAGCAGTGTTTGAATAGGAAGATTTTGAGAAGTAAAACCAGAATAGAATTGGCCTTTGTGATGACTCCTCTGTCCTTAGTCATTCTCTTAAGCTCATGGGCTGGGACTTTGAGGGAGGCATAGTCATTCTGAAATAGTGTTGTGAGATTAGCTTCATGTCTCAGTTCTTAAAGTCTAAGAGGTGGGGGAGTTTGTGGGGAAGGGAAAGGAGATGCCTCTTTTCCTGCTATCTCTGTCTCATAACTGACCTCACAAAACTTCAGATCCACCCAAGTCTTTGGGATCTTTTGTAGAATGCAGAACAAGGAAGTCTCTGATATATTTCAAACAGCTGTGGAGCATTTGCTATAACCACAGTAAACCATTATTTATTTATTTATTACTGAGCTATTCAGGATAGCAAGTCACAAAATAGGACATGCTGTTTGAGCCCATCTTTTTTTTTTTTTTTTAAATTACCTCAGCAAAGATGTCTGTATCTGTATACAAAAAAACTTTAGATGTCATATATAACCGATGGTAGTTAAATCTGAGGAGCTATTATAAGTATTTATTAATTTGTTTTTCCATCTATAATTTTATTCTTTTTGACAAAAACATAGCCTATAAAATTTTTAAAATTAAAAAAAGTTAATTGCAACATAAATAGTGGGTCATGAAACCATTTAGCAAGATAAGGTCAAGAAAATAAAAAGGGTCTTCCTGAAAGCTGTGTGTGTCTCAGAGGATAATGTTAGAAGAACGCAGCCTCTCCACACTATGTGTCTGCTTTCCCATGACAACCATTCCCTGCAGGGTCACATCAATTGTAAGCACCCTTAGTTTGACTTTTTCTGATTTTTTTCTATTCATTCCTCTCTTGGAAGATTCATCTTCACTGTCAGGTCAGGAGATGTGGGTATAGTTTTCCGAGCCTACTTGCGCCCACACCAGTGCTCTGCTGGCAGAGGGACATAGTTTTGCACTTTCTTGGACTCACTCACACTTAAAACTTCTAGCACCAACCTTGCCACTTCCTGATATAGCAGTTCTGTCATTTATCCTCTGCCTTTTCCCAATCATTCCTGGCTCCTCTGCTGAACAAAATTAATAAACCCCAATGACAGGTTTAATTCTGTCTCTTCTACCTGGTAGGACTGAAGGGTGGCAAAAAAAGAAAGAACATCACCCCTCAAAAAAGTGATGCTCCTAAAGCTTACTCCAAAAGGGTTCAGCAACATCCTAGTTGTCTCTCTATTGAGACAAAGATATCTCTGTGTCTAATGAGGTAGGATCCTGTAATGAGCTGTAGTTTTACCTTAACCTTTTCTGCTGGGGCCTGACTAGAATACCTCCCCTAGCATCATCCGTATGCTGTATGTTCTCAACTTTTGCTTGTCCTTGACTTACTATATGAGCTGAGGGCATGGCCCAGACTCATGGTATCTTTCCTTAGGCCTTCTACCAAATAGGAGACATTTTATCCCACCAAAACACTAGCATCAAACATGTCATGAGAATTTCTTAGATTGTCTCACCAGGGTTCTCAGTTATTTCACCAAGCTTCTGAGTTTGGTAATATGCATATATGCTCATGTCATTTGGTTATTACTCTTCATGACATTTTCCTCCTGCTAAGACAGACCAGTTAATCTCTGGATTAACCAGGAAACACCACCAATGCCCCTTA
Organism: Oreotragus oreotragus; assembly: GCA_006410675.1. Classification (NCBI taxonomy): domain Eukaryota; kingdom Metazoa; phylum Chordata; class Mammalia; order Artiodactyla; family Bovidae; genus Oreotragus; species Oreotragus oreotragus. The sequence continues at coordinate 128,868 of SJYX01005273.1, forward strand.
ACCAAGACAAATGTCCAACCAGCTGAGATACTAAGAATTAAATGGAATGAGGTTGGATATAAACACTCAATAGTATTATTTATCTTCTGCTGCTTAGAAGTAGCATGCTGTCTCCCTGAGACACTATCACTTTTCTAAAAACTGAGAGTGTCATATCCCCAGAAAATACTTTTTGAAGATGTTCCGGTTTTGTTCTCATCTAGAGCTTTGGGACTTCTGTGGTGCTCCAGTGGCTAAGACTCCATGATCCTAGTGCAGGGGGCCCAGATTTGATCCCTGGTCAGGGAACTAGTTCCCATGTGCCACAACTAGGAGTTCACATGCCACAACTAAGACCCAGAACAGCCAAATAAATAAATATTTTTTTAAAATATCTAGAGCTTCTTAATGAATGGTTAAGTCCATTATTAAAGAAAGTAGTTGGAAAAGAAAGCCTGGGTGTCTTTCAAATATTGGAGAAATTAAAAGCCTGTGTCCCTGGAGAGGTAGATTAACAAAAAGTGGGAAAAGGCCAATAGAAGTAATAATAATAGCTTCCTTAGAGAAATCAGAACAACCCAAATGTAGTGCATTGGAAAAATACAGGTAGCTGCACTAAGCCACGGCAGAACCCTCCATACTTGGTGGGTTGGTGATCTGTGACAAAGTTCCCGGTGGCTGAGTGTTCACAACTAAACTGTCTACTTCTGCCTAACGTGATATCTAATGAAACATGATCTTGTGGCAGAACTCATGGACTAAACGAGACTAGGCCCTGAGGCTGTCTGTGGTAGTGATCACACTAGACTGAAGGCTAGAGCTTTCTGTCTTGTTTATCTTGCAACTCAGTAATCTCTGGAATTTGGATAAAATCCAAAGACAGGCAAGAAGAACCATGAAGAATGACTGACATTGAACTTATCCCTCCTCTTGTTTATTTGACAGAGAAAAACAAAAAATGTCACACTGTTGGTACCTGCCATGGTGGTGGGAAAGACTGGAGAAATCTGTTTCCGTGAAGCAATCTGTATGATCCTCAGGTTAGTGTTTCAAGTTATAGTTAAACTTCGAACTCAAGTCTTAGTGCCAGAGTCCCCAGAAATTTTTACATTCTATCACACATAACATGTATGAAAGCTCCTCCTCTTGTTTATTTGACAGAGAAAAACAAAAAATGTCACACTGTTGGTACCTGCCATGGTGGTGGGAAAGACTGGAGAAATCTGTTTCCGTGAAGCAATCTGTATGATCCTCAGGTTAGTGTTTCAAGTTATAGTTAAACTTCGAACTCAAGTCTTAGTGCCAGAGTCCCCAGAAATTTTTACATTCTATCACACATAACATGTATGAAAGCTAATTTAGTTAGCTGGGCACCTGAAGTTGTCTTCTGTTCTTTCTTAGCAGGAATATGTATGTATATTTACGTATGCAAAATAAAATTAAATACAGTATATAATCTTATTTATATACTTTTAAACAATTATTCATTTAAATTTCTCACAAAGGAAAGTTTGAAACAAGGACTTAAGTTTAGGAGGTAAGCAGGAGGGAGAGAATAAAGTGAATGAGACAAAGAAAAACTGCTGATAGTGGGAGGTATGAAGAGAGTAACATGGAAATATACATTGCCCAATGTAAAATAAATAGCTAATAGGAATTTGCTGTATGACTCAGGGAACTCAAACTGGGGTTCCGTAATAGCCTAGAGGGGTGGGACGGGGAAGGATGTGGTAGGGATGTTCAAGTAGAAGTGGACGTGGGTAAATTATGTCTGATTCATGTTGATGTTTGGTAGAAACCAATGCAGTACCATAAAGCAATTATCCTTCCATTAAAAATAAATACTTAAAAAAAAAAGAGAGACAAACTCCTGATAAAAGATGTGTTATTAAGTGAGTTATTGCATAGGCGATTGAAATTCAATCCCTCTCTGAACCCTCTTAAGAGCTACACAAATGGGCCTCAGGATTGTCCTTCTTAAGGATAGAAAGCTAGGATTTGTTTGTTTTGTTTTTACTGATTCCCATTCTGCATTGAGGCTTGCTCCTCGGAGTGTTTCCAGACTACCCTGTGGAGGGGCTACCCTATGCAGCATGTGGGATTGAATCCAGGTCTCCTGCATTGAGAATGAGGAGTCTTAACAACTAGACCACCAGGAAAGTCCTTGGATTTTAGTCTCTTATCCAAGAGATAAAATTTTCAAAAATCTTCTCCCATTATGTATATTGCCCTTCACTTTTTCAATGGTCTACTTTGAAACACAAACATTTTTAATTTAGATGAAATGTAATTAATCTATTTTTCCTTCAGCTGCTTCTGCTTTTGGTTTCATATTTAAGAAATAATTGCCTAATCAAATATAATTTACCCCTATGTTTTCTTCTAAGAGTTTTATACTTTTACTGTTTGGATTTAAGTTTTTATTTATCTTAAGTTAATTTTTGTATATGATGTGAGGTATAAGTCCAAATTTACTCTTTAGTATGTGGATATCCTGCTGTCCCTGCATTATTTGTTGAAAAATTATTCTTTTGCAATTGAACTGTCTTGGCACCTTTGTTAAAAATCAGCTGTTCATAAAATGCAAGGGTTTATTTATGGATCCTAGTTTTATTCCATTGATCTGTCTTTCTATCCTTATGCCAGTACCACACTGTCTTGATTTCTGTAACACTGTCTTGAAATTGGGAAGCTTGAGTCCTTTGAATATCTTCTTCTTCAATATAGTTTTGGATTGTTTGGCTATTATTAGTCCTTTGAATTTCCATACAAATTTTAAGAAAAGCTTGTCAATTTCTGCAAAGAAGTCAGCTGTGATGTAAATTTTTATTTAATTTTTCTTAATAATAAATTACTTGTAACATACCTCATGCTGATTATAACATTTTTCAACATGAACACTGAGAATCATACACATATTCATTATTTTTGTGCATGCACATTATGAAATTCTATGAAGGTGCTATTCAGAGGGTGGCAGTTGAAATAATAGCAAAAATTTCTAACTTTGTGAAAAAATATTTTTTTATTTTCATGAAGCATAATAATATACATACAAGAGTGACACAACATGAATGTTTTTATCCTTTTCAAATGTACCATGTGATATTTTTGTTGTAGAGGATAAATGTTAACAAGCCGTCAGACAGATTCTTCTTGTTTTTTACTTTTTAGTTAATTATAGAGTGCTGAATAAGAGTCTTCAATAAAAGTATTCTCTAAAATAACCTCATTATATTTCTGAACTACTTTGGCATTAATCTGGAAGTTCAACTGAACTCTCAATTTAGTGTGATTACTTTTCCAAAAGATAGTATCTGTAAATCAGATCAAACCAAATATAACACTTCTACAGCATATAAAAATATACTGAATACCTCACATAGGTCAAGCCCATCTCTTCATTGTGAAATTTGAGTTTATAGTGGTCACTTCCGTCTGACCCAGATAAAGTGTTTCTTTAACTGTTCAAATGTGGTTTCCTTACCTCACTGTTTACACTGTTCCTCCAGTGTTGCCACATTCAGGGATCAGTTTTCTTTTCTTTCATGTAATGTCAATATTTCATTAGGGACTTCCCAGGTGGCGCTAGTGGTAAAGAATCTACCTGCCAATGCAGGAGACGTAATAGACGTGGGTTCAATCCCTGGGTCAGGAAGATCCACTGGAGGAGGGCATGGCAACCCATTCCAGCATTCTTGCCTAGAGGATCCCAAGAACAGAGGGGCCTGGCCGGCTACGGTGCATAGGGTTGCAAAGAGTTGAACATGACTGAAGCAACCTAGCACACCCACGTGCATACTGCATTAGACACAATGGCTTGCTCTCTACTTCATGAACTCTGTCCTTTGAACTCTGTCCAGGTGTTATACTATTCTGGATCTCCTACTTCTGAACACCTGGTCTCCATTTTCCTTAGTACTCCCTACTTTTCTTACCACACACAAGGAACATGTCCTTGGCTACCCTAGTCCTTGCTTAACAATTTCAGAACAATTCTTATCTTGATGTTTTCTCATTGAGGCTCATGTCCCCTCTTGTCTAGAGGGCAGAGCTACTTGAATATCAGATCACCTCAAATATGGTATATCTGGATATGGACTCCCTTTACTCTTTTCAGTCAACTTCCTTTCAACTTCATTTCATAATGGTAACAATCATCTCCTTGGATCACTAGATTTCAGTTCCCAGCCCTTCATTCCCTATATATAGTCAGTTACCGTAAAGTCCTGCAGGTATATCTGGAAAGAATTCTCAAACCGATCTATTAGTCTCCATTCCACTTCCACAATTTGTACAATTACTTATGAAACTTTTGTTCATGAGGTCAAGAGCAACCTAATTAAGAGCTTTAAATTGCAAGAGCTTTGATCTATAAGACATGCACCAGACTAGAAGGCAAAACAGGCCCTAAGAGCTGGGCCAGATAAAATAATTTGTTGATCAGAGTTGAAGGAGAAAGACTAGAGATATCTTCAGGAAAATTGGAAATATCAAGGGAATGTTTTGCCCAAAGATGTGGATAATATAGGACAGAAAAGGTAGAGACCTAGTAGAAGCAGAAGAGATCAAGAAGAAATGGAGAGAATACATGGAAGAATTGTACAAAAAGATCTTAATGAACTGGATAACCACAATGGTGTGTGGTCAGTCACCCAGGGCCAGACATTCTGGAGTGTGAAGTTAAGTGGGCCTTAGGAAGCACTGCTCAGTAAAGTTGGTATATGTGATGGAATTCCAGTAGAGCTTTTCAAAACCCTAAAAGACGGTGCTATCAAAGTGTTGCACTCAATATGTCAGCAAATCTAGAAGACCCAGCAATGGCCACAGGACTGGAAAAGGTCAATCCTTATTCCAATTCCAAGAAGGGCAGTACTAGAGAATGTTCAAACCATCAGACAATTGCACTCATCTCCCATGCTAGTAAAGTCATGCTTAAAATCTTGCATGCTAGGATTTAGCATTATGTGAACCAAGAACTTCCCAACATCCAAGCTAGGTTTAGAAAAGGCAGAGGAACCAGAGATCAAATTGTCAACATTCACTGGATCATAGAGAAAGCAAGGGAATTCCAGTAAAACATCTACCCTTGTTTCATTGGCTACCTTAAAGCCTTTGACTGTGGATCACAAGTGGTGGAAAGCTCTTAAAGAGATGAGAATACCAGACCATCTTACCTGTCTCCTGAGAAACCTGTATGTCAAGAAGCAGCAGTTGGAACCCTGTATGGTACAACTGATTGGTTCAGAATTGAGAAAGGAGTATGATAGGGCTGTCTGCTGTCACCCTGTTTATTTAACCTATACACTGAGCACATGATGAGAAATGCTGTGCTGGAAGAATCACAAGCTGGAATCAAGATAATCAGAAGAAACATCAACAACCTCAGATATGTGAATGATACCATTCTAATGGCAGAAAGTGAGGAGGAACTAAAGAACCTCTTGATGAGGGTGAAAGAGGAGAGTGAAAAAGCCCACTTAAAACTAAATATTAAAAAAAACTAAGACCATGGCATCTGGCTCCATTGCTTCATGGCACATAGAAGAGGAAAAGGTGGAAGCAGTAACAGGTTTCCTCTTCTTGGGTTCTAAAATCACTGCAGATGGTGATTGCAGCCATGAAATCAGAAGACAATTGCTTCTTGTCAGGAAAGTTGTGACAAACCTAGACAGTGTGTTGAAAAGCAGAGATATCACTCTGCCAACAAAGGTCTGTATAGTCAAGGCTATGGTCTTCCCAATGGTCATGTGCGGTTGTGAGAGCTGGACCATAAAGAAGGCAGAGCACCAAAGAATTGAGGCCTTTGAACTGTGGTGCTGGAGGAGAAGACTGCTGAGAGTTCTGAGACACCAAGGAGATCAAACCAGTCAATCTTAAAGGAAAACAACCCTGAATACTCAGGACTGATGCTGAAGTCAAAGCTCCAGTATTCTGGTAACCTGATGCAAACCACTGACTCATTGGATGCTGGGAAAGACTGAAGGCAGAAGGAGAAGAGGGCATCAGTGAATGAGATGGCTGGATGACATCACTGATACAATGGACATGAACTTGGACAAACTTTGGGAAATGATGAGGGACAAGGAGGCTTGGTGTGTCCACGGTGTAGCAAAGAGTCAGACATGACTGAGCAACTGAACAATGAACAGCAACAAAGTTGAAGGCCATTTTCAGATGGTATCAAGAAGAACTGATATAAAAGAGAAAGAGAAAGAGAAATATGGCTGATTCGTGTTGAGATTTGACAGAAAACAATAAAATTCTGTAAAGCAATTATCCTTCAATTTAAAAATAAATAAATCAAAAAAAATTTTTAAAGAAGGATGGATATGACCTTTATTTCAGGCTTGTATATCTACAACTCCCACCATGTCTCCCAAACAGTCTATTCTACTAACATATTTTGTTTACATCACCTCTATACTTTTGTTTGTTTGGTTAGTCTGGTTGGTGGTACTAGCTTAGTATTGTCCCATTTAAAGTTTAGTGACTTATGTCATAAAAGCTTTGTTCTATGCAATAATATGGTCAAGCACATCCCTAGGTTGGTTTCCATGAAAACCAAAAGGTAGAGAAAACACAGAGAGGTATAACCTTAAACTCAGATGTTGTTCTCTAAGTCAACAGGGTAGTGTCAGGAACTAGAACTGAAGTAGAGCTTTCCAACCAAAAAAAAACCAAAAAAATTCTGGGCCATTTTTCTAAGTTTTCTAAGTGGGAGAGGGCGAGGGTGGGATGGTTTGGGAGAATGGCATTGAAACATGTATATTATCATATGTCAAACGAATCGCCAGTCCAGGTTTGATGCATGATACATGGTGCTCGGGGCTGGTGCACTGGGATGACCCAGAAGGATGAGATGGGGAGGGAGTGGG
>SJYX01005275.1:5774-18316 GCA_006410675.1 Oreotragus oreotragus
CCTGGGATTTCTTTGGAAGGAATGATGCTGAAACTGAAACTCCAGTACTTTGGCCTCCTGATGTGAAGAGTTGACTCATTTGAAAAGACCCTGATGCTGGGAGGGATTGGAGACAGGAGGAGAAGGGGACGACAGAGGATGAGATGGCTGGATGGCATCACTGACTCGATGGACGTGAGTCTGAGTGAACTCCGGGAGTAGGTGATGGACAGGGAGGCCTGGTGTGCTGTGATTCATGGGGTTGCAAAGAGTCAGACATGACTGAGCGACTGATAATTTAGTTATGTATCCACAAAGTGGCCAACATACAGATAAAGTTTCAAATATTTATTTGGTTTTTATTCACTGTGTTCTGATATGAAGATAACTTTTGATGAAATCCTGAAAGGGAGGATGGAGTACGTGTACTTATGGGTCACTGTTAAAAGGTTGGTAGTACTTTCAGTTCTTGTAGCCATTGAGAGTGTCTTGTATTAGAACCAATAACATGTCCTGGGAAATATTTTCTTTCCTGCAAGTTCCTCAGGTTTGTGACCATAAATCTCAGCTTCAATAGCTATATGAAATACCCTCAAAAGCCATTGTAGTGTTCAGTTTATTGTTCTAGATTCTTTCTGTGTTTTCATCTGATATATGTATGTATATTTTTTACTATATTGTCAGTAGTAGTATTTTTTGCAATATTTCCCCAGTATTTTAAGGTGTTTGTTGTGGGGTTATCACTTAAATACTAGCCCATCATGTTACTGTAAGTAGAACTACAGAGAAGAGTATATTCAAAATATGATCAAAATACCTTTTGAGTTTTTAATATTAATCATCTTAACTTTTCCCAGATATTACATTTGGATTGTTCTTGTCAGTTCATTCTCTATACCATAGTTCTTTTTTTTCTCTGAGAAATAACACATTAACTTTATTTTTTAACTCAATGAAAAGCAAATAGTTTTTCACTCGTCAAATATTATCAACTAGTATTCATTAGGAACAGTGATAGGAATTCAAGTCTACAATACCTAACAAAATAGACCCCCCCAAAAAAAAAACTCCTGTGAAGTTCAAATTGTAACAAGGGAGATGAAAAACAGTATAATAAATAGCTAAGATATTTGGTGTATTTGGAAGTAATAAGTGCTAAGGAGGAAAACAAGGATGAAAAAGGGTGTTAGAAACTGTCAGAGAATGGTGCTGAAGTTTAGATAGAGTGCTCAGTATCTGGAACCCTATGAGTGAAAAAGAAGGTGAAAAGAGGTTAGAAAGACAATAAGAAGCAGAATATATGTTTTAACAAGTAGGAATTTTTGGCCATTATAAAGACTAAACAATTTTAAAGAAAGAGGTAACGTGATTCTCACATTGAGGAGAAACTCTCTGACTGCTGTATTAAGATCCCAGGTGGAGCTAGTGATAAAGAACCCGCCTGTCAATGAAGGAGACATTAGAGATTAGAGTTCAATCCCTGAATAGGGAAGATTCCCTGGAGGAAGGCATGGTGACCCACTCCAGCATTCTTGCCTGGAGAATGCTATGGACAGAGGAGCCTGGTGGGCTACATTACATAGGGTCACAAAGAGTTAGACAAGACTGAAGTGACGTAGCACACACGCACGTATAGGCAAAGGTAAAAGCAGGTATGACAGGATGTTTATACTGGGATCCCAGAGAGATTTGGTGGTGACTTGTATCCAGGGTTGTAGTAATTAAGGTGAAGAGAAATAGTTGAATAAGGAGAGTATTTGTATAAGTCAAACAAAAGGAATATATATTAAAATCAGAGTTTCTTGAATTTATTTCATATGCTGGATCAGCTTCATAATTTGCTAATAATTCAGAATCTATATGACTTAAAAGCATGAATGCAGTCTCTCTACCAACAGTTATAGCTGCCTAATTAAGGACTATTTTTCCTTGTTAGTAGCAGTTCCTTTCTTTAAATTATCCAGACTCATACCTCTAAATTTTGCTTTGTTCTCACATTGAGGAAGATGGTTAGTTCTGTGGGCTCTTCCTTCTGAAATGTTTCTGATGTCAGTTCCTTACTTTACATACGCAACCTCTAATCAGATCTTTGGATTTATCAGAAAAGAACCCTTACAAATATTTTCTAACTTCCACCTTTAACCACTTAAACAATTTCTTCTCTGCCTTAGTATATCAAGTTTTAAAACTCTGATTATTTGCTTCCTTTCTTTAATACATGCTCGTACTTAATTATAGTTTCTTTTTTATTTTTTGAATATAAATTTATTTATTTTAATTGGAGGTTAATTACTTTACAATATTGTATTGTTTTTGCCATACATCAAAAAAGATATATAAGGCCTGAAGTTTAGGCTAATAAAGTTAATGTTTCTTTGAGTAGGTAAAAGTCACAAACTTTGAGGAATGGGGTAAAGAAGAGAATAACAAGGACATTCCTTGTGGTCCAGTGGTTGAGACCAAGCTCTCACTGCAGGGGGCACTGGTTCAATCCCTGGTTAGAGAACCAAGACCGTACATGCGCCCCACCCCGAGAAAAGAAGAGAATGACACGTGTTCCGTGTTACAGTTTTATGGTTATGTGCTGCATCTGTATCCATAACCGTATCTCTGTCTGATTCATATCTGTATCCATGTGTGATTGTTCAGTCACTCACTCCTGTCTGACTCTTTTGTGACCCCATGGACTGTAGCCTGGCAGTCTCCTCTGTCCGTGAGATTTTCCACGCAAGAAGACTGGAGTGTGCTGGAGAAGAGTCCTTCTCCAGGGGATCTTCCTGACCCAGGGATCAAACCCATATCTCCTGTATCTCCTGCATTGACAGGTGGATTCTTTACCACTGAGCCACCTGGAAAGACCTTATACATATGTATATCTATATGTGGGCAAGTTTTCCATGATCTATTGTAAGACTGGAGTGTGCTGGAGAAGAGTCCTTCTCCAGGGGATCTTCCTGACCCAGGGATCACACCCATATCTCCTGTATCTCCTGCATTGACAGGTGGATTCTTTACCACTGAGCCACCTGGAAAGACCTTATACATATGTATATCTATATGTGGGCAAGTTTTCCATGATCTATTGATGACATAAATCAAATATTCTTAGATGTCTGTGTTTAATTATTTAGACCCATTGTCCCCTAAAACCAGATTTTCTGGATGATTGACCTCAAACATCTGGAAATATTCATCCTTCAAATAGTAGCTAAAATTCAGTTTCCTAAAAGATTCCTTTTCTAATCTCCCACAGAATTTTGTTACTAATATTATGTTATTGGGCTTTTAGTATGTCTCCTATACTGTAATTTATTGAGCTTTGTTGGCAATTTCTCCAAAACTGATAATATTCTTGGACCAAACAGCCATTAAAAAATTGATTCAGTGTTTGTTTTTCGTTCTTTCTTTTTTGAAATAGTATTCNAAAGATTCCTTTTCTAATCTCCCACAGAATTTTGTTACTAATATTATGTTATTGGGCTTTTAGTATGTCTCCTATACTGTAATTTATTGAGCTTTGTTGGCAATTTCTCCAAAACTGAGAATATTCTTGGACCAAACAGCCATTAAAAAATTGATTCAGTGTTTGTTTTTCATTCTTTCTTCTTTTGAAATAGTATTCATTGAAATTTTACTCAATGCAGATAATTATACTAAAGTTTCAAAAAATAGAATATATTTCTCTAATATCAAATTTTCAAAAGATAAAATGCTGTAGTGTGTTTATGCATTCAAAATATTTATCTAAGATTTGAACATGTGGATCAAAGCTTACATATTGTTCATGTTTATTTTCTCAGTCTTATAGTCTATGGCTAGAATACATTAATTTTATTCTGAGCATTTCATGGGAATGAAATTGGTAGCTTCTGAACTTGCCTATCCTGCTTTCTATTGCAGCTAATACATCTAAAAGAATTATAAATTTACAGCTACTTTTTCCAGATTCTCTAATATTAGGCCCACAAATTTGTGTGACCAATCTGTTATTTCAAGATTTGTTTTTTATTATATTCAACTTATTCTCCAAAACTACCAACTGCTGAATACTAAATACACTTAGACTATTGTCTTCAGATAGTTCTGAGATTATTTACATTTAAAAAACTCACTTAAATGCATGGAAATACTGACTTTTAAAAAAAGTTATGTATGTTTTATATTGTCAGCAATTTTGTAATGGTTATTTAGTGCTGCAGGATAGCCATTTAATGCTGAAATAAATTTACTTGGAAATGAATTTATCACATCTTTGGGGATGTTCTGGGGGGAAGATGTGGGGTGGGAGGTGGGAGGGGGGTTCATGTTTGGGAGTTCGTGTAAAAAAATAAATAAATACAAAAAAAAAAGGAAGTTATGTATGTTTTATATTGTCAGCAATTTTGTAATGGTTATTTAGTGCTGCAGGATAGCCATTTAATGCTGAAATAAATTTACTTGGAAATGAATTTATCACATCTTTTAAATGGTAACTAAAATTCAGCTTCCTGAAAGGTTTCTTTTCTAATCTCCCACAGAAATTTTTTCCATGCTCTTCTCTTGCATCTACTTAGACCTACCACTTTTTATTTAAATAATAAAAATATACTTCAGTGTCAGTTTGGTAAGGCTGCCATACAAATAACATAGACTGGGTAGATAACACTGTCCCCCACAGTTCTGAAGACTGAAAGTCCAAAATCAAGGTGTCTGCAGTTTGGTTTCTTCTGAGACCCCTCTCCTTGGCTTGCAGATGCTCAGTATCATGCTATGTCTTCACATTATCTTTCCTCTATGTGCATACACATCTGGTGTGTCTTTTTGTGTGTCCAAATTTCCTATTCTTATGAGAACACTAATCAGACTGAATTAAAGCCCACTATACTGGCCTCATTTTAACTTAGGTCCCATCTCCAAATCCAGTATAATTTAGAAATTCTGAAAGTTATGACTTTCACATATGAGCTTGAGGGTACACAGTTTAGCTTCTTTTATCAGTTACTTTGATGTCTTGCCCTTTGTTCAAACAAAGTTACTATTTATAAATCTACTTTCAACTTGGGGCTGAAATACTTGAAATGTCTTCCTGAAGCTTAAATTATTTGATAACTTTCAGTGATGCAATATAGTCATATAAATATGAACTTAATAATTATAAGCTTATGAATATGGTACAAGGTGAAATAAAGGAAAGAAGAAAGTACAGTTATTCCCCAAAATAATTGAGGATGATGAAAAGGATGCAGCTTGAATGTTTTCCTATTCACTTAATTCAGCCCTTAAGTTTTTTTTTTTTTTTTTTTTTTTTTTGAATTAAAGCCCACTATACTGGCCTCATTTTAACTTAGGTCCCATCTCCAAATCCAGTATAATTTAGAAATTCTGAAAGTTATGACTTTCACATATGAGCTTGAGGGTACACAGTTTAGCTTCTTTTATCAGTTACTTTGATGTCTTGCCCTTTGTTCAAACAAAGTTACTATTTATAAATCTACTTTCAACTTGGGGCTGAAATACTTGAAATGTCTTCCTGAAGCTTAAATTATTTGATAACTTTCAGTGATGCAATATAGTCATATAAATATGAACTTAATAATTATAAGCTTATGAATATGGTACAAGGTGAAATAAAGGAAAGAAGAAAGTACAGTTATTCCCCAAAATAATTGAGGATGATGAAAAGGATGCAGCTTGAATGTTTTCCTATTCACTTAATTCAGCCCTTAAGTTTTTTTTTTTTTTTTTTTTTTTTAAATTTGATGTTCAGTTGCTTAGTCACATCTGATTTTGGAGCCCAGGAAAGTAAAGTCTGTCACTGTTTCCATTATTTCCCCATCTCTTTACCATGAAGTGATGGGACCGGATTCTGTGATCTTAGTTTTCTGAATGCTGAGTTTTAAGCCAGCTTTTTCACACTCTGCTTTCACTTTCTTCAAGAGGCTCTTTAGTTCCTCTTGACTTTCTGCCATAAGGGTGGTGTCATCTGCATATCTAAGGTTATTGATATTTCTCCCAGCAATCTTGATTGTAGCCTGTACTTCATTCAGCCCGGCATTTCATACGATGTCCTCTGCATATACGTTAAATAAGCAGGGTGACAATACACAGCCTTGACATACTCTTTTCCCAATTTTGAACCAGTCCGTTGTTCCATGTCTGATTCTAACTGTTGCTTCTTGACCTGCATACAGGTTTCTCAGGAGGCAAGTCAGTTGGTCTGGTATTCCCATCCCTTGAAGAATTTTCCATAGTTTGTTGTGATCCACACAGTCAAAGGCTTTAATGCAGTCAGTGAAGCAGAAGTAGATGTTTTTCTGTAATTCCTATGCTTTTTCTATGATCGCGCAGATGTTGGCAATTTCATCTCTGGTTTCTCTGCCTTTTCTAAATCCAGCATGTATATCTGGGAGTTCTCAGTTCAAGTATTTTTAATTGAAGGATAATTGTTTTACAATATTGGGTTGATTTCTGTCATTCATCAATATAAATCATCCATAGATATACATATGCCCCTTCCCTCTTGAACTTCCAACCATATCCCACCCCTCTAGGTTGTCACAGAGCCTCTGTTTGAATTTCCTGAGTCATACAGCAAATTCCCACTGTCTCTTTTACGTATGGTAATATATTTTTACCTGATGAGATCATGCCTTATTATACACTTATAGGCAAATTTTATTATTTATTTGTTTGTTGAGTATACAAGAAGCTTCTAATCTTTCCAACCTTTTAAAATTGTTCAGGGCAATTAAGCTGTAGAAAACTAAGAAGCAAGACCAGAATGTGGGATGCCTAATTTGCATATTCAGATTCCAAATTATGTGCATAGTAATACGCAAATAAACTTTATTTTCTCTTGACTAAGAATGTTATGGTAGGAACATTGCCTACTTGTTCTTGTAGAAAACCAGACACCAGCCTCAAAGTCTCCACGTAAATGAAGAGCCTGATGAGTTTTGTTTTCTTGAAAATCTCATATCTCAACTCTTCATATTTAACTACAATAGAAGAAAGAAAGGTATAACATTGTAAATATTTGTTGCCTCGTATTGCTGCTGCTGCTGCTAAGTCACTTCAGTCGTGTCCAACTCTGTGTGACCCCATGGATGGCAGCCCACCAGGCTCCCCCGTCCCTGGGATTCTCCAGGCAAGAACACTGGAGTGGGTTGCCCTTTCCTTCTCCAGTGCGTGAAAGTGAAAGGGCAGTTGCTCGGTCTTGTCCGACTCTTCCCAACCCGATGGACTGCAGCCCACCAGGCTCCTCCATCCGTGGGATTTTCCAGGCAAGAGTACTGGAGTGGGGTGCCATTATACACATAAATTTATGTGTGCATATTCACATGCGTGGGCTTCCCTGGTGACTCAGTATTAAAGAATTGGCCTGCTAAGCAGAAGATGCAAGTTCATTTCCTAGGCCAGTAAGATTTTCTGGAGAATGAAATGACAGCCCACTCCAGTATTATTAGAAATCTCATAGACAGAGGAGCCCAGAGGGCTAGAGTCCATAGGGTCACAAGAGAGTCTCACCTGACTTAGGGACTAAACAACGACCTTCATATCCATATTCAGGTGTATGTGTGCATCTCTTTGTATACATTTCCTAGACAGCTCAAAATAGAACACATCTTAAAATATTGGATAGGCTGTAGTCTAGGAGGGCATGAAGCTGGCCTAGGGTTTAAATATTGTGCAATAAGTTATAACTACTTTTAAACATATATATTAAGGAATAAAGTTAATTTTCTTTATAGATATAATTTCATATTTAATTACAATTAAGCACAGTATAAGATTAACTTTTAAGTTATTAAAAAATAAATCATTTTTCTGAGTATTACATCATATATATAGAACTAAAAAACCTACAATTATAGAAAATAGAACTAAAGTTAATTTTGATAAATGATTTATGTTTTTACATTTTTTCAATACTGACACCTAATGTTCTCATTTGTAGCACCTTGTTAATTAAACACAACCTTTATGATCAGTAGTTTTATTTATAAAGTGTTTCGCTAAGTTCTCCGGCCTACGTTAAATAGTATTTATGAATTTCATTCATCTCATTTGTTCATATAATTTTAAAATCCAAATCGACCTAGTACTTCTAAAATTTATATGGATACTTTAAGAGCAAACAATTTTAAATGTTCTTAAATGTACTCTGTAAAAATGAGTTACCAAGTTGCGATGTTAACAATGATGTAGAAATTAAGACACTGTCAAATTGCCATGGAATAGGAATAATATATAGATAAATGGATCAGAATATAGCTTAACAAAAAATAAAAGAGAGAACATGGTTTTAGAATCATGTATACTTTAGTGGGAAGCAGTACAGTGTGGTATTTGGAGATATACTAAGAAGTGACAACTGAGTGTCCTTGAGAAAATGAAAAATTACTTGACATCTTGGTGTTTCACTTTTGCCCTCTGTAACATGTGAGTAATAATAGGCTGGGAACTCAGTGCTTGTTTCTCCTGCAGTTCTTATGTTGAATCATATATACCCCAATGTGATGTTGTTTGGGAGTGGGACCTTTGGGGGGTAATTAGGTCGTGAGGATGGAACCCCCATGAATGAGATTCCTGAAGAGACAGGAGAGCGATGGCCAAGGTTGTGGGAGGTCACTGAAGCAATGGGTTTTCTCTGAGGTAGGAAGCTGACTCTCACCAGACATGGAAACTGCTGGCACCTTGATGCTGTCTCCTTCATTCTTCACAAGTTACCATCACCTGAATTCAGTGGTAT
This sequence comes from Oreotragus oreotragus, assembly GCA_006410675.1. Classification (NCBI taxonomy): domain Eukaryota; kingdom Metazoa; phylum Chordata; class Mammalia; order Artiodactyla; family Bovidae; genus Oreotragus; species Oreotragus oreotragus. The sequence goes on from SJYX01005275.1 coordinate 14,485, forward strand.
TATTCTGTCTGCTTTGACAATTTTTCTACAAATGAATTTTCCTATATATCTGGCAGGTTTAATATCAGTTTTCCCTCAAGTTTGTGGTTGGAAAACTTTATATTTGCTATCTTTCTAGTACATTAATTTGAATACTCTATAGGTGTCATTGTAATATTGTTCACATTTGATCCATTCTCCTTTAGTTGGCTATTTCACTTATTTAATTTACTTACTTTCAGGATCTGCTTTGGAAATCAACCTAGAATAAAAATGGGTACCTAAAGAATTAAGCACTCATACAGGTGTGGGGGAATATAACCCCACAAAATCGTGAACTAGAAAATTTCTAGAATAATAATAAAATATTTTTTCTTTACCACTGCCCTAAATAAAAAGATAAAACAGAAAAGAAGAAACAAAAGGAAAGGAAGGGGAGAGGAGGAATGAGAGGGGGAAAGGAAAATAGAAAGGGAACAGACAGAAAAGCAAAGAGAAACAAAAGAAAAAGTTTTCTCATATAGATCTCTTCTTAATATAAGCTTATTTCATACTTTATCATTTATGTGTATATATATTCATATACAGCTTATATATATGCATATATATATATACAACTTATACCATAAATTATAAACTAGCAGAAAAAATTTACTATAGGCAATAGGATATTGTACAATAAAAATAAACTTATTCTTATACCTTCATATGTAGAATATTATAAAGTAGGGAAAAAGAGTCAGAGGTTGCTCTAGTAATATGAATCAAGCTTAGTATCAATAAACTAATTAGGCACTTATGTCATGTTTTTATCTCTACCACTTTTAAGAATTTATACACTCTTATGTATATACCACAAATATTTAACTTTATAAGGTCTTAAATTGAAAAGTATTTTGATCACCTTTCTTCCAAACAAGAAAGAGAATTAAGAGCTCTTCAGTTTTGATCTTCCTTTTCCTAGCTGGTGTATCATTATTATGAAATATTTTAGGTTTATCTTTTTTTTCACCTCAACATATTAAACACATTTTGTTTAATGCATGCATGCACACACACACTATTCTTTGGACTTACTACAGATTTTTCAACCTGTCTGGAATCATTGATTTTCCTGAAGGACATCCTTTTGTATGTCTTTTACATGTTCAAATATAAAGATCTATTGGTGATAAAATCCTGATTCTAGTTCTAATAAATATTTATCTTTTATTCTCAAACTTCACTGATAATTTTATGAGAAACAAACTCTAAGTTGACCATTATTTTTCCCTGTTAATTTCTACATGCTGTTCTAATGTATTTTAAATTTTGCTGTTGCGAAGTTTGTTGTAATTCTAGAATTTGTTCCTGTTTTGTGTTCTGTTTTTTCTTCAACTCCTGTGAACATCATCTTTTCTCTCAGTAATGTTACAGTTTCCCTATGTAATGTTCGGTCTGGATTTCTTTTTTGTTTACTTTCTTGGTATATTTTATATATTCCATACCCTGGAAGTCTGCCCGCCCTTTTAAATGACTTTTAGANCCTTTTCCTAGCTGGTGTATCATTATTATGAAATATTTTAGGTTTATCTTTTTTTTCACCTCAACATATTAAACACATTTTCTTTAATGCATGCATGCACACACACACTATTCTTTGGACTTACTACAGATTTTTCAACCTGTCTGGAATCATTGATTTTCCTGAAGGACATCCTTTTGTATGTCTTTTACATGTTCAAATATAAAGATCTATTGGTGATAAAATCCTGATTCTAGTTCTAATAAATATTTATCTTTTATTCTCAAACTTCACTGATAATTTTATGAGAAACAAACTCTAAGTTGACCATTATTTTTCCCTGTTAATTTCTACATGCTGTTCTAATGTATTTTAAATTTTGCTGTTGCGAAGTTTGTTGTAATTCTAGAATTTGTTCCTGTTTTGTGTTCTGTTTTTTCTTCAACTCCTGTGAACATCATCTTTTCTCTCAGTAATGTTACAGTTTCCCTATGTAATGTTCGGTCTGGATTTCTTTTTTGTTTACTTTCTTGGTATATTTTATATATTCCATACCCTGGAAGTCTGCCCGCCCTTTTAAATGACTTTTAGAAATATTGATCCACTATCAGTAAGTTCAGTTGCTCACTTGTGCCTGACTCCTTGCAACCCCATGTACTGCAGCACTCCAGGTCTCCTTGTCCATTGCCAAATCCCGGAGTTTACCCAAACTAATATCCATTGAGCCGGTGATGCCATCCAACCATCTCATCTTCTGTCATCCCCTTCTCTTCCTGCCCTCAATCTTTCCCAGCATCAGTATCTTTTCCAATGAGTCAGTTCTTCGCATCAGGTGGCCAAAGTATTGGTAGTTTCAGCTTCAACATCAGTCCTTCCAGTGAACACTCAAACTGATTTCCTTTAGGATGGACTGATTGGATTTCCTTGGAATCCAAGGGACTCTCAAGAGTCTTCTCCAACACCACAGTTCAAAATCATCAATTCTTCATTGCTCAGCTTTCTTTATAGTCCAACTCTCATATCCATACATGACCAATGGAAAAACCATAACCTTGACTAAACGGAACTTTGTTGACAAAATAATGTCTCTGTTTTTTAATATGCTGTCTAGGCTGGTCATAACTTTTCTTCAAAGGAGTAAACATCTTCTAATTTCATGGCTGCAGTCACCATCTGCAGTGATTTTGAAGCCCCAAAATATAAAGTCTGACACTGTTTCCCTGGTTTCCCTATTTACCATGAAGTGATGAGGCCAGATGCCATGATCTTCATTTTCTGAATGTTTAGCTTTAAGCCAACTTTTTCACTCTCCTCTTTCACTTTGATCAAGAGGCTTTTTAGTTCCTCTTCACTTTCTGCCAAAGGGTGGTGTCATCATCATATCTGAGGTTATTGATATTTCTACCAGAAATCGTGATTCTAGCTTGTGCTTCTTCTAGCCCAGAGTTTTTCATAATGTACTCTACATATAAGTTAAATAAGCAGGGTGACAATATACAGCCTTGGCACATTCCTTTTCCAGTTTGAAACCAGTCTGTTGTTCCATGTCCAGTTCTAACTGTTGCTTCCTCACCTGCATACAGGTTTCTCAAGAGGCAGGTCAGGTGGTCTGGTATTCCCATCTTTTGAAGAATTTTCTACAGTTTATTGTCATCCACACAGTCAAAGATTTGACATAGTCAATAAAGCAGAAATAGATGCTTTTCTGAAACACTCTTGCTTTTTCCATGATCCAGCGGATGCTGGCAATTTGATCTCTGGTTCCTCTGCCTTTTCGAAAACCAGCTTGAACATCTGGGAGTTCATGGTTCAATAGCTGAAGCCTGGCTTGGAGAATTTTGAGCATTAATTTACTAGCATGTGAGATGAGTGCAATTGTGCGTTAGTTTGAGCATTCTTTGGCATTGCCTTTCTTTGGGATTGGAATGAAAACTGACCTTTTCCAGTCCTGTGGCCACTGCTGAGTTTTCCAAATTTGCTGGCATGTTGAGTACAGCATTTTCACAGCAACATCTTTTAGGATTTGAAGTAGTTCAACTGGAATTCCATCACCTCTGCTTGCTTTGTTTGTAGTGATGATTCCTTAGGCCATTTGACTTCACATTCCAGGATGTCTAGCTCTCGGTAAGTGATCACACCATCACCACTGTCTCTTTAAATAGTTTCTCTATTCTCTTTTCTAAATTTTACCCCTCTGTGATTCCAGTGAAAGAAATTTTAGAATTCTTCTATATTTTCTATATTTTAATTCTTTAGTTTTCTCAATTGTTTCTAGTCTGTAGTTTCATCTATCCAATGTGATTTTTATTATAATTTTATGTTTTTTATTTTCTAGAAGTTCAATTTTTA
>SJYX01005275.1:29847-46621 GCA_006410675.1 Oreotragus oreotragus
CCATCCAGCCATCTCATCCTCTGTCATCCCCTTTTCCTCCTGCCCCCAGTCCCTCCCAACATCAGAGTCTTTTCCAGTGAGTCAACTCTTCGCATGAGGTGACCAAAGTACTGGAGTTTCAGCTTTCGCATCATTTCTTCCAAAGAACACACAGGGCTGATCTCCTTTAGAATGGACTGGTTGGATCTCCTTGCAGTCCAAGGGACTCTCAAGAGTCTTCTCCAACACCACAGTTCAAAAGCATCAATTCACTGGTGCTCAGTTTTCTTCACAGTCCAACTCTCACATCTATACATGACCACTGGAAAAACCATAGCCTTGCCTAGACGGACCTTTGTTGGCAAAATAATGTCTCGTCTCTGCTTTTCAATATGCTGTCTAGATTGGTCATAAGTTTTCTTCCAAGGAGTAGCATCTTTTAATTTCATGGCTTTGCTGCCCTGTAAATAAATTCTTCAGTACCGTTTTTCTAGATTCCACATATATGCATTAGAATAAGATATATTTATCTTTATCTTTCTGACTCACTTCACTCTGTGTAATAGATTCTAGGTTCATCTACCTCATCAGAACTAACGCAAAGGTGATACTTTTTATGGCTGAGTAACATTCCATTGTGTATATGTACAACTACTTCTTTATCCATTCATCTGTTAATGGATATTACCCACTCCAGTATTCTTGCCTGGAGAATCCCAGGGATGGGGGAGCCTGGTGGGCTGCCGTCCATGAGGTCACACAGAGTCGGACACGACTGAAGTGACTTAGCAGCAGCAGCAGGCTGCTGCCATGTTCTAGCTATTGTAAACAGTGCTGCAGTGAACAATGGGACACATATGTCTCTTTCAGTTTTGGTTTCCTCAGGGTATATGCCTAGGAGTGGGATTGCTGGGTCATATAGTGGTTTCATTTCTAGTTTTTTAAGGAATCTCCATAGTGATTGTATCAGTATAAATTCCCACAAATAGTGCAAGAGTGATCCCTTCTCTCCACACCCTATCCAGCATTTATTGTTTGTAAACTTTTTGATGATGGCCATTCTTACTGGTGTGAGGTGGTGTATCATTGTGGTTTTGATTTGCATTTCTCTAATAATGTTTGTTAACCATCTATATGTCTTCTTTGGAGAAATGTTTAGGTCTTTTCCCCGCTTTTTGATTGGGTTGTTTTTCTGGCTTGAGTTGTATGAGCTACTTGTATATTTTGGAAATTAATCCTCTGTCAGTTGTTTCATTTGCTATTATTTTCTCCCATTTTGAGGGTTGTCTTTTCACTTCTGTAGTTTCCTTTGCTGTGCAAAAACTTTTTTTAATCAGGTCCCCTTTGTTTACTTTTTTTTTAATTTTTATTTTTACTTTATTTTACTTTACAGTACTGTATTGGTTTTGGCATACATTGACATGAATCCGTCATACTTTTTATTTCCATTACTTTAGGTGGGTCATGGAGGATCTTGCTTTGATTTATGTCGTTGACTGTTCTGCCTATGTTTTCCTCTAAGAGTTTATAGCTTCTGGTCTTACATTTAGAGTTTCAATCCATTTTGGCTTTTATCATTTGTATGGTATTGGGAAGTGTTGTAATTTCGTTCTTCCACATGTAGCTGTCCAGTTTTCCCATGACCATTTATTGAAGAGGCTGTCTTTGCCCCATTGTATATTCTTGCCTCTTTTGTCAATTATAAGATACCCAGAGGTGCACGGGTTTCTGCTGGTCTGTGTTTCTGTTTTTGTACCAATACCGTACTGTCTTAATGACTGTAGCTTTGTATATAGTTTCAGTATAATCTGAAGTCAGGAAGGTTGATTTCCTCTGGCTCCATTCAACTTCCTTAAGACTTCTTTGGGGTCTTTTGTGTTTCCATATGAATTGTGAAATTTTTTGTTTTAGTTCTGTGAAAAATGTCATTGATAATTTGATAGGGATTGCATTGAATCTGTAGATTGCATTCGGTAATAGTCATTTTCACAATATTGATTCTTCCTACCTAAAAACATGGAATATCTCTCCATCTGTTTATGTCATCTTTGATTTCTTTCATCAGTTTCTTATAATTTTCTCTGTACAGTTCTTTTGTCTCCTTAGGTAAGTTTATTCCTAGATATTTAATTCTTTTTGTTGCAGTGGTGAATGGGATTGATTCCTTAATTTCTTTTTGATTTTTCATTATTATATAGAAATGAAAGTGATTTCTGTGTACTGATTTTGTATCCTGCAACTTTGATAAATTCACTGATTAGCTCTAGTAATTTTCTGATATTATCTTCAGGGTTTTCTATGTACAGCATAATGTCATTTGCAAACAGTGAAAGCTTTCTTTCTTCTTTTCTGACCAGGATACATTTTATTTCTTTTTCTTGTCTGATTACTGTAGCTAGGACTTCCAGAACAATGTTGAATAAGAGTGGTGACAGTGGACACCCTTACCTTGTTCCTATCTTAGGGGGAATGCTTTCAGTTTTTTACCATTGAGAATAATGTTTGCTGTAGGCTTACCATATATGGCCTTTACTATGTTGAGGTAAGTTCCTTCTGTGCCCATTTTTTGAAGAGTTTTAATCATAAATTGGCACTGAATGTTTTCAAAGGCTTTTTCTGCCTCTATTGAGATGATCATATAGTTTTTATCTTTCAGTTTGTTAATATGGTCTATCTCATTGATTTATTTGCTTATTTTGAAGTATCTTTGCCTTCCTCGAATAAGCCCCACTTGATAATGGTATTTGAGTTTTTTGATGTGTTGCTGATTTCTGTTCACTAAAGTTTTGTTGAGGATTTTTGCATCTATATTCATCAGTGATATTAACCTGTAGTTTTCATTGTTTTTGTGCTATACTTGTCTGGTTTTGATTTCAGGGTGATGGTGACCTGGTAGAGTGAGTTTGGAAGTGTTCCTTCCTTTGCAATATTTTGAAAGAACTTCAGAAGGATAGGCATTACTCTTCTCTAAATGCTGGAAAAAATTTTCCTATGGAGCCATCTGGTCCTGGGTTTTTGTTTTTTTGGGAGATGTTTGATCACAGCTTCAAATTCAGTGCTTTAATTGGGTTTTTCATAATTTCTGTTTTTTCCTGGTTCAGTCTTTAAACTTTAAACTATCGAAATTTTCCAAGAATCTGCCCATTTCTTCTAAGGTTAGCCATTTTATGGCCATATGGTTGTTCATAATTGTCTGTTATAATCCATTATATTTCTGCATTGTCTGTTGTATCCTCTGCTTTTTCATTTCTAATTTTTTTATTTGATTTTTCTGTCTCTTTTTTTCTTGATGAGTCTGGCTCAAAGATTGTCAATTTTGTTTATCTTCTCAAAGAACCAGATTTTACTTTTATTAATTTATACTATCATTTCTTTCATTTCTTTTTCACTTGTATCTTCTCAAATCTTTATGATTTCTTTCCTTCTACTAATTTCGTCATTTTTTCTGTTTCTTTTTTTTCAGTTGTTTTAGGAGTAAAGTTAGTCTATTCAATGTTTTTCTTGTTTCTTGAGGTAGGAATGTTTTGCTCTAAGCTTCATTCTTAGAACTGCTTTTGCTGTATCCCAAAGACTTTGAGTTTTCATTGTCATTTGTTCTAGATTTTTTTTTTTAATTTTCTTTTTGAGTTCAGTAACCTTTTGTTTATTTAGAAGCATATTGTCTAATCTCCATGTGTTTGTGTGTTTCTTACAGTTTTTTTCTTGTAATTGATATCTAATCTCATAACATTGTGATCAGAGAAGATGCTTGATATGATTTCAATTTTCTTAAATTTACTGAGGTGTGATTTGTGACCCACGATGTTGTCTATCCTGTATACTGTTCCATGTGCACTTGAGAAGAAGATGTATTCTTCTGCATTTGGAATGAATGTCCTGAAGATATGAGATCCATCAGATCTAATGTATCATTTAATACCTGTGTGTCCTTATTAATTTTGTTTTGATGATCTGTCCATTGATATGAGTGGGCTGTTAAAGTCTCCTACTGCTATTGTGTTACTGTCAATTTCTGCTTTTTATTAGTGTTTTTCTTATGTATTGAGGTGCTTCTATGTTGGGTGCATAGATATTTACAGTTGTTACATCTTCCTCTTGGATTGATCCCTTGATCATTATATAGTGTTCTTCCTTATCTCTTGTAATCCTCTTCATTAATTAATTAATTAAATTTATTTTAAGGTCTATTTTGTCTGATATGAGGATTGCTACTCCAGCTTTCTTTTCCTCCCCATTTGCATGGAGTTTATTTTTCCATTCTCTCACTTTCAGTCCTTATGTGTCTTTAGGTCTGAGTGGGTTTCTTGTAGACAGCATATATATGGGTCTTGTTTTTGTATCCATTGAGCCAGCCTGTGTCTTTTGGTTAGAGCGTTTAGTACATTTCCATTTAAAGTAATTATTGATATACCTGTTCCTATTGCCATTTTCTTAATTGTTTTGGGTTGCTTTTGTAGATCTTTATCCTTCTCTTGTATTTCTTGCATATATAAGCCCCTTTTACATTGGCTGTAAAGTTTGGTTGGTGGTACTGATTTTTCCTGACGACTTCTTGTCTGAAAAGTTTTTTTCCCCCATCATATTGAATGAGATCCTTGATGGGAACAGTAATCTTGGTTGTAGATTTTTCCCTTTCAGTACTTAAATATATCCTGCCATTCCCCTGTGGCCTGCAGCGTTTCTGCTGAAAGATCAGCTGTTAAGCATATGGGGTTTTCTTGTATGTTACTTGTTGCTTCTCCCTTGCTGCTCTTAATATCCTTTCTTTGTGTTTAGTCTTTGTTAGTTTGATTAGTATGTGTCTGTGTGTTTCTCCTTGGGTTTATCCTGTATGGGACTCTTTGTGCCTCTTGGACTTGATTGACTCTTTCCTTTTCCATTTTGGGGAAATTTTCAGCTATCATCTCTTCAAAAATTTTCTCACAACCTTTCTTTTTCTCTTCTTCTGTGACCCCTATAATTCAAATATTGGTGTGTTTGATAGGGTGTCAGAGGTCTCTGAGACTATCCTCAGTTCTTTTTGTTCTTTTTTACTTTTTTCTGCTCTTCAGAAGTTATTTCCACCATTTTATCTTCCAGCACAAGTATTTGTTCTTCTGCTTCAGATATTCTGCTCTTGATTCCTTCCAGTGTATTTTTAATTTCAGTAAATGTGTTGTTTCTCTCTTTATGTTTATCCTTTAATTCTTCTAGGTCTTTGTTACTTGATTCTTGCATTTTCTCCATTTTGTTTTCAAGGTGTTTGATCATCTTCATTGTCATTATTCTGAATTCTTTTCCAGGTAGTTTTCCCATTTCCCCTTCATTTATTTGGATTTCTGTGTTTCTCATTTGTTCTTTCATTTGTGTCGTATTTCTCTGTCTTTTCATTAGGTGTGTGTGTTTGAGTCTCCTTTTCCCAGGCCTCAAAGTTGAATTCCTCCTAAGGTTGGTCTAGTTGGTTTTGCAACCTCCGTATAGGGTGAGGTTTGTGTTTGTTTGTTTTTCTTCTCATGGGAAAGACTGAGTGAGGTGGTAGTACTGTCTGCTGATGACTGGGTGTGTATTTTTGTTTTCTTTGTTAAGGTGAGGCGTCCTGCACAGGGTGCTATTGGTGGCTGGGTGATGCCGGGTCTTTATTCAGGTGGTTTTCGGAGTGTGAGTCTCACTATTTGATACTCCCTAGGGTTACTTCTCTGGTAGTCTAGGGTCTTGGTGTCAGTGCTCCCACTCCAAAGGCTCCAGGCTTGTTCTCTGATCAGGAATGAAGATTCCACAAATGGTTTGTTATGGCATTAAGTGATATTAAAACAAATACCCAAAAAGGAGAAATCAAAGATGAATCCCAGACAAATGGCAGTTACAAAAATAGCATATAATAATTAAAATAATGGAATATATACACACACAAACATAAGGAAAGTCAAAACAGTCCTGGTAAGATAGAGTACAGTAGATTGACCCAGTGAACAAAGTAAATAAAAATTATATTTCCCAGTTAAGGACAAAACTAAACCACAAGCCAGAAAGCAAAGTTAAAACAAGGTGCCAAGTGAGGAATAAAACTATGAAAACAAAACTAACAAATATTTTGAGAGGAAAGTAAAGAAAGAAAAGGAAGAAAGAAGAGATATGCAAAGTTAAACAGAGGTAAATGAAGAAGATTTATATAGATTAAAAATTAACTGCAAAGAGAAAATAACAGTAGGAAAGGCAAACAAAGGAATAAATGTAGAAAAAATATAGTACATTAAAAAATTAAAAGTGAAAATTGTAAAAAAGAGAAAAAAAGGAAGAAAAAAGAAAAAAAAAAAAAGGGTAAACTCCACAGAACAACAAAAACCTAATGCAGAGACACTGGTTTATAACAATAAAAAGTGTGACTGAATATACATACATATATATATGCAAAATCACTCAAAAATCACTGCAGATGATGACTGATGCTGAGGCTGAAACTCCAGTACTTTGGCCATCTGATGTGAAGAGTCGCATTGGAGGAGGCCCTGAAAGTGGGAAAAAATGAAGGTGGGAGGAGAAGGGGATGACAGAGGATGAGATGGTTGGATGGCATCACTGACTTGATGGATATGAGTTTAGGAAAGCTCCGAGAGTTGGTGATGGATAGGGAAGTCAAGCCAGCTGCAGTCCAAGGGGTTGCAAAGAGTCGGACATGACTTAGCAATTGAGCACACTGGGGAAACCGTAGCTCTTACTATAGGGACCTTTGTAGGCAAAGTAATGTCTCTTAATTTTTGGTTAATATGCTTTAATGGTTTTTAATATGCTAAATTTGTCATAGATTTTTTTCCAAGGAGCGTCTTTTATTCCATGGCTGATTTTGGAGCCCAAGAAAATAAAACCTATCATTGCTCCTATTCCCACCAACAGTGTAATAGGGTTCCCTTTTCTCCACACACAGTCCAGCATTTATTATTTGTAGATGTTTTAATGGTCTCCATTTTGTCCATTATTAGATGATACTTCATTATAGCTTTGATTTACATTTCTGTAATGATTTGTGACATTGAGCATCTTTTCGTGTGCATATTGACCATCTGTATATCATCTTTGGTGAAATGTCTGTTTAGATCTTCTGCTTTTGATTGTATTCTTTTTTTTTTTTTTTTTGTATTGTCGTTTGAGCTATTTATGTATTTTGGAAATTAAGCCTTTGTGGGTTGCATTGTTTACAAATAATTTCTCCCAATCTTCTGGTTATCTTCATTTTGTTTATGGTTTCCTTTGCTGAACAAAAGCTCATAAATTTGATTAGGACTTATTTTTTTATTTTTGCTTTTATTTCTCTTACTTTAGGAGACTGACCTAAGAAAACAGTGCTGCCACTTATGTCAGAGAGTGTTTTTGCCTACATTCTCATAAGAGTTTTATGGTTCATGTCTTATATTTAAGTCTTTAATCCATCTTGAGTTTATTTTTGTATATGGTATGAGAGTGTGTTCTAAGTTCATTGATTTACATGCTGCAGTCCAGCTTTCTCAGCACCACTTGTTGAAGAGACCATCTTTTCTCTTTCGTATATTCTTCCCTCCTTTGTCAAAGGATAATTGATGTTGGTGTGTGGGCTTAATTCTGGACCCTATTTTTTTTCCATTAGTTCATATGTTTGGTTTTGAACCAATACTACACTGTTCTGATTACTATAACTTTTTGGTATTGTGTAAAGTTTATGATTGGGGGCAGGAGGAGAATGGGGATGACAGAGGATGAGGTGGCTGGATGGCATCACCAACTTGATTCACATGAGTCTGGGTGAACTCCAGGAGTCAGTGATGGACAGGGAGGCCTGGTGTGCTGTGATTCATGGTGTCACAAAGAGTCGGACACAACTGAACAACTGAACTGAACTGAAAGTTTAGGAGGGTTATACCTCCTAGCTTTGTACTCTTTCCTCAGTTTTTCTTTGGCAATTATCGGTCTTTTATGGCTCCAAATAAATTATAGGACTATTTTCCTAGTTTGTCAAAGAAAAATATCATGGGTAATTTGATGGAGATTGCATTATATCTGTAGGTTACTTTAGATAATACTGGCAATTTAACAGTTATTCTTAGAATCCAAATCATTGCTTATTATTGAAATACTTGAATTTTCAGATTTTGTTCTCTTTTTGAGATTATATGGTATCAATATTATCCTAATGTTTTTTTTTAATTTTTATTTTTTTAGATTTATTTGTTTTAATTGGAGGCTAATTACTTAACAATACTGTATTGGTTTTGCCATACATCAACATGAATCCACCACGGGTGTACACGTGTTCACAATGTTAAACTGTTTTTCAATTTTAAAAATTCTCAACTGACATTTTTTTAAGTTATGTGTTTCATTTTGATAAATGTACCATGTTTATGAATATACTAACATTAGAGAAAACTGAATGATAGGTTTATGTGAACTCTAATATCTTTGCAACTTTTAGATAAATCCAGAATTTTTATTGAAACATTTAAATAAGGCCCTACTTATATAAGGGGCTTCCCTGGTGGCTCAGTGTAAAGAATGTCCCTGCCAAAGCAGGAGATGCTGGTTCTATCCCTGAGTCAGGAAGATCCCCTGGAGAAGGCAACCCACTCCGTGGACAGAGGAGGTTGGTGGGCTACTGTCCATCAGGTGGCAAAAGAGTCAGATACCACTTAGTGATTAAAAAGCAACAGCTTGTTTAGGGTAAGACTATTGTCTTGGAGGCACGAAGTCATTAACCAAAGAGCTCTTTTTAGTCAATCCATCTTAGTTGTATGGCCATTACAATTCTCTGTCAAAGATAGCATGTTTTTAAACCTATCTATTCAAACAATCAGTGACACTCACTTTAGTGAACTTACCTCTGAAAACTAGCCAGTCACTGTTTACCTCAGCTTTTGAAATCAGCTATGCAATGGATTCACTTCAGTGAACATTTTTCTAAGAATGGTGTCACCAAACCCATGGATCCATGTATTTCTACCCCAAATAAGAGCTATTGCATGCTGGATTCTCAAGACTAATGCCAACTCACTGTAACCTCTGTAACCAACAGAACCTTAAAACAAAATGCTGCAATGGTGAATGGAATTGTTTCCTTAACTTCGTTTTATATTTTCTCATTATTAGTGTATAAGAATGCAAGGGATTTCTGTGTGTTGATTTTATATCCTGCAGCTTTACTATATTCATTGATTAGCTCTAGTAATTTTCTGGTGGAGTCTTTAGGGTTTTCTATGTAGAGGATCATGTCATGTGCAAACAGTGAGAGTTTTACTTCTTCTTTTCCAGTTTGGATTCCTTTTATTTCTTTTTCTGCTCTGATTGCTGTGGCCAAAACTTCCAGAACTATGTTGAATAGTAGCGGTGAAAGTGGGCATCCTTGTCTTGTTCCTGACTTTAGGGGAAATGCTTTCAATTTTTCACCATTGAGGATAATGTTTGCTGTGGGTTTGTCATATATAGCTTTTATTATGATGAGATATGTTCCTTCTATTCCTGCTTTCTGGAGAGTTTTTATCATAAATGGATGTTGAATTTTATCAAAGGCCTTCTCTGCATCTATTGAGATAATCATATGGCATTTATTTTTCAATTTGTTAATGTGGTTCGATGCAGGATGTTTGGGGCTGGTGTATGGAGATGATCCGGAGGGATGATGTGGGGTGGGAGGTGGGAGGGAGGTGTTTCATAAAAAAAAAAAGAGGAAAAAAAATAAAATGCGATCAGAATGCTTTGCTCAAGGATACCATGCCTGATTAATACAGCACTCTTTTATTTAAGGAAGCTATAAATTCAGCTTTCTGTCTTCAGATATTAAGTTGTAATCTTGTAATTTGACAGTCATTTGAAAGTATAGATATAATTCACCTATGCTGCATAATCTGTAAAGGTAAAAGGTGTATATATCATAGACTGTTTTGAGGCTACAGAATCTCCCACCTCTATTGATTGACCCAAGAGACCCTAGTTCCCTGATCCAATAATGGACTATTTCAATAGTTTCAGCTATTGTTTGCAATGATTAGTCCAAAGGGAAGTATTTTGTCCCAACCTGGGTTTATCAGACCCTCCAATAATGGTTTTTTAATTGCTTTGTTTATACAAATTTATTACAACTACCAAATCTCCTTCCACTGATGTATTATCTGAGACTACACAGTTGATATCTCCTGCAGGTTCACTAGTGACCCCAGTGAACCTTGTGTGTCTTCAGTCATATGTTCCTTCCAAAACTCAGTTGTGTCTGACTCTTTGCAAAACAATGGACTATAGCCTGCCAGACTCCTCTATCCATGGGATTTCCTAGGCAAGAATTCTGGAGTAGGTTGCCATTTCCTCCTCCAGGAGATCTTCCCAACCCGAGGATCAAACCCACATCTCCTGTGTCTCTTGCTTTGCAGGCGAATTCTTTACTAATGAGCTAAGGGCTTGGGTGACTTACACTACTCTAATAGCAAGACAAACAGTACTTTCAATTAGATATTCTAGCTAGTTTTAAGTTCAGTTCAGTTCAGTCCCTCAGTTATGTCCGACTCTTTGTGACCCCATGAATTGCAGCACGCCAAGCCTCCCTGTCCATCATCAACTCAGTTCACTCAGACTCACATCCATCGAGTCCATGATGCCATCCAGACATCTCATCCTTTGTTGTCCCCTTCTCCTCCTGCCCCCAATCCCTCCCAGCATCAGATTCTTTTCCAGTGAGTTAACTTTTCGCATGAGGTGGCCAAAGTACTGGAGTTTCAGCTTTAGCATCATTCCCTCCAAAGAAATCCCAGGGCAGATCTCCTTCAGAATGGACTGATTGGATCTCCTTGCAGTCCAAGGGACTCTCAAGAGTCTTCTCCAACACTACAGTTCAAAAGCATCAATTCTTCAGTGCTCAGCTTTCTTCACAGTCCAACTCTCACATCCATACATGACCACAGGAAAAACCATAGCCTTGACTTGACGGACCTTTGTTGGCAAAGTAATGTCCCTGCTTTTGAATATGCTATCTAGGTTGGTCATAACTTTTCTTCCAAGGAGTAAGCGTCTTTTAATTTCATGGCTGCAGTCACCATCTGCAGTGATTTTTGGAGCCCCCAAAAATAAAGTCTGACACTATCTCCACTGTTTCCCCATCTATTTCCCATGAAGTGATCGGACCAGATGCCATGATCTTCGTTTCCTGAATGTTGAGCTTTAAGCCAACTCTTTTCACTCTCCACTTTTTAGTTCCTCTTCACTTTCTGCCATAAGGGTAGTGTCATCTGCATATCTGAGGTTATTGATATTTCTCCCAACAGATATTTCTTCAACAGATCGACAGTTTTAAGTTAGCACACTAAAATGCATAAATAAATACTGACCATTCTAATTCAGTTCAGTTTAGTCGCTCAGTGGTGTACAACTCTCTGCAACCCCATGGACTGCAGCACGCAGGGTTCCCTGTCCATCCCCAATTCCAGAGCCTATTCAAACTCATGTCCATTGAGTCAGTGATGCCATCCAATCATCTCATCCTCTGTTGTCCTCTTCTCCTCTTGCCCTCAATCTTTCCCAGCATCAGGGTCTTTTCAAATGAGTCAGTTCTTCTCATCAGGTGGCCAAAGTATTAGAGTTTCAGCTTCAACATCAATCCTTCCAGTGAATATTCAGGATTGATTTCCTTTAGGATTCTGATTAAGATTCCTTTAGAGTTCAGATTAATCCATTCTGGTTAAGATTATATATAAAAACTAATGGGGGAGGCCCTTCCCCAGTGATTCAGTGATAAAAAATCTACCTGCCAGTGCAAGAGACATGAGTTCGATCCCTGATCCCGAAAGATCTCACATGCCAGAGAGCAGCCAAACCCTCGAGCCACAACTATTGAGCCTGTGCTCTGGAGACCGGGAGCTGTGACTGCTGAAGCCCATGAGTCCTAGAGCTGGTGCTCAGCTAGAAAAGCCACTGCAGTTAAAAGCCTGCATGCCACCAAGAAGAGTAGTGCCCACTCTCCTCAAATAAAGAAAATCCCATGAGCAGTGAAGACCATCACAACCAAATAAATAAAGATGTAATGAGTGCTGTGGAGAAAATTGAAGTCAGAAGTGTAACACAGAGGGTTGGGTCAAAGTTGCAGCTCTTGAAGATTGTGGGTGTGTGTTTTGTGTAGGTATGTATTGTGTGTTTCTGTATGTTTATGTAATCATCCCTTTTAGTACACATAGTGCCTTTTGAGTTCCTAGGCTGGTGCTTTCTAATCATTTTGGGAAAGTCTCATTTTTTAATCTTTGCCATCTTTTCTCATTCTTGGATACCAATTTTATTGTAACAGTCACATTTGCTGACTAATTATTGTAATGACTGCTTTTATGTCATAACACCATAGTTGTGTAGTTGCAACAGAGATCTGAGATATTTGCTATCTGACCACTTACAGGAGAAGTTTGACTATCTCTAACTTAGAATGAAAGATTTTTTTTTTTTTTATTTTTAGTTTCCAACTCATGCAGACCAATAATTTCTCAAAAATTTTAAAAATGTATTCGTAAAAAGAGACCATGCATTTCAGTGACACATTGATATCAAGAGCTATTATGTTTAGAATGCTTAAACTTAATCTTTGTACTTATTTACTATCAAAATGTATTCAAACACTCCTTGGATCATACAAGTTCACTGAATGCAATGAGCAGCATGTTTGTAGAGGTTAAAAGCAAAAAAGTTAACTCTGGAGCAAAACTGCCTGGGTTTGAATCTCAGCTCTGCAACCTAATGCTATGTATTTTGAATGCTTAAACTTAATCTTTGTACTTATTTACTATCAAAATGTATTCAAACACTCCTTGGATCATACAAGTTCACTGAATGCAATGAGCAGCATGTTTGTAGAGGTTAAAAGCAAAAAAGTTAACTCTGGAGCAAAACTGCCTGGGTTTGAATCTCAGCTCTGCAACCTAATGCTATGTATTTTGGGAAGGTACTATATATGAAAAATGGGCATAGTCACAGTAATGTGAAATAGTTCTTATCTCAAAGAGTTCTTCCATGCACTAAATCAGTTAAAATATAAAGCACTTAGAAACTGCCTCGCTTGTATTTAAGTATTAAAATATTAGTAAAATGTTAGTATTAGTTCTTAATATTTGAAACATTCACACTCAAAATATACCTGAACTATTTATTGACTTAATTATTTTTAATTAACTTATTTTAATTATAGGATAATTTCTTTACAATATAGTGATGGTTTTTGCCATACATCAACATGAATCGGCCATAGGTATACATGTGTTCCTTCCACCCCGCCTTGTCCCTCTAGGTGCCCCAGAGCACCACCTTTGGGTGCCCTGCCTCATGCATCGAACTCACACTGGTCATCTCTTTCACTTAGGGTAGCATATGTGTTTCAGTGTTATTCTCTCAAATCATCCCACCCTCGCCTTCCCCCAAATAGTCCAAAAGTCTATTCTTTATGTCTGTGTCTGTTCTGCTGCCCTGCATGTAGAATCGTCAATACCATCTTTCTAAATTCATAAATATGCATTAATATACAGTGTTTGTGGAGAAGGACATGGCAGCCCACTCCAGTACTCTTGCCTGGAAAATCCCATGGGTGGAGGAGCCTGGTAGGCTACAGTCCATGGGGTCGCACAGAGTCAGACACAACTTAGCGACTTCACTTTCACCTTTCACTTGCATGTNTAAATTCATAAATATGCATTAATATACAGTGTTTGTGGAGAAGGACATGGCAGCCCACTCCAGTACTCTTGCCTGGAAAATCCCATGGGTGGAGGAGCCTGGTAGGCTACAGTCCATGGGGTCGCACAGAGTCAGACACAACTTAGCGACTTCACTTTCACCTTTCACTTGCATGTGCTGGAGAAATAAATGGCAGAGTCAGACATGACTGAAGTGACTTAGAAGCAGCACCAGCATACAGTATTTATGTTTCTCTTTCTGACTTATTACACTCTGTATGATAGGTTCCAGGTTCATCCACCTTGTTAGAACTGATACAATGTGTTTCTTTTTCTAGCTGAGTAATATTCTATTGTGTACCCCAATTTCCTTATCCTTTCATCTACTGGTGGACATCTAGGTTACTTCCATGTCCTAGCTATTGCACATAGTGCTGCAGTGAACATTGGGATACATGTGTCTCTTCCAATTCTCATTTCTTTACTGTGTGTGCCCAGCAGTGAGATTGCTGGGTTGTATGGCAGTTCTGTTCCCAGTTTTGTAAGGAGTCTCCATACTGTTCTCCTTATTGGTTGTGTCAGGTTACATTTTCACCAACAGTGTAAGAGGGTTCCCTTTTCTCTATACCCTCTCCAGCATTTGTTTGTAGACTTTTTGATGATGGCCATTCTGACGGGTGTGAGATGATACCTCATTGTGGTTTTGATTTGCGTTTCTCTAATAATAAGTTGTGTTGAGATATTTTCTTTGGAGAAATGTCTATTTAGGTCTTTTGCCCACTTTTTGATTGCTTGTTTGCTTTTCTGGTATTGAGCTGCATGATCTGCTTATGTATTTTGGAGATTAATTATTTCTCAGTTGTTTCATTTGGTACTATTTTCTACCATTCTGAGGGCTCTCTTTTCATGTTGCTTACAACTTCCTTCGTGGTGCAAGAGCTTTTTAAGTTTAATTAGGTCTAATTTGTTTATTTTTGTTTTTATTTCCATTACTCTAGGAGGTGGGTCATAGAAACTCTTACTATGATCTATTTAATTATTAATTATTATTTATTTTGGATCAAAGATAATAGAGTATATCTATGGATAACAGTGGCCATGAATAATTCTAAATTTTACATAGAAAAATCCAATTAAAAATAATTATTTTGACTCTTTTGATAAGCTTTGAAACTTTTAATTAATACTTTAGTTTTGTAAAGCAGTTATTTCCCATACTTCCTGTACACATACATAGCTTCCCTCATTATCAACATAGGATTTGCCTCTTTACTTTGTATTCACATTTAGAGTTATACTTGTTCACCTACCAGTGTTCATGAAACTCTATAATTGGGATGCTTTTTCTATACTAAAATGTTATAATTTGTGGAAAAGAAAAATTCCCCACCCCACCAGAGTGTTATATTTGATACAGCTAATGAATGTTCATTGATATATCATACTCACCCTTAATTCTTAGTTCACATTGCTATTCTTTTTGGTATGGTACACATGATGGATTTGGACAAATGTATAATGACATGTATCCATCATTATGGTATTATGTATTATATTTTTGAACTTCCCTGGAGGCTCAGATAGTAAAGAATACACCTACAATGTGGGGGTCCTGTGTTTGATCCCTGGGTTGGCAAGATCCCCTGGAGGAGTAAATGGAATCCCACTCTGATATTCTTGCCTGGAGAATACCATGGACAGAGGACCCTGGCAGTCTGTAGTCCATGAGGTTGCAAAGAGTTGGACAGGACCTAGTGACTTTCACAAAGACACGCATACACACAGACTTTGAGTATTTTTGAGGGCTTCCCTGTTGTCTCAGTGGTAAAGAATCTATGTGCTAATGCAGATACACTAGTTCAATCCCTGAGTCAGGAAAATCCCCGAAGAATGAAATGGTAACCCACTCCAGTATTCTTGCATGGAAGATCCCATGGACAAAGGAATCTGGTGGGCTACAGTCCATGGAGTCCTGAAAGAGTTGGACAATAATTAGCAACTGTGTAAAACAACAGAATATTTTTACTGCTCTAAAGTTTCTCTGTACTCCCATCAATGTATCCTTTCTCCTCCCCAAACCCTGGTAATCACTGATTTTTTTTTTTTTACTACCTTCTTAATTTTTTTTTTTCAGTATGTCATATAGTGTTTTAGCTTTTGTAAAGTGGCTTCTTTCACATAGTGATACAAATTTTAAGCTCCTCATGTCTTCTCTTGGCATTGATGGCTCACTTTTTTTTCACTCTGAATAACACTGAACCATTTAAAATGGTCTCTGAATAGAAGCCAAATTTCCAAAGAGAGGAATGTTTTTTAGGCAAGGTTGCAGTGCTCTTGTGCAAAATTTGCTAGGTAAGAGTTACACCAACTTTTACTCAATACAGTCTTATTATTCAGCCATTTTTTTAAGTCTCATTTACAGTTTACCATAAAATATTACCCCTTTTGTTTATAATTGAGCTTCAGTTTACAGTACCGAGAGGCAATGATGCAGGTCACTTGTTCTCAACCTCATCTACCTTTCTTTCAGAATTGTTTATCTCTACTTTCAAAATCTCAAGTCTATAAAAAATTGGAAGTCCTTTATGGAGAACAAGACATTTTTAAACTTGAGCTAGTTGATGAGTTTGTAGTCAAAAATATGAAAAAATAAATATATAAAACATTTGTAAGAAACATAAAATTTATCTATATCAAAATCTAATTAGTGCAATATGATGCAAGTGAAAGTGAAAGTCCCTCAGCCCTGTCTGACTTTTCTATATAGTCCATGGAATTCTCCAAACCAGAACACTAGAGTGGATAGCCATTCCCTTCTCTAGGGGATCTTCCCAACCTAGGAATCAAACCCAGGTCTCCTGCAGTGCAGGCAGACCCTTCCCTACACCTCCAGGGAAGCCCAGTCATCAAATAAACAATAAATTCTAAGATGTTTGAAAAAACTATATAAATACTAAATATTAATTTAGTTTGCTATTCCAGCATCATTTTATTTATTAAATAATTACAGCTCAGTTCAGTTCAGTCGCTCAGTCGTGTCCGACTCTTTGCGACCCCATGAATCGCAGCACACCAGGCCTCCATATCCATCATCATCTCCCGGAGTTCACTCAGACTCACGTCCATCGAGTCCGTGATGCCATCCAGCCATCTCATCC
>SJYX01005276.1:14635-28235 GCA_006410675.1 Oreotragus oreotragus
CGGAATGAAGCAGGGCAAAGACTAATAGAGTTTTGCCAAGAAAATGCACTGGTCATAGCAAACACCCTCTTCCAACAACACAAGAGAAGACTCTACACATGGACATCACCAGATGGTCAACACCGAAATCAGATTGATTATATTCTCTGCAGCCAAAGATGGAGAAGCTCTCTACAGTCAACAAAAACAAGACCAGGAGCTGACTGTGGCTCAGATCATGAATTCCTTATTACCAAATTCAGACTCAAATTGAAGAAAGTAGGGAAAACTGCTAGACCATTCAGGTATGACCTAAATCAAATCCCTTATGATTATACAGTGGAAGTGAAAAATAGATTGAAGGGCCTGGATCTGGTAGATAGAGTGCCTGATGAACTATGGAATGAGGTTTGTGACATTGTACAGGAGACAGGGATCAAGACCATCCCCATGGAAAAGAACGACTAATACTTACTACTTATAGACAACAAACTACTCCTTTCTGACTTTTCAAAATTTTCTCAACTTCATCCTCATGGTCATAATAGTTACCTTATTCCATATTACATAGAGACACAGTATAGTCTCTCAGTGAGTGTGTAGTCATTCACAATATTTATGATGTAATATGGAATAGAAATGCTTAGGAAAGTGAGCAATGGATTTTAGTCATATCTCTATTTGAAGTCAATCCCTTCACTTCTGTGTTATTCCCATCTCCTCATGCAGGTTTAAGGACATTATTCCAGGAATTCCTTGAACAGCATCACTCCAGCAATTTTTTTCTTTTCCTCCTACTTAGATATTTCTCTCTCTTTCTCCTGTATCGCTGAAATCAGTGTACACATACCATTATAGAAATTCTCTTGTTTCATCTTCCGTCACTTATCTATCTATTGTTTGATTGTATTTATTGAAAAACTCAAAGAGAGTTATCTATTCTTATCATTTCTCATTATCTCCTCCCATATTCCTTCAAACCCACGCAAGTTGGGTCTTTACCTCCATCATTCTATCAAAATATCTCACCATGTGTACCACTGATCCCCATTTGGCAAATCCAGAGGCTACTATCAGCAGCTTACTCACTACTTTGACACATTTTTCTCACTTTCATTTCATACCAGCCATTCCCTTGTTTATCCTTCTTCTTAATGAATTTCTTTTTCAATCTTGTTTATTGGATTTTTTTCTACTCCCTGATCTCTTACACTTGGAGCACACAACAGCCTTGTCCATGGACTTCCCTTCATTCTCCCTTCATGCTTTTGATTA
Source organism: Oreotragus oreotragus (assembly GCA_006410675.1). Taxonomy (NCBI): domain Eukaryota; kingdom Metazoa; phylum Chordata; class Mammalia; order Artiodactyla; family Bovidae; genus Oreotragus; species Oreotragus oreotragus. Next base: position 15,890 of record SJYX01005276.1, read on the forward strand.
TCTCATTCTATGAAATGGATTTAATTATAATTCATATGGCAGCTGCTTACAAGTTTATATCTCTAGTACAGACATCTACTGCAAATACCACGCATATCTCTGCCTAGTTAACCACTTGAAAATCTTGAATGGGCATTTCAAACTGAAATTCTGCCCTAAAATAAACACTTGACTATATCACCTGCACTCAGTTGATGGAAATTTCACCTATTAATTGCTCAGAAAAAATACATACATATATATATTTATCAGAAAAATATATACATTTATTTATCCTTGAGTCTTCTATTTTTTGATACTTTACACTCATCATATCAGTAAATTCTGATATATTTCCAGGATCTCATCATTTCTTTTCATCCCTACTGATACCACTCTGGTGTGGGCTACTATGATTACTTGAATTACTGTGATGACCTCCTAGCTGGTTTCTGCCTTTTTCTCCTGACAGCCTGTTCTTAACAAAGCAATCAGAGTAATACCTTTAATATTAAGGCAAATCATACCATTCTTGTATTAAAAGCTGTGCAATATCATCTCTATACTCATGCAGGCTAGGAGCCAAAAATTTAAAACAGTAAATGACCCTACCTCCGTACCTGAGTGTAGTTATTCCACTAAATGCATTTCTTAAGATTCTACACCCCACCCCCCGAAGCACTATGATGTCTCTTTACATTTTCTTAAACATGATAAACATACTTTCACCTTAAGGGATTTGATCTCATTGTCTGCTTAGAATATTCTTCCTCCAGTGTGTGCATCTTTCTCAACCTTTCTTTGAATTTCTGTTCAAATGTCATCTATTCGGTGATGCTACACTGACCTTAGTATTTAATATGACAGTCTAACTCCCTTCCCCAAACTCTGGGACTATTGATTCCCTTTGCCTTATTCTATTTTTCCCCATAACACATATTTAATATGAATACAGTAAATAATTTACTTATTTATTGTATTTATTATTTTCTCTCTCTCCTCTTAAACATAAAAGTATGCGAGGTCAGAAATCCTTAGTTCCACTGAATAAAATATTTCCAAGAATAAATAGTGGTTAACACACACACTAAATAATTATGTATTGATTGAATGAATGAACAAAATGATATTCTGATTTATTTGAGATGACATACCCCACTCCACAACTAAACTCTAAATATGTCTATATTATGAATCGTTTCTGTGGTTGCAATGAATCCATTTCTGTTTGCTTATACTTCAGAATGAGTTTTTAATCTGAATTAAGGCGTCCTCATCTCACTAATATCTTATTTATAACTTAATCATCTATCATTACTGCTACTTTTCATGCAATGTGGAAGCCCTGGCCTCACTGAAGACAAAACATAAGAACAGTTGGCAATACTAAATGGCTTGTTGGATGTGGGGAGTGTAAAATGACAAATAGGAGTCAAAACTCTATGAGACAGAAAGGTCAGAAATTTAGTTGAGTGATTTACTCAGAATTACAGAATAAATTAGCAACAAAAATGGAATACTGTAGGATTTCTACTTTCTGGTGAAGTTTATAGCCACTAGAACTAACCCTTCAGAGTCAAGTTCTATTTCTAGAATGGCTGGCTGTCATAAGAATGAAAAATCTCATGCTAAGTACTAGATGATATGTTCTTCTCATTCGAGATACATGCCGGATAGTCCTCACCATTGCTTTTGTTCTTGCTCATTATGTTAAAGTTGAGAGCCCATAGTGTTTTAGGCCCTGTATTTCCTGCCATAGCATTATGGCAATTAGTTTGGTGTTTGAGTGTGTGTATGTATATGTATACGTAATGGGGAAAATTTATTTAAAAACAGAGATGGGGAGAGATTGTTTAAGGCAAAAAAAAAAATATGAACAATTTCATGTTGATATTGGCAAAAAGCATACTTTAACTCTGCTGTTCTACTTCTCTTCTTATCAGTTCAGTTCAGTCGCTCAGTCGTGTCCGACTCTTTGTGACCCCATGAATCGCAGCACGCCAGGCCTTCCTGTGCATCACCAATTCCCGGAGTTCCCTCAGACTCGCGTCCATTGAGTCAGTGATGCCATCCAGCCATCTCATCCTCGGTCGTCCCCTTCTTCTCCTGCCCTCAATCCCTTCCAGCCATCAGAGTCTTTTCCAATGAGTCCACTCTTCTCATGAGGTGGCCAAAGTACTGGAGTTTCAGCTTTAGCATCAGTTCTTGCGAAGAAATCCCAGGGTTGATCTCCTTCAGAATGGACTGGTTGGATCTCCTTGCAGTCCAAGGGACTCTCAAGAGTCTTCTACAACACCACAGTTCAAAAGCATCAATTCTTCAGCACTCAGCCTTCTTCACAGTCCAGCTCTCACATCCATACATGACCACAGGAAAAACCATAGCTTGACTAGACGAACCTTAGTCGGCAAAATAATGTCTCTGCTTTTGAATATACTATCTAGGTTGGTCATAACTTTTCTTCCAAGGAGTAAGCATCTTTTAATTTCATGGCTGCAGTCACCATCTGCAGTGATTTTGGAGCCCAAAAAATAAAGTCTGACACTGTTTCCACTGTTTCCCCATCTATTTCCCATGGAGTGATGAGACCGGATGCCATGATCTTCATTTTCTGAATGTTGAGCTTTAAGCCAACTTTTTCACTCTCCTCTTTCATTTTCATCAAGAGGCTTTTTAGCTCCTCTTCACTTTCTGCCATGAGGGTGGTGTCATCTGCATATCTGAGGTTACTGATATTTCTGCCAGCAATCGTGATTCCAGCTTGTNGATGCCATGATCTTCGTTTTCTGAATGTTGAGCTTTAAGCCAACTTTTTCGCTCTCCTCCTTCACTTTCATCAAGAGGCTTTTTACCTCCTCCTCACTTTCTGCCATAAGGGTGGTGTCATCAGCATATCTGAGGTTATTGATATTTCTCCCGGCAATCTTGATTCCAGCTTGTGTTTCTTCCATTCCAGCGTTTCTCATGATGTACTCTGCATATAAGTTAAATAAGCAGGGAGACAATATACAGCCTTGACGTACTCCTTTTCCTATTTGGAACCAGTCTGTTGTTCCATGTCCAGTTCTAGTTATTCATAATAATCTCTTATAACTCTTTGTATTTCCACTTTATTTGTTGTAACCTCTCCTTTTTCATTTCTAATTTTGTTGATTTGATTATTCTCTCTTTCTTTCTTGATGATTCTGGCTAAAGGTTTGTCAATTTTGTTTATCTTGTCAAATAACCAGCTTTTAGTTTTATTAATCTTTATTATTGGTTCTTTCATTTCTTTTTCATTTATTTCTGCTTGGATCTTTATGGTTTCTTTCCTTCTACTAATTTTGGGGCTTTTTTTGTTCTTTTTCCGTTGTTTTAGATGTAAAGTTAGGTTGTCTATTTGATGATTTTCTTGTTTCTTGAGGTAGGGTTGCATTGCTATAAACTTCTCTCTTAGTACTGTTTTTGCTGCATCCCATAGGTTTTGATTTGTTGTGTTTTCATTGTCATTTGTTTCTAGAATTTTTTTTTATTTCCCTTTTGATTTCTTCAGTAATCTGTTGGTTATTTAGAAACGTGTTGTTTAATCTCCATGTGTTTGTGTTTCTTACAGTTTTTCTCTTGTAACTGATATCTAGTCTCATAGCACTGCAGTGGGAAAGATGTTTGAAGCGAATGTTCCATGTGCACTTGAGAAGAAGGTGTACTTTTTTGAATTTGGATGGAATGTCATGAAGATATCAATGAGATTCATTACATCTAATGTATCATTTAAGACTTGTTTTCTTTATTAATTTACTGTTTGGATGATCTGCGCATTGGTGTGAGTGTGGTGTTATAGTCTCCTACCGTTATTGTGTTACTGTCAATTTCTCCTTTTATATCTGTGTTTGTCTTATGTATTGAGGTGCTCCTATGTTGGGTACATAGATATTTACAATTGTTAGGTCTTCCTCTTTGAATTATCCCTTAATCATTAAGTTGTATCCTTTCTAATTTCTTATAATCTTCTTTATTTTAAGGTCTATATTGTCTGATATGAGGATTGCTACTCCATCTTTTCATTGCTTCCCATTTGCATGGAATATATTTTTCCATTCTCTCACTTTCAGCCTATATGCATCTTTGGGTCTGAAGTAAGTTTTTTATACAGAGCATATATATCAGTTCAGTTCAGCTCAGTTCAGTCACTCAGTCGTGTCCGTCTCTTTGCGACCCCATGAATCACAGCACACCAAGCCTCCCTGTCCATCACCAACTCCCGGAGTTCACTCAGACTCATGTCCATCGAGTCAGTGATGCCATCCAGCCATCTCATCCTTGGTCGTCCCCTTCTCCTCCTGCCCCCAATCCCTCTCAGCATCAGAGTCTTTTCCAATGAGTCAACTCTTTGCTTGAGGTGGCCAAAGTACTGGAGCTTCAACTTTAGCATCATTCCTTGGGTCCTGTTTTTGTAGCCATCCAGCCAGTCTGTGCCTTTTGGTTGGAGCATTTTATCTATTTACATTTAAAGTAATTATTGATATATATGTTCCTATTGCCATTTTCTTAATTGTTTGTGGTTGATTTTGTAGATCTTTTTTCTTCTCTTGTATTTCTTGACCGTGTAAGTCCTTTAAACATTTCTTCTAAAGCTAGTTTGATGGTATTGAATTCTCTTAACTTTCACTTGTCTGAAAAGCTTTTTATTTCTCCATCAATTTTGAATGACATCCTTGCTGAGTACAGTAATCTTGGTTATAAATTTTTCTCTTTAAATACTTTAAATATATCCTTCCATTCCCTTCTGACCTACAGAGTTTATACTGAAAGATCAGCTCTTAAGTATATGGGGTTTCCCTTGTATGGTACTTGTTGCTTCTCCCTTGCTATTTTTAATATTCTTTCTTTGTGTTTACTCTTTGTTAGTTTGATTAGTATGTGCCTTAGTGTGATTCTCCTGAGTTTTTCCTCTATGGGACTCTTTCTGCCTTGTGAACTTGATTGACTATTTCCTTTTCCATGTTGGAGAAATTTTCAACTGTAATCTCTTCAAAAATTTTCTCATACCCTTTATTTTTCTCTTCTTCTTCTAGGAAACCTATAATTCAAATGTTGGTGCATTTGATATTGTCCCAGAGGTCTATGAGACTATCTTCAGTTTTTTTCATCCTTTGACTTTATTCTGCTCTTCAAAAGTTTTTACACCATTTTTATCTTCCAGTTCACTGATTCGTTCTTCTGCTTCAGATATTCTGCTGTTGATTCCTTACAGAGTATTTTTAATTTCAGTAACAGTGTGGTTTGTCTCTGCTTATTTATTATTTAATTATTCTAGGTCTTTGTTTATGATTTCTGTATTTTCTCCATTTTGTTTTCAAGATTTTTGATCATCTTTACTATTATTATTCTGAATTCTTTTTCAGTAAGTTTGCCTATTTCCTCCTCATTTATTTGGACTTCTGTGTTTCTAGTCTGTTGCTTCATTTGTGTAGTATTTTCCTGCCTTTTCATTATTATTATTTCAATTTATTGTGTTTGAGGTCTCTTTTTCCCAGTCTTCAATGAAAGTTAAATTCTTTCCTTAAAAAAGGTTGAATTTTTTCTTCGTTTTGGTTCCTGCCCTCCTATGGTTGGTCCAAAGGTTTATATAAGTTTCCTATAGTGGGAGATTTGTGCTGAGCCCTTTTTGTTTGTTTTTCCTCTGCTGAGCAAGGCTGAGTGATGTGCTAATCTTGTCTGCTGATGATTGGGTTTGTATTTTTGTTTTGTTTGTTGCTTAGATGAGACATCTTGCACAGGGTGCTACTAGTGGTTGGGTGATGCCAGGCCTTGTATTCAGGTAGTTTTCTTGTGTGAGTTCTCACTATTTGATACTCCATAGGGTTATTTCTCTGGTAGTCTTGGAGTCAGTGATCCAATTCCAAGTCTCAGAGCTTGATCTCTAGTCAGAAATGTAGTTACACAAGTAGTTTGTTATGGCATTAAGTGAGATTAAAACAAATAAATATCCAAAAATGAGAAACCAAAGGTGAACCTGAGACAAATGGAAGTTACAAAATCAGGATAATAATAATTAAATAAGGGAATACACACATATGCATAATCACCTATGAGCAAAGTCAAAACAGTCCAATTAAAATAAACTACAGTAGATTGATACAGCAAACAAAGAAAATAAAAAATTATGTTTACCAGCTAAGAACAAAACTAATGAGAGCAAAAACTGGAAAACAAAACTAAAGCCAATTTGCTGAGTAGGAAATAAAGCAATGAAAACAGAACTAACAAATATTTTGAGAGGAAAACAAAGAAAGAATGGACATGCAGAGTTAAATAGAGGTAGATGAAGAAGATTTATATACATTAAAGATTAACAGTAGGAAAAGCAAAGTAATAAATGTAGGAAATAATAATAGGTTTAAAATATTAAAAATTAAAATTAAAAAAATACAAGAAAAAAAAAAAAAAGGAAAACTCCACAAAGATGCAAAAGCCAAGGTAGAGATTTATAACAACAATACAAAATGTGAATAATAGTAAAAAAATAGTCAAAATTTTAATTGGGTTCCTTAGTGTCAATAAAATCTTAATGCCAATAAAAACTACAACAAACTAGGGAAAAAAAGAAAAACTAATAATCCAAAAAAGTCTACAGAACAAGTCAAAAAATAAGAATAATAAATAATTTTTTTGTGTCACTGCTGTCAGAGTCCTTTTCCTCGCTGGGAGTCATAGTCCCCCTCACCTCTCTAGGATGTCCTCCAACACTGTGCTGATCTCTGGACCTGCTGTGGGGGCTGTTCAGGTTCAAATCTGGTCCTACTCCTGTGTGTTCTTGCTTCCAATGTCCACAGCTATCAGAATTACTGCATTTTCTTTTGTTGGAGCTCTTGATGGTCTTTAATATATTTCATACGCACAGAGTCTACCTAGTTGATTGTGTGGATTTAATTGTAGCTTGCACTGCTGGTGGGAAGGTTTTGGGTCTTCTTCCTTAGTCACACTGCCCTTGTGGTTTTATTTCCACCGCTACATGTGGGTCGTCCACTAGGGTTTGCTCCTGAGGCTGCCCTGGAGGATTTGGGTTTGCCCCTGTGAGGGCCAGGTGTAGAAGTAATGCAACTGCTTGGGTCTCAGGGGTTCTGGCAGCACCAGGAGCTCAGGGGAGTTGGCGGCTAGGGCAGCAGGAAATATAGTACTCTAGAAGGGTATGGCAACAAGTATTGGCCAATGCACTCCAGTATTCTTGCCTGGAGAACCCACTCCTCCCTGAAAGAGAAGCTTGGCAGGCCACAGTCTACAGGGTTGTACAAAGTTGGACATGACTGAGTGACCCTGCACACATAGATCCAATACTCTTTTTTTGCCTGTAGCAGCCCTGCCTGCAGGGACTCTAACTGTGCAGAGACATGGACTGCCTCTGCTGCAAGAGTTATGGCCATATCAGATTCTTTTTTAGAGCCTTTTGTAGCTGGCAATCAGAAGGCCTCTTTGGCTAGTCTTTCTCAGTAGCTCTGCTCATTCAGGCACTCAGAGGGCTCCCTTGCCTCGGGTCCTTCTCTGTTGGTTCACACCTTAGGCACATAGAGGGGCCCCCCTGACTAAGGTCCTACTCTGTGGATTGGCATGTCAGGCATTTAAAGGGGCACCCTGGCTGGAGTCCTACTCTGTAGTTCAGTGTCTGGCATTTGATGGGCCAGCCTCTTTATTGTTCAGCTGCTGACACTGGTGTGTGGGGGGAGAGAGGCTGTGGTGATGGCACCACCCCCTATGCATGACTCAGCAGTATCATCTTGCCTCCTTGGCTGCCTGGCTTTCTTCCACCAGCATTTCTCACCACAGTCCCCTCCCTCACATCCCCTCAATCCATCTCCCCACAGTCAACAGCAGCCCATGCCCTGAGATTGCTCCACAATCCTTAAACTTCAGCTCCCAACTGCTGCACCTTCCAGGGGACATGTTTCCCTGCCCAGGGTACATATGGCTGCAGCAAGGACTGTCTGATTCTCATTCCATTTACGTTGCCACAGATTAACTGTTTCACTCTCAGCCTAAAATGTTTCTCCTCTCACTCAGACAATAGCCCAATGTGAGGATTGGACCCCTGCTTCAGTTCCCCCACTGTCCGAAGGCAGGTCCAGTCCTACTACGACTGCTGTTTTCCCCTCTAGTTCCTTTATCCTACCGAGTTTTGCATGGTTCTATATATATTTCTTCCTCTTGTTAGGTACTCTTGGCTGCTCTCAGCTGGTGTTCTGCATCTACTTCTGTGTCTGAAAGTGTATTCCTGATGTATCTGTGAAGAGATATGTACTCCATGTCGACCTACTCCTCAACCATCTTGTTCTCCTTCCACTGTTTCTTTTTTTAAAAGGAAATCACATATCCTCAGTTCTTTTGAAAGTTAAGTTAAAATACAATTCCCAAGGTGAACCAAACTTCAAAAACATAAAGGATAAATGAAGCTAGGAAATGTCACTAAGAGAGGTAAAGCAGGCTGTAATTAATCAATTATTGAATAAATGGAAGAAAACAACATGCATTTTTAAAGCTAGTTTTAATAAAATACATTTAATTGTCTGCACTTTGGAGCCTTCACTAGGCAGTGGAACCAGGAGTTCCATCTGTGTGTAGTTTTAAATGAATGCAGATCCTCCCCACTTTCCCCTTTGGCTCCATGGCTAATGAGAAAATGGAAAGTGTTTTGATCTAAATAGCCTTGTTTGAATATAACACTATTGATTTCCTTATGACTCACTCTTTATTTTATTGTCTTGAGAGACAAGAGATATTATTGGATGAGACATAAAGCTGAAGTCCTAACTAGTCATGGTCATTAAGCATCACAGAGCACATTTTTCTAGAGAGCAGGATGGTTAGCTTACACCCTGGCCCAGTTCCAACCTATATAAGGACAGCCTAGTGACCTAAATTATCTGTATTTCTACAAACAAGAAATAGTTTCCTCTCAAGCTCCATGCCACAAACTGCAAAGTTATGGCTATTTTCTTTTAAACTCCTGCCAATTTTCACTCTAAAAATGACTACATTTGAGTTAACTGAACGTGTATTTGAAAATATGAAATCTTACTTTATATGATCATTGATATTCCATAGAGAATTAAGTTAATTGTATTATTATATATGTCATATTATATATATGACAAAGACATAATTTTGAGGCTTCCCAAGTGATAGTAGTGGTAAAGAATTTGCCTGCCAATTTAAGAGACAAAAGAGATGCAATTTCAACCCCTAGGTCAGGAAGTTCCCCCAGAGGATGGGATGACAACCCACTCCAATGTTCTTGCCTGGAGAAACCCATGGACAGAGAAGTCTGGCAGGATATAGGATTGGTCACAAGGAGTTGGACACAACTGGGTGACTGAACTGAACTGAACTGAATCAACTTAGCACACACCAGTAAAGACATAATTTAGAAATGTAGTAGAATGCGTTTGTCTAGTTGATTTCAGTGAAGGTATATTAAGTATCTACTAGGTAAATATGTTATGCTGCTGCTGCATACTACACAGTAAAAATGCAGATAACTGGTCACTGTCTTCAAGAAGCAAAAGGTTTGCTAAATGAGACAGTTAAGTAAATAGGTATTTTCTGTATCACATGGTAAAAGTTACAAAAGTATATCGCTAGCATTATAGAACTGAAATAGCTGACTTCTGTGCTGAACACCACATATCTTTTGTAAGCACATTGTGTGTATCAGGACAGAAGGAGCTTTGCATCACAGTAGTTATCTAGTAGGCTTTAACTAAAAGGGGTTACTACAACAAGGTTTGAAAAACGACAGTCCTTGGGAAGAGTGCCTGTTTGAGTTAATAAAGTTTCTTGAATAGTTGGGACAGAAACATCATGAGCTACAAAACCTAAACTACCATACCAATGTTAGGAGTAACCCCTAACATATTGTCTTATGTTTGTAGAGTAATGAAAAAAGATACATTTTTAACAAATCATCTGTTGAATAGGAGGAAAAGAGAGTGTTTGGACCAGTACAATCCTTTTTGCTCCTTCCCTCCATAAATCATTCCCCTGGCTGTAGATTGACTATTCTACCACCAATTTAATAGTGTCATTCTACCACTGCACTACTGAAAAACTAAGTAGTTACACGTAGCTTTCAGACAGAGCTTTAATTTCACACCATGTTTACAGATGAAATGAAAAGATATTCTGATGTCATCATAAAAGTTTCATTCACAGTAGATATATAAAATTTTCTATGACTTCAATCAATAGTTGAATATCATTATGTTTTATTCATAGCTTCCGATGCTCTTAGTTTTCCTTACATGAAATATTTTTTGTTCAGAATTTATTACTTTATATATGTTAATCCCTTAGTTGAACATTTTAATATTGTCAGTGTTTTATATTTACATAGTCACAAGTATTACAATGAAAATTCATGAAAGGATTTTTAAACAAAATCTCAATATAATTCTTCAAACATTGTATTAAACTGAAATATGCTTGATTTGAGTAGAAGCCAGAGTCATAAAAATACTATTCAGTAACATCACTTTGGTTTATATTCAGCTCTAAAATAAACTTTTTATTGAAGTCAGTCACTTGAATAAAAATAAAAATTAAATGCAATTTTGTGATGTATCTGCTTCAAACTGTGAATTATTTTTAAAATGCTGAAACTAGAATGTAGACTTCAGAATTCCATATTTCAGGATGTTTAGAATTCTAATAATACGTAACACAGGGCATGTTTATTATTTTGTTTTCCAACTTACAGTGTCAGGCACATATCTGATCAGGAGCATCTGGTAAATACAGAGTGAACGAATTAATACCAGACATCTTTGTATATAGAAAGATTAGTATTTGAGACTTCGATTCTGCCTAGAAATCTCAGTGTGAAAAAGTATTATCAATTCAAATATAAGCTCAGATGAGTTATAATTGGTATACATGGATCCTCTTTACATAATGAAAATTCAAAATGAACAGCTACTTTAATGTTAGTTATCTTGAATGTTACCCAAGGTGGTTACCAAAAGAATCAAAGACTTCCTTGTTATGCCTTGATTCTAACCTCTTTCTACAGAAAAGACCATGCATAATGGTACAGTGTGGGCTCATCACAATAATTAATTAATAATATGCTTTGCTCAGGAAGTTGTGGAAAAACAGAAATAGCTGAGATTGATTTTTGGAGGTCTTTTGAGTTTCACAGACACTCTTGTAGGGGAACAGAAATCTTTTCTTCCTAGCAGCAGAAGATGCTATATATAAGCTTGGCTTCTCTGATACTCAGTGTTCTTCATTTCCACCCACAAGACTCCTCAGCAGAACTTAATGCAAACCCCATGGATCCTCAGGTCGCTAGTATTTGGCACCTGACCTGTAAAATCCCAACTGACACTGTGGGGAAATTAACAAGATGGCTCCAGTTAGGCTCTCTAATCCCAGGCTCTCACGCCCTCTTGTACCATGCTCTGTAAACTGACTTTTCACAATTATGTAACAGCTGAGATCACTTACAGCGCTTTGCATGTGTGTCACAAGGTACTTGCCTGGTCACAGGTTACTTTGTGCAATACAACTGTACGAGTTTCACCATGAAAACCCTGGCTGCTGCTCCATTGGAGCTACATTGGAGTGACATCACGGCTGTGTTATATGAGGTTATATTATGACTATGTTATAGCTATGCTATGGTTGTTGCTATGGCTGCTGTGTCAGCCAGGAGAGAGGCTGTGTTATGGCCACTGTGCCAATCAGGAAAGAATAAATTGTCTGCAGTTCCTATGGCTCTTTGATTCTTCTTTCAGCCTCTTAGCTCACACTTCCCCTACGCTGGGTTCAACAAGCATTGCAAACAGTGAGACAACTGGTGGTATGAGGAGGATGTCACACAAACACCAAATATTGTATTACATTATTGACATATTTCCACTGTCATGTTGCATCATAATAAGAAAGAAAAACAAGGGGAAAATTTCTTTCATTGAAATTCAGACTGATAATGCAGGCTCAGAAATAGCAAATGCAGACATTTTTGTGTGAAATAATAGGAGAGTGTGGACCATATGCAAATGGCACCACCCTTATGGCAGAAAGTGAAGAGGAGCTAAAAAGCCTCTTGATGAAAGTTAAAGTGGAGAGTGAAAAAGTTGGCTTAAAGCTCAACATTTAGAAAATGAAGATCATGGAATCCAGTCCCATCAGTTCATGGGAAATAGGGAAACAGTAGAAAGAGTGTCAGACTTTATTTTGGCGGGGCAGGGGAGGGTGCTCCAAAATCACTGCAGATGGTGACTGCAGCCATGAAATTAAAAGACACTTACTCTTGGAAGAAAAGTTATTACCAATCTAGATAGCATATTCAAAAGCAGAGACGTTACTTTGCCAACTAAGGTCAGTCTAGTCA
>SJYX01005276.1:43877-62911 GCA_006410675.1 Oreotragus oreotragus
TTTTTTTTTTTTTTTTTAAACCATTCAGCCAACTGGGAAGCCCAAGAGGTCTTTTAGGGACCAGATAATGACCAGTGAAAGCATTGCTTGTTTTCAATGGGACTCAAAAACATTTTGGGAAATTTCTGCATGTAACAAACTACTTGATAAAATACAAGGTGAACACTTTAAACGTCTCATATGTCTGTTTTCATACCTACTATGATGCATTAATTCGCTAGGACTGCTGTAACTATTTATCAAAAACTTGGTGGCTTAACACAAATTTATTTTTTCACAATTCAATAGGCCAGGAATCGAAAATCAAAGTGGTGCCAGGTGATTGATTCTTCTAGAGGCTCTGCAAGAGGAATTGCCCCTTGACTTTCTGCTGGACCTTGATGATCATTGTCAACCTTGGGCAATTTTTGGCCTGTAAACACTCTAAACTCTGTATCCATTGCTCTCTTCTCTGTATCTGTGTCCTTTTATGTCTCTTATATAGACATTTTCATTGGATTCAGGGCCCTCTCTAACATTGGATGATTTTGTTTCAATTCTTAGTTACACCAGCAAAGATCATTTTTAAATACGGTTCACTCTCACATTTAGGATACACATGAATTTGGAGGAAACGCTGTTTGCCCTACTACAATTATTCATTTTAAAGTCTAGAAATAGGTCACTTATTTCTGAAGATTACTTAAAGAAAAAATATTTTTTTTTCCTTTTTAATAATCTGGAGATGTGTATAAGAGACAGTTCTAGATCCACTCACTTTTTTGATCATGATTGTATCTGAAGGTTTATTACTTTCATTTACGTTTTCAGAGAACAAACTCTTAGTTTCACTGGTCTCTTCTATTTTTTTAAGCCTCTGTTTAATTTATGGCTACCCTGGTCTTTAAGAATTCTTCCTTTCTTTTAAATGTGTATTCTGTCTGTTCTTAGTTTTCTATTTACTTCAAGTTACTATTTATTTAAGATTTTTCTTGTTCCCTAAGGTAAGCTTATATTGCTATAAATTTTTCTCTTAGAGTTGCTTTTCTCTGTCCCTTAGATTTTGGATTTATAATTTCATGTTCATTTGTTTTCAGTTTTTTTTTTTTCTTTTTAAAATTTTTTTCAATGATCCATTGGTTGTTTAATAGCATATTGTTTATAAGTTTTTACTGCTGCTGCTGCTGTTAAGTCACTTCAGTCATGTCCAACTTTGTGCGATCCCACAGATGGCAGCCCACCAGGCTCCCCCGTCCCTGGGATTCACCAGGTAAGAACACTGGATTGGGTTGCCATTTCCTTCTCCAGTGCATGAAAGTGAAAAGTGAAAGTGAAGTCGCTCAGTCGTGTCCAACTCATAGCGACCCCATGGACTGCAGCCTACCAGGCTCCTCTATCCATGGGCTGTCTCTTATACACATCTGATCCACTTTCACCAGGTAAGAACACTGGATTGGGTTGCCATTTCCTTCTCCAGTGCATGAAAGTGAAAAGTGAAAGTGAAGTCGCTCAGTCGTGTCCAACTCATAGCGACCCCATGGACTGCAGCCTACCAGGCTCCTCTATCCATGGGATTTTCCAGGCACGAGTACTGGAGTGGGTTGCCATTGCCTTATCCGTTATAAGTTTTTAAGGATATACAAACCAATAAAACATAAAATTTGAAGTCAAGACAATAAATGTAAGTTGATGAAGTAAAATGCAGTGTTTAAAAAGCTGGCTTAAAACTCAATATTCAAAAAACTAAGATCATAGCATCCAGTTCCATCACTTCATGGCAAATAGATGGGGAAAAAATAGAATCAGTGATAGACTTTATTTTCTTGGGCTCTAAAATCACTGCTGATGGTAACTGCAGTCATGAAATTAAAAGATGCTTGCTCCTTGGAAGAAAACCTATGACAAACTTAGAAAGCATATTAAAAAGTAGAGACATCGCTTTGCCAACAAAGGTCTGTATAGTCAAAGCTATGGTTTTTTCCAGTAGTCACATATGGATGTGAGACCATAAAGAAGGCTGAATGCCAAATAATTGATGCTTTTGAACAATGGTGTTGGAGAAGACTCTTAAGAGTCCCTTGGACTGCAAGGAGATCAAGCCAGTCAATCCTAAAGGAAATCTACCCTGAATGTTCATTGGAAAGACTGATGCTGAAGCTGAAGCTGAAACTCCAATACTTTGGCCACCTCAGTTGAAGAGCCAACTCACTGGAAAAGACCCGGATGCTGGGAAAGATTGATGGCAGGAGGAGAAGGGGACGACAGAGGAAGAGATGGTTAGATGGCATCACCAACTCAATGAACATGAGTTTGAGCAAACTCAAGAAGATATTGGAGGACAGGGAACCCTGGCATGCTGCTGTTCATAGGGTTACAAAGAGTTAGACACAACTGAGTGACTGAATAACAATGACAACAAACAGAGTTCAGTTCAGTTCAGTTCACAAATCACCCAAAAAACCACACTGTCTGAGCCTGGCCACTGTGGTGAGGCCTGATCATTTCCTAGCAAACTCAAGAAGATATTGGAGGACAGGGAACCCTGGCATGCTGCTGTTCATAGGGTTACAAAGAGTTAGACACAACTGAGTGACTGAATAACAATGACAACAAACAGAGTTCAGTTCAGTTCAGTTCACAAATCACCCAAAAAACCACACTGTCTGAGCCTGGCCACTGTGGTGAGGCCTGATCATTTCCAGGCACCTGTCAGACCAGCGGAGCAGCACCTAGAGATGCTCCAGACTGGCCGGACTCCGGTTTCTATATTCCCCCTATGCCTGGTATCACCAACCCAATGGACATGAGTTTGAGCAAACTCCAGAAGGTAGTGGAGGACAGGGAACCCTGGCATGCTGCTGTTCATAGGGTTGCAAAGAGTTAGACACAACTGAGTGACTGAATAACAATGACAACAAACAGAGTTCAGTTCAGTTCACAAATCACCCAGAAAACCACGCTGTCTGAGCCTGGCCACGGTGGTGAGGCCTGATCATTTCCAGGCACCTGTCAGACCAGTGGAGCAGCACCTAGAGGTGTTCCAGACTGGCTGGACTCCGGTTTCTGTATTCCCCCTGTGCCTCCCTGGAAGCAGGGTTGGATGGGGTTGAAGCTGCGCCCAGTGGATTGATGGCTGAAATTCCAGTACTTTGGCTACCTCATGCGAAGAGTTGACTCATTGGAAAAGACTCTGATGCTGGGAGGGATTGGGGGCAGGAGGAGAAGGGGACGACCGAGGATGAGATGGCTGGATGGCATCACTGACTCGGTGGATGAGAGTCTGAGTGAACTCCGGGAGTTGGTGATGGACAGGGAGGCCTGGCGTGCTGCGATTCATGGGGTCGCAAAGAGTCAGACATGACTGAGTGACTGAACTGAACTGAACTGAGACCTGGGAAATTGGGGTAGGGCTGGGGAATTGGGGCAGAATCCCCTACTTTGCACATTTCCTAATTCTGTCTTGTGCAGGGGACCAGAGAATAGCTTGTGGAGGCCCAAGTTGGATGAGCAAAGGGTTGTGGGGTCAGGTGCCACCTCCCCCATTCACATCTCTGGGATCAGCCCCGGCTCTGATCCTGCTGGCCATCTGGGACCTTTGCTCTCTTGCTTTGTAAATAGAATGTGATCCCCTTTCACAAGGCCACCAGCGTGTCCAGGTCTTTGCTGGAAGCTCACGTTATTTTCCTCAACACTGGCAGCACCTTCTGAATGGAAATCATGTGACTGCTCAGAACATGACCCCCTCGTCAAATGCTTGTCTGTTTAATGGTGATGCCTTTCATGCAGGATATGGTTACCTATGCAATTGTGAATACCCAAGTGTTAGGCAGATCGTGACTCTAGTCCTATCCGGTGTAAAGGTCCTGGGACTTCCCTGGTGGTACAGTGGAGAGTGATCTGCCTGCCAGTGCAGGGAACATAGGTTCAATCCTCAGTCTGGAAAGATCCCACATGCTGCGGAGCAGTAAGCCTGTGTGCTGCTACTACTGAAGTCCATGTGACTAGAGCATGTGCTCTATGCAGAGAGGGAAGCCTCCACAGTGAGAAGCCGTGCACTCCAGTGAAGAGTAGCCACGGCTCAGCACAAGCAGAGAAAGCCCAGGCCATGCTGAAGACCCGGCACAGCCTAAATAAACACATGTGTAAAGAGGCCTGGCGTGCTGCGATTCATGGGGTTGCAAAGAGTCGGACACGACTGAGCAACTGAACTGAACTGAAAAGTGCCTAATAAGATTGGACCCTTTCTCCCTCAAATAAATATATTGATGATGATTTAGGGGAAAAAAACAACCAGCTATTTTAACAACTTTATGCAAAATATAAATGATAACGAACTCAGATTGTGGGACTTTATGAGCTAAAAGAAGCACCTTCATAATTCATAGTAAGGCACATTTTATTGTTTAAAATTATTTGTATATTATGAAATGTGTAGTATTTAAAATTTTAAACAGCTGATTTTAAAATTCTTTGGGCATCTTTATTTTATTTACATTAAATTGAAATTTTATTTTTTTTAATGAAAAAAGTTTTAAGTTTTTATTTTGTCTTGGAGTACAGCCAGTTAACAGTGTTGTGAGAGTTCAGTTGAACAGCAAAAGGACTGAGCCATACATATACATGTATCAGTTCTCTCACACTCAATAGTCTCAATCAATTTCCTGAAACTCTCCTTTCATCCAGGCTGCCACATATTGAGCAGAGTTCTCTGTGCTCTACAGTAGGTCCATGTTGGTTATGCATTTTAAATATAGCAGTGTGCCATGTCCATCCCACACTCCCTAACTATCCCTTCCTCCCATCCTTCCCCCTGCCAACCAAACGTTCATTCTCTAAGTCTGTGAGTCTGTTTCTGTTCTGTAAATAAGTTCATTTGTATCATGTCTTTTTAGATTCTACATATAAGGAACGTCACGTGGTATTTTTCCTTCTGATTTACTTCACTCAGTATGACAATCTGTAAGTCCATCCATGTTGCTTTATTTTAGTGGAAGATCATCAACTGCCATTAAGTTGAAATTTTAAAAAAGCACTAATATTTGTTGCATGCTGATGTGTCACAAGTGTTCTGTATACTTAACTTACTTTTTAAAAAGTAAACTGTACATTAAACAGAGAGAAGTAAGTCAGAAAGAGAAAGACAAATATCATATATTAATGCATATATATGGAATCTACAAAGACGGCACTGATGAACCTATGTGCAGGGCAGCAATGGAGAGGCAGACAGAGAACAGACTTGTGGGTACCTTGAGGGAAGGAGAGGGTGGGATTAGTTGAGAGAGTAGCGCGGAAACATATACATCTCCATATGTAAAATAGATAGCCAGTGGGAATTTGCTCTGTGTTGCAGTGAGCTCACACTTGGTGCTCTGTGACAACCTAGAGGGGTGGGAGGGCGGTTCAAGAGGGAGGGGACATATGTATACCTATGACTGATTCCTGTTGATATATGGCAGAAACCAATATAATATTATAAAGCAATTATCTTCCAATTAAATTTTTAAAAATAAGTTACACATTCAAAGAGTACAACCAAAAGACAGAAAAGATACTTACTGAAAAGTTATCTGGACATTCAAGAAATTCTTTAAAAATTTCCACCAGGAAATTGCAGCTTTAGAGGAAATCAATGCTATTCTTTTCTTGAGTGTTTTTCTTGAGCTTTTTTTGTGATTATACAAACAAATATGTGTGTGTGTGCCTTTATTTCCATCCTGTTTTTACATACTGTTCTGCATCCTGTTGCTTCTGATTAGCAGTATATCCTGCAAATATCCCATTTGGTGACATAAATATTTCCTTGTTATTTATTACAGCATGATATTTGATTGCATGAGTCCATCAGAACAAACCTTTATAGATGGAAATTTAGTTTTTTTCCACTCTATTCTTACTATAACAGTGCTGCATTAAATATTTGTATACAGTTATCAGTTTGCTCATTTACAAATATATCTATCTATTTAATAAATTCCAGCTAGAGGAATGCTTGTCAGAGGTATGTATATGTATTTGATAAATATTGTTAGATATTGCCAAGTTGTTGTATGTGGTGTTTGGATATACTTACACTCCCCCAAGCAATGTATGAGAGTATCTGTCTCCACCAGACTCTCACCACCAAAGGTGTTATTAATCTTCTTGATATTTGCCAATCAGATAGGAAAGAAGTACCTTATTTGTGCTTTAAATGGATTCTCTTATTAATCCCTATAACTATAAGTACTATTACTAACACCATTTTATATATGAGGAAATTAAGGCTTACGGAAGTTGGGTTACTTGCTCAAAGTTACTCAGATAAAAGGTGGAAGTATCAGGATTAAACTCACTCTTATCTGTATCTTAAACAAAACTCCTAACCCTTAAGGATCACAAGCCAATAAATAACCTTGAAACTTAAATTATATTTCTCATAATCATTTTTGATGATTCAGAACTTAATTGAAAAGGTAGAGCAGGATATCATAGTATCTTAGTGTCAGCATTATCGATATAATTATCACTGAACAATAATTGTATTGTCCTGGTTTAAAAAGCACCCTGTGGATAGATGCCAGGTAAACTGGCTTCAGTGGTCTCCTATGCCATCACCAAACATGAAAAATTTCATCCCATCCTCCAAAACTTCAGCCCGCAGAATCCACACTCGGTGGCCTTGTTTCATAGCTAGCTGAACACAGAGGAATTAATTTATAAAAACTGAAATAAAACTTCACTAAGCCTAAAATGTTGATGTCACAATAACATGCTTGGAATCTAAAAGGTAGCACAAGGATTCCACAATACCTTTCTTCTCCATCGGTCAGAGTACTTGGCAGGTTTAAGTATAGGTCATCCTCACGGGTTGATGGTGTAAGTCTGCAAAACGAACAGCTGGAACCATGTGACTATTCCCTGCCAACTTCTGACATTATTAGTGAGACTGTGCGTGCGGTGGAGAAACCAACTAGATGAAAATCATGTGCTCACAGCGTTTCAGGCTGCAATTTGGAGGCATCACACGTGCCCGTTCTGGGTGTGGGCTCACAGTGTGTGACAGGTCTGACTTGTTTGCAGTTCTCAGCAGTGTGAGTTTGAGGTCTCTGCCTGCCTAGAGAGGTTTCGCAAAGAGGAAACACTATTACCTCAACCTCAGCTCAGAAGCACCAAAGTCTGCCCTAGAATCTTCTGGGTGGTGTTTCATGTCAACAAAGAAAACAAGGAGCACTTACTAAATGGTGTGGAGGCAGATGGGGATCCATCTAGAAAAACAACAAAGTCAGACATCTTTCTTACATCTTATACCCAAATGAATTCCAGATGTATAAAAGATTTACATGTAAAGAAAAAGAAAAAAGTTACCTCAAATGGGAGAGGGCTTTTATGACACAATACTCAGAACCCATAAAAGAAAATATTAATGAAATAAACTTTCAATTTTAAAAAATTCTGTATAGAAAAACCCACCATAAATAAAGTAAAAAGCAAATGATAAACTGGAGTTATTTTATTTTGTCAACTGAAAAGAAATACACAATGTCAGAGTTGCGAGGTAAGTTTTATTTGGGGCAAAATGAGGACTATAGCCTGGGAAAGAGCATGTGAGATAGCTCTGAGAAACTGATCCAAAGAGGTAGGGGGAGAGGTCAGTGTTATATATGACTCTGGTGGAAAAGGGTACACAATCAAGCACACATTTTGGCAGAGGGTTACTGCTAGTCACAAGCAGCAGATGTCTCTGTTAATGATTTTAGCACTTTTCTAGATACAAAATGCCACCATCAGGCTCATAAAATCATCTCCTGAAAATATTTAACTCTCTGAAGGCCTTTTCTGCCAGTTTTTCCTAGCACAGAGAGTGCCTCATTTCTGATCTCCACATTGAACTCCTTTCAGGGAGTGCTGAAGGTCAACAGCTGCAGCAGCACATGATATAACCCTTGTTAAAAAGTGCCAATTTGTAGTTGAGAATTCTAGCTATGATCACAAACCAAGTACTCATTTCTGTAATGTACAAAGAGTTTCTACACATCAATAAGAATAAGACCAATACTTTTAGGAAAGTGGATGAGGAATATGAACATACAGTTCTCAGAAATGGAAATTCAGATGACTCTTATACTGATATTCAAATTTTCACATGAGAAAAGAAATACAAATTAAACAGCGCTGTGATTGTTAAAAGATTTAAAAGCTCTTAATAGCCTCCATTGGCCGGGCTCTATGGGAAACTTGTATGCTTACCATTTCCTTCTCCAGGGGACCTTCCCGACCCAAAGATTGAACCCAGGACTCCCACGTTGCGGGCAGACACTTTAACCTCTGAGCCACCAGGGAAGCCCTATGCATTATTAGTAAAGTAATTTGGTCATATTCTAGTATTTATCAGAACTCAAATGCTTATTCTCTTTTACCCATCAGTTCTACTTCTAAGGGGGTGTAGTTCTGCAGAGAGCTGTCAGGAAAGGACTCCATGGAAAGGCAATGCCTAAGGAAGTGAGGGAATGAGCTATACTGATACAGTGGAAAGACCACCTGAGGCAGAGTGCCAACTGCTGAGGAGGTGGAGGAGGGCTGGAGAGGAGGGTGGGGAGAGGGAGGCAGGCAAGTGGTGGAACACCAGGAGGGCCAGTGTGGCCAGCCTGGAGAAAGCAAGCTGGGGAGAATATGGGGTATGTGGCAGAAGTTTTGGAGAAGCAGGACACAAAGGATCTCACAGGTCATTTTAAGGACTTCAACTTTGACTGTAAAGAAATGGGGAAATCACTCAGATACTCTGAGCAGAGAAGTGACCTGATGAAACCTACATTTTTTTTAGCTGAAGTTGATTTACAATGTTGTGTTAATTTCTGGTGTAAAGCAAAGTTACTCAGATATATATTATATGTCATATATGATATAGAGAGTCAATTCTTAGGTNTGATCATATGCAAGGCCATAAAACAAGGCTCAATAAGTTTAAGAAGCTGAAATCATTTCAAGCAACTTTTCTGAACATGATGCTATGAGAGAAAACCATCAACTATATTACAAATATGAGAATGCATATAGATATATTTAAATTCCAAAAGTTTCTCATTTAGGGCTTCAGTTCAGTTCAGTTCAATTGCTCAGTCATGTCCGACTCTCTGCAACATAATGGACTGCAGTATGCCAGGCCTCCTTGTCCATCATCAACACCTGGAGTTTATTTAAAGTCATGTCCACTGAGACACTGATGTCATCCAAACATCTCACCCTCTGTCATCCCCTTCTCCTCCTGCCTTCAATATTTCCCAGCATCAGTATCTTTTCTAACAAGTCAGTTCTTCACATCATGTGGCCAAAGTATTGTATATTCAGCTTCAGCATCAGTCCTTACAATTAACACTCAGTCCTGATTTCCTTTAGGATGGGCTGGTTGGACCTCCTTGCAGTCCAAGGGACTCTCCAGAGTTTTCTCCAACATCCCAGTTCAAAAGCACCAATTCTTCGTCACTCAGCTTTCTCTATAGGGCAACTCTCACATCCATACATGACTACTGGAAAAATCATAACTTTGACTATACAGAACTTTTTTGGTAAGGTAATGTCTCTGCATATTAATATGCTGTCTAGGTTGGTCATAACTTTTCTTCCAAGGAGCAAACATCTAATTTCATGGCTGAAATCACCACCTGCAGTGATTTTGGAGCCCCCCAAAATAAACTCTCACTGTTTCCATTGTTTTCCGATCTATTCACCATGAAGTGAAGGGACCATATGCCATGAATTTTCTAAATGTTGAGTTTTTAGCCAAGTTTTTCACTCTCCTCTTTCACTTTCATCAAGAAGCTCTTTAGCTTTCTTTGCTTTCTGCCATAAGTGTGGTGTCATCTGCATATCTGATGTTATTGACATTTCTCCAGATAATCTTAATTACAGCTTGTGCTTCATCCAGCCCAGCATTTCTCATAATGTACTTTGCATATAAGTTAAATAAGCAGGGTGGCAATATACAACCTTGACATACTCCTTTTCCTATTTGGAACCAGTCTGTTGTTCCATGTCCAGTTCTAACTGTTGCTTCCTGACCTGCAAACAGATTTCTCAAGAGGCAGGTCAGGGAATCTGGGATTCCCATCTCTTTAAGAATTTCCCACAGTTTATTGTGATCCACACAGTCAAAGGCTTTGGCATAGTCAATAAAGCAGAAATATATGTTTTTCTGGAATTCTCTTGCTTTTTCAATGATCAATTGGATGTTGGCAATTTGATCTCTGGTTCCTCTGCCTTTTCTAAATCCAGCTTGAACATCTGGAAGTTCACGGTTCATGTACTGTTGAAGCCTGGCTTGGAGAATTTTGAGCATTACTTTACTGGCTTGTGAGATGAGATGTGTATAAGAGACAGGCATCAGATTGCTGAAGGAAAGACAGCAGTTCTCCAGGACCCTGAACAGATACATGGACATTTCTATGCATTTGGATAGGTTAAAATTTATAATAAGAACTTATGCATTTTTTTCTATTTTAATCAGTAATTCACAGATGGCACTTGTTTCTTTGAGATCATACTAATAATGGGGATAAATTCTGCTTTAATTTCACTGTTATTAACTATATTTCTGTCTCTCACTCAAAGAAGCACACATGAAGTCAANTGACCTTTCCAGTCCTGTGGCCACTGCTGTGTTTTCCAGATTTGCTGGCATATTGAGTGCAGCATATTCATAGCATCATCTTTTAAGATTTGAAATAGCTTACCTTGAATTTCATCATCTCCACTAGCTTTGTTCATAGTGTTAATTTCTAAGGCCCACTTGACTTCTATTCCAGCATATCTGGCTGTAGATGAGTGATCACATCATCGTGGTTATCTGGGTCATGAAGATCTGTTTTGTATAGTTTTCTGTGAATTCTTGACATCTCTTCTGAATATCTTCTGCTTCTGTTAGGTCCATACCATTTCTGTTCTTTATTTTTCCCATCTTTCCATGAAGTCGTCCCTTGGTACCTCTAATTTTCTTGAAGATAACTGCTTTCTCATTCTATTGTTTTCCTCTATTTCTTTGCATTGATCACTGTGAAGGTTTTCTTATCTCTCCTTGCTATTCCTTGTAACTCTGCATTCAAATGGAATGCATTCATATCTTTCATTTTCTCCTTTACCTTTAGCTTCTCTTCTTTTCATTTTAGTTTGCTGATTCTTAAAATGTCATTGTTCACTCTTGCCATCTCCTGTTTGACCACTTCCAATTTGCCTTGATTCATGGACCTGACATTACAGGTTTTTATTCAGTATTGCTCTTTACAGCATTGGACTTTACTCCCTTCATCAGCCACATCCACATCTGGGTGTTGTTTTGCTTTGGCTCTGTCTGTTCATTCTTTCTAGAGTATTTCTCCACTGATCTCCAGAAGAATATTGGGCAACTACCGACCTGAGGAGTTCATCTTTCAGTGTCCTATCTTTTTGCCTTTTCATACTGTTCATGGGGTCTCAAGGCAAGAATACTGAAGTGGTTTGCCATTCCCTTCTCTAGTGTGTATAGTTAAGCCCATTTTGCAGAGGAGGTTAGAAGGTTCACCTGTGGTCAGCCGCTGCTAGAATCTGAACACAACTACTAGCCTTTTTTTCCTGACCACATGAAGAGACTCTCCCCGAGAGGAAGGAATAGGGGCGATCTCCCCAGCTCAGGCTGAGCTAGTACCACTTACATGTCCCCGAGCCTTGGTTCTGAGCTGAGGCTGAAAGGGTGAGTACCAGAAGTGCTCTTTTCTCTGGCATGTCCATGTGTCTTTTCACTCCCGGACATGTCACCTTAGCATTTTAGGGCTATTTATACATTAAAAGATATTAATCACTGTTTCAACTCTGAAGAATATAAGTTGATACTCTTGGATATCTACTATGTTACAATATTTTCTTTGCAAACAACAAGAATACAAAACTTGAGTGAAATAGGAAATTTATTTGCTTGCAGCCTAATTAAAAAGTCAACACCTTGAGTATGGCTAAATCCAAAAGATCAATGAAAATAGTCTTTCCCTTTTCTTAACTTTGATATCTTCTCTGTTCACTTCATTCTTGAATATATAATCTCTCTGTGAATGCAGGAACATATTATCTTCAAAGATAGCAATGCAAAAAAAAAAAAAAAAGGAGGGGGGAGAATTCTCTTTTTTTTTAAACTTTTTCTGATCCCCTCATAAAATTTTCACTGGAGGTTGTTGGATGACCCAGATTTAGTTCTACTTCACTCCTGCAGAAGTTGGAACCAAATGTATGTGACTGACTGTTCCATAAGTGGCAGAGGGAGATATAAAGCTAAGAATGTTGACACAAACAAAGTAGTAATCACGATACTTCACCAAGTGGCAAGTTACATTAAAATACTCTATATAATTAGCTTCTCCAAATTTAAGTTCAAACTATTTGTCTCGGAAGCTTCAAATCTGCTTTTGACTGTATTCAAATATACTGAAAGGTCACATCCTTGTCTTGTCGGTAATCTCATGAGAGAAATGTCTTATCAGTTTTTAGACTGACCATAAATGCTTTTGAAAAATGAATTATTAAAACAACCTGAGAATTTACAGATGTAAAGGACTTTACAAAATAATTTGGATGATTTGCTTGTTTTTCAAATGATAAAATAACCATAAATCATGATCAATATTTTGACCAATCAGCTTTTGCTGAATATAGATGATTTAGAGACAATATGAAAGAGGATTGTTTAGAAAAATTTCAGAAGCTTGCTTGAGGTTAGATAGTAAAAAAATGTTGTAGATTTTTTTAAAAAAAAGCACCATGGATATCAGACATCCTAGGTTGCATTAGTGCTAAAGAACCCAACTGCCAGTGCAAGAAACATAAGAGACATGGATTCAATCCCTGGGTTGGGGAGATCGCTGGAGAAGAGCATGGCAACCCACTCCAGCATTTTAGCCTGGAGAATCCCATGGACAGAGGAGTCTGGTGGGCTATAAACCATAGGGTTGAAAAGAGTTAAACACGACTGAATCTTTTTATCATGGAAGCAACATGGATATGAGAGAAAGCAAATATTAAACATGTCTACTCCAATTCCTTCCTTCCATATCTATGGCAAACATGTACTTAATCCAGGACATGGCTTCATAACTGTTACTATTTCCAAATCTGCTATTGAAGAATTATAACTGACTATAGCACAAATACTCATTACCATCTTGTTTATAGAGTTGAGTGAATTTAGTTGATTGCAATGAAATGACATTATTATCATAGCTTCATAGACTTACAATAAACTGTGGAAAATTCTGAAAGAGATGGAAATACCAGACCACCTGACCTGCCTCTTGAGAAATCTGTATGCAGGTCAGGAAGTAACAGTTAGAACTGGCCATGGAACAACAGACTGGTTCCAAATAAGGAAAAAGAGTACGTCAAGGCTGTATATTGTCATCCTGCTTACTTAGCTTCTATGCAGAGTACATCATGAGAAATGTTGGGCTGGAAGAAGCACAAGCTAGGATCAATATTGCCAGGAGAAATATCAATAACGTCAGATATGCAGATAACACCACCCTTATGGCAGAAAGTGAAGAGGAACTAAAAAGTTTTTGATGAAAGTGAAAGAGGACAGTGAAAAAGTTGGCTTAAAGCTCAACGTTCAAAAAAATAAGATCATGGCATCTGGTCCCATCACTTCATGGGAAATAGATGAGGAAACAGTGGAAACAGTGTCAGACTTTATTATTGGGGGCTCCAAAATCACTGCAGATGGTGACTGCAGCCATAAAATTAAAAGACGCTTGCTNTATGTCAAGGCTGTATATTGTCACCCTGCTTATTCAACTTATATGCAGAGTACATATAAGTTCTCTTACATGCAGAGAAATGCTGGGCTGGAAGAAGCACACGCTAGAGTCAATATTGCTGGGAGAAGTATCAATAACCTCAGATATGCAGATGACACCACCCTTATGGCAGAGAGACAAGAGGAACTAAAAAGCCTCTTGATGAAAGTGAAAGAGGAGAGTGAAAAAGTTGTCTTAAAGCTGAACATTCAGAAACGAAGATCATGGCATCGGTCCCATCACTTCATGGGAAATAGATGGGGAAACAGTGGAAACAGTGTCAGACTTTATTTTTTTGGGCTCCAAAATCACTGCAGATGATGACTTCTACCGTGAAATTAAAAGACACTTACTCCTTGTAACGAAGTTATGGCCAACCTAGATTGCATATTAAAAAGCAGATATTACTTTGCCAACAAAGGTCTGTCTAGTCAAGGCTATGGTTTTTCCAGTAGTCATGTATGGATGTGAGAGTTGGACGCTGAGGAAAGCTGAGCACCAAAGAATTGATGCTTTTGAACTGTGGTGTTGGAGAACTCTTGAGAGTCCCTTGGACTGCAAGGAGATCCAACCAGTCCATCCTAAAGGAGATCAGTCGTGGGTGTTCATTGGAAGGACTGATGCTAAACTGAAACTCCAATACTTTGGCCACCTCGTGCAAAGAGTTGACTCATTGGAAAAGACTCTGATGCTGGGAGGGATTGGGAGCAGGAAGAAAAGGGGATGACAGAGGACGAGATGGCTAGATGGCATCACCAACTCGATGGACATGAGTTTGAATCAACTCCAGGAGCTGGTGATGCACAGGGAGGTCTGGCGTGCTGTGATTCATGGGTTCGCAGAGTCGGACATGACTGAGCGACTGAACTGAACTGAACTAACTTTGGGGCAGTGTGCATTCATGCATTTAACTACCTTTGAAAAGTCTCCTTCACCCTGCTAATTGGCAGAGCTGAGAGATTATAAACAGAATTCTAAGAAGCTGATATAATATAGGATGTATAGAGTGATGCAGTAGAAAACCACTCAGTGACTGTGGTCTCTAGAAGAACTCTTAGACGGCCAAGATCCACCATAGCGACCACCACCATTTCTACTTTTCTCCCCAAAGCCAAGTTCTTTCTCTAAAAATTTAACGTTGTCTTCAGATCAGTTGCATCCGACTCTTTGCAACCCCATGGATTGTAGCACATCAGGCTTCCCTATCCATCACCAACTCCGGGAGCTTGCTCAAACTCATGTCCATCGAGTCAATGATTCCATCGAACCATCTCATTTTCTGTGGTTCTCTTCTCCTTCTGCCTTCAAGCTTTCCCAGCATCAGGGTCTTGTCTAATAAGTCAGTTCTTCACATAAGGTTGTCAAAGTACTGGAGCTTCAGCATCAGTCCTTCCAATGAATATTCAGGACTGATTTCCTTTAGGATGGACTGGTTGGATCTCCTTGCAGCCCAAGGGATTCTCAAGAGTCTTCTCCAACATCACAGTTCAAAAGATCAATTCTTTGGCACTTAGTTTTCTTTATTGTCCAACTCTGACATCTTTACATGACTACTGGAAAAAACAGTGCTTTAACTAGGCAGACCTTTGTCTTTAAAATAATGTCTCTGTTCTAATATGCTGTCTAGGTTGGTCATAGCTTTAGCTTTTCTTCCAAGGAGCAAGCGTCCTTTAATTTCACTGTTGAAGTCGCCATCTGCAGTGATTTTGGAGCCCAAGAAAATAAAGGCTATCACTGTTTCCATTGTTTCCATGTCTATATGCCATGAAGCGGTGAGACCTGATGCCATGATCTTAGTTTCTGAATGTTGAGTTTTAAGCCAGCTTTTTCACTTTCCTCTTTCACTTTCATCAAGAGGCTCTTTAATTTCTTCTTGCTTTCTGCCATAAGGGTGGTGTCACCTGCATACCCGAGGTTATTGATATTTCTCCCAGTAATCTTGATTCCAGTTTGTGCTTCATCCACTCCAGCGTTTCTCATGATATACTCTGCATATAAGTTAAATAAGCAGGGTGACAATATACAGGCTTGTTGTACTCCTTTCCTAATTTGGAACCAGTCTGTTGTTTCATGACATGCTCTAACTGTTGCTTCCTGATCTGCATACAGGTTTCTCAGGAGGAAAGTCAGGTGGTCTAGTAGTTCCATCTCTTTAAGAATTTTCCACAGTTTGTTATGATCCACAGTCAAAGGCTGTAGTGTAGTCAATGAAGAATAGTTCAGTTCAGTTCAGTCGCTCAGTCGTGTTTGACTCTTTGCGACCCCATGAATCGCAGCACACACTTCCTGGTGTACATACATATTCATTTCCCAAAGACCCGAAAAATGCATATCTCACTGAGTATGCCTACCTGTTTGCAAAAGAAAATGAGATTTTTGAACTGGAAGACCTGTGCTTGAAACCTGGCAATATAGCTTCCTATTTCATTTGCGATGTCTTTATCTCAAACTATGGAGGGCTCTTTACTTACATATAAATACTTTTATATAAAGATAAATAAATAGGTAAATGTTAGTCACTCAGACATGTCCGTCTCTTTGCAACCCATGGACTATGGCCCTTCAGGCTCCCTTATACATGGAACTCTCCAGGCAAGAATACTGGAGTGGGTTGCCATGCCCTCCTCTAGGGGATCTTCCCAACCCAGGGATCAAACCCAGGTCTTCCACATCGCAGGCAGATTCTTTACCATCTGAGCCACCAGGGAAGAAATGTAAAAGCCACCCATATAGAAAGATACTTATATATAAATCTGCATATTTTAATTCATCTATTTGTTACATCTTTCATCTACATATTACCATTTTGGACCTCAGTTTTATCACCTGTAAAATGAGAATAACCATAATTTTGGACTCAAATTGCCTTTTGGAATATATTTGGCTTGTACATGAATCTGGTGAAATGAAAAGGAAAAATGTTCTGGAAAATTACTGATAGTGATGAGCTACTAAGAAGCATATAACTGTAGTCAAATGCCTTGACATTATCGTTAAATAAATCCATTGGAAGTTTAATGGTCATCTTTCAAATCCACTTACTGTGACAAATGTTCACACCAAAGTCACTGGATTTGAAAGGCTAGCTTGCATCACTCCTCACTTATTAAAACATTTTTTTCACATTTGAAAGGGAATATTACAATAAAATTTAAAAAAGCTTAAACAATAAACTATAAGACATTTACTAGGTATTATTCTAATCCAATAATTGATTTGGATAATTTTGGGTAGTTTTCAAATACCCTTTCAATTCCACATGCATATATTAATTTATAGTTGTTATCTTGGTGATCAGATTTCCCTCTTCCACCACCACCCCACTGGCTATCTATTTTACATATGGTAATGTAAGTTTCCATGTTACTCTTTCCATACATCTCAACCTCTTCTCCTCTCTCCCCATGTCCATAAGTCTATTCTCTACGTCTGTTTCTCCACTGTTGCCCTGTAAAGAAATTCTTCAGTACCATTTTTCTAGATTCCATGTATGTGCATTAGTATCTGATATGATATTTATCTTTTTCTTTCTGACTCACTTCATGCTGTATAATGGGCACTAGGTTCATCCACCCCATCAGAGCTAACTCAAGTGTGTTCCTTTTCATAGCTGCGTAATATTCATCTGTGGATGGGTGTCTAGGTCACTTCCATGTTCTAGCTATTGTAAATAGTGCTGCAATGAACTGCTGGATACATGTGTCTTTTTCAGTTTTGGTTTCATCAGGGTATATGCCTTGGAATGGGATTGCTGGGTCATATGGTGATTTTATTCTTAGTTTTCTAAGGAATTTACATACTGTCTTCCAATGTGGCTGTATCACTTTGGTTTCCCACCAACAGTGCAAGAGGATTCCCTTTTCTCCACACCCTCTCCAGTATTTATTGTTTGTAGACTTTTTGATGATGACCCCTCTGATTGGCGTGAGGCGATATCTCATTGTGGTTTTGATTTGCGTTTCTCTAATAATGAGTGATGTTGAGCATTTTTTCGTGTGTTTGTTAGCCATTTGTATGTCTTCTTTGGAGAAATGTCTAAGTCTTTTTCCCACTTTTTGATTGGGTTGTTTGTTTTTTTCGAATTGAGTTGTATGAGCTCTTGTATATTTTGAAAATTAACCATTTTTCAGTTGTTTCACTTGCTATTATTTGCTCCCATTCTGAGGGTTGTCTTTTCACCTTGCTTATAGTTTCCTTTGCTGTGCAAAAGCTTTTAAGTTTAATAAAGTCCCACTTGTTTACTTTTGTTTTTATTTCCATGAAATATGAGCCATGCTGTGTAGGGCCACCCAAGACGTTATGGTGGAGAGTTCTGACAAAATGAGATCTACTGGGGAAGGGGATGGCAAACTACGTCAGTATTCTTACCTTGAGAACCCCATGCACAGTATGAAAAGACGAAAAGATAGGACACTGAAAGATGAACTAACTCCCCAGGTCAGTAGGTGCCCAAAAAGCTACTGGAGATCAGTGGAGAAATAACTCCAGAAAGAATGAAGAGACAGAGACAAGGCAAAAACAACACCCAGTTGTGGATGTGACAGGTGATGGAAGCAAGGTCCGATGCTGTAAAGAACAGTATTGCATAGGAACCTGGAATGTCAGGTCCATGGGTCAAGGCAAATTGGAAGTGGTCAAACAGGAGATGGCAAGAGTGAACATCGATACTCTAGGAATCAGCAAACTAAGATGGACTGGAATGGGTGAATTTAACTCAGATGACCATTATATCTACTACTGTGCACAGGAATCCCTTAGTAGAAATGGAGTAGCCATCATAGTCAACAAGAGAGTCCAAAATGCAGTACTTAGATTCAATCTCAAAAATGACAGAATGATCTCTGCTCGTTTCTAAGGCAAACCATTCAGTATCACGATAATCCAAGTCTATGCCCTGACCAGTAGTGCTGAAGAAGCTGAAGTTGAGTGATTCTATGAAAATCTACAAGACCGTTTAGAACTAACACCCAAAAAAGATATCCTTTACGTTACAGGGGACTGGAATGCAAAAGTGGGAAGTCAAGAAACACCTGGAGTAACAGGCAAATTTGGCCTTGGAATGCAGAATGAAGCAGGGCAAAGACTAATAGAGTTTTGCCAAGAAAATGCACTGGTCATAGCAAACACCCTCTTCCAGCAACACAAGAGAAGACTCTACACATGGACATCACCAGATGGTCAACACCGAAATCAGATTGATTATATTCTTTGCAGCCAAAGATGGAGAAGCTCTATACAGTCAACAAAAACAAGACCAGGAGCTGA
>SJYX01005276.1:63487-106231 GCA_006410675.1 Oreotragus oreotragus
TCAGGATTTGAAAGAGCCCAACTGGAATTCCATCACCTCCACTAGCTTTTTTCCTAGTGATGCTTTCTAAGACCCACTTGACTTCACATTCTAGGATCTGGGTCTAGGTGAGTGATCATACCATCGTAATTATCTTGGTCGTGAAGATCTTTTTTGTACAGTTTTTCTGTGTATTCTTTGGCAAAGACTAATAGAGTTATGCCAGGATAATGCCCTAGTCATAGCAAATAACCTCTTCCAACAACACAAGAGAAGACTCTACACATGGACATCACCAGATGGTCAACACCGAAATCAGACTGATTATATTCTTTGCAGCTAAAAATGGAGAAGCTCTATACAGTCAGCAAAACTAGACTGGGAGCTGACTATGGCTCAGATCATGAACTCCTTATTGCCAAATTCAGACTTAAATTGAAGAAAGTAGGGAAAACCACTAGACCATTCAGGTATGACCTAAATCAAATCCCTTATGACTATACAGTGGAAGTGAGAAATAGATTTAAGGGACTAGATCTGATAGACAGAGTGCCTGATGAACTATGGATGGAGGTTCATGACACTGTACAGGAGACAGGGAGCAAGACCGTGCCCAAGAAAAAGAAATGCAAAAAAGCAAAATGGCTGTCTGGGGAGGCCTTACAAATAGCTGTGAAAAGAAGAGAAGCAACAAGCAAAGGAGAAAAGGAAAGATATACCCATTTGAATGCAGAGTTCCAAAGAATAGCAAGGAGAGATAAAAAAGCCTTCCTCAGTGATTCTTGCCTGGAGAATCCCAGGGATGGGGGAGCCTGGTGGGCTGCCATCTATGGGGTCACACAGAGTCGGACACGACTGAAGTGACTTAGCAGCAGCAGCAGCAGTGATCAGTGCAAAGAAATAGAGGAAAACAATAGAATGGGAAAAACTAGAGATCTCTTCAAGAAAATTAGAGATACCAAGGGAATATTTCATGCAAAGATGGGCTCAATAAAGGACAGAAATGGTATGGACCTAACAGAAGCAGAAGATATTAAGAAGAGGTGGCAAAAATACCCAGAACAACTGTACAAAAAAGATCTTCAGGGCCCAGATAATCACGATGGTGTGATCACTCACCTAGAGCCAGACATCCTGGAATGTGAAGTCAAGTGGGCCTTAGGAAGCATCACTATGAAAAAAGCTAGTGCAGGCGATGGAATTCCAGTTGAGCTACTTCAAATCCTAAAAGATGATGCTGTAAAAGTGCTGCAGTCAATATGCCAGCAAATTTGGAAAACTCAGCAGTGACCGAAGGACTGAAAAAGGTCAGTTTTCATTCCAGTCCCAAAGAAGGGCAATGCCAAAGAATGCTCAAACTACCACACAATTGCACCCATCTCACACGCTAGAAAGGTAATGCTCAAACTTCTCCAAGTCAGGTGTCAGCAATATGTGAACCCTGAACCTCCAGATGTTCAAGCTGATTCTAGAAAAAGCAGAGAAACCAGAAATCAAATTGCCAACATCTGCTGGATCATCAAAAAAGGAAGAGAGTTCCAGAAAAACATCTGCTTCTGGTTTATTGACTATGCCAAAGCCTTTGACTGTGTGGATGACCATAAATTCTGGGAAATTCTGAAAGAGGCGGGAGTACCAGACCACCTGACCTGCTTCCTGTGAAATCAGTATGCAGATCAGGAAGCAACAGTTAGAACTGGATATGGAACAACAGACTGGTTCCAAATTGTGAAACGAGTACAAGGCTGTATATTGTCACCTAAGCAATATGTGAACCCTGAACCTCCAGATGTTCAAGCTGATTCTAGAAAAAGCAGAGAAACCAGAAATCAAATTGCCAACATCTGCTGGATCATCAAAAAAGGAAGAGAGTTCCAGAAAAACATCTGCTTCTGGTTTATTGACTATGCCAAAGCCTTTGACTGTGTGGATGACCATAAATTCTGGGAAATTCTGAAAGAGGCGGGAGTACCAGACCACCTGACCTGCTTCCTGTGAAATCAGTATGCAGATCAGGAAGCAACAGTTAGAACTGGATATGGAACAACAGACTGGTTCCAAATTGTGAAACGAGTACAAGGCTGTATATTGTCACCTTGCCTATTTAACTTATATGCAGAGTATATCATGAGAAACGCTGGGCTGGAAGAAGCACAAGCTGGAATCAAGATTGCTGGGAGAAATATCAATAACCTCAGATATGCATATGACACCACCCATATGGCAGAAAGTGAAGAAGAAATAAAAAGCCTTTTGATGAAAGTGAAAGAGGAGAGTGAAAAAGTTGGCTTAAAGCTCAACATTCAAAAAAGAAAGATCATGGCATCTGGTCCCATCACTTCATGGCAAATAGATGGAGAAACAGTAGAAACAGTGGCAAGACTTTATTTTTTGGGGGAGGCTCCAAAATAGTGAATGCAGATGGTTAGTGCAGCCATGAAATTAAAAGATTCTTACTTCTTGGAAGAAAAGTTAAGGCCAACCTAGACAGCATATTAATTAGCAGAGTCATTACTTTTCCAGCAAAGTTTCGTCTAGTCAAAGGCTATGGTTTTTCCAGTAGTTATGTGTGGATGTGAGAGTTGGACTATAAAGAAAACTGAGCACCAAAATATTGATGCTTTTGAACTGTGGTGTTGGAGAAGACTCTTGAGAGTCCCTTAGACTGCTATGAGATCAAACCAATCCATCCTAAAGGAAATCAGTCCTGAATATTCACTGGAATGACTGATGCTGAAGCTGAAACCCCAATACTTTGGCCACCTGATGTGAAGCACTAAGTCATTTGAAAAGACCATGATGCTGGGAAAGATTGAAGGGAGAATGAGAAGGGGATAACAGAGGAAGAGATGGTTCGATGGCATCACTGACTCAATGGGCATGAGTTTGAGAAAACTCCAGAAGTTGGTGATGGACAGGGAGTCCTGGTGTGCTGCAGTCCATGAGGCTGCAGACAGTTGAACAGGCCTGAGTGACTGAACTGACCTGGACTGATGCGGTGGGTCATAGAGGATCTTGCTTGGATTCATGTCATTGAGTGTTCTGCCTATGTTTTTCCCTAAGAGCTTTATAGTTTCCGGTCTTACAGTTAGGTCTTTAATCATTTTTGAGTTTATCTTTGTGTATGATGTTAGGAAGTGTTCTAATTTCATTCCTTTATATGTAGCTGTCCAGATTTCCCAGCACCATTTATTGAAGAGGTTGTCTTACTCCATTGTATATTCTTGCCTCCTTTGTCAAAATAAAGTATTCATAGGTGCATGAGTTTACTTCTGGGCTTTCTATCTTGTTCTATTGGTCTATATTTCTGTTTTTGTGCCAGTACCATACTGTCTTGATGCCTGTCACTTTGTAGTATAATATGAAGTCAGGAAGGTTGATTCCTCCAGCTCCATTCTTCTTTCTCAAGACTGCTTTGGCTATGCAGGGTATTTTCTGTTTCCATGTGAATCGTGAAATTTTTGTTCTAGTTCTGTGAAAAATGCCATTGGTAATTTGATAGGGATTGCATTGAATCTGTAGAATGCATTTGATAGTATAGTCATTTTCACAATATTGATTCTTCCTACGCAGAAACATGGAATATCTCCATCTGTTTATGTCGTCTTTGATTTCTTTCATTAGTGTCTTATAGCTTTCTATGTACAGTTCTTTTGCCTCCTTAGATAAGTTTATTCCTAGATATTTAATTTTTGTTTTGTTGCAATGGTTAATGGGATTGATTTCTTAATTTCTCTTTCTGATTTTTCATTTTTAGTATATAGAAATGCAAGTGATTTCTGTGTATTGATTTTGTATCCTGCAACTTTTCTAAATTCACAGATTAGCTCTAGTAATTTTCTGACACTGTCTTTAGGGTTTTCTATGTACAGTATCATATCATCTGCAAACAGTGAGAACTTTTCTTCTTTTCTGATCTGGATTCCTTTTATTTCTTTTTCTTCCCTGATTGCTGTAGCTAGAACTTCCAGAACTATGTTGAATAATAGTGGTGCAAGTGAAAATCTTATCTTTTTCTTGATCTTAGGGGGAATGCTTTTATTTTTTTACCATTGAGAATAATGTTTGCTGTAAGCTTATCATATATAGTCTTTATGATGTTAAGGTAAGTTCCTTCTATGCCCATATTTTGAAGAGTTTTAATCACAAATGGTGCTGATTTTTGTTAAAAGCTTTTTCTGCATCTCTTGAGATTATCATATAGTTTTTCTTTCAGTTTGTTAATATGGTGTATCACATTGATTGATTTGCATATATTGAAGACTCCTTGCATTTCTGGAATAAACCCAACTTGATCATGGTGTATGAGGTTTTTGATGTGTTGGTGAATTGTTTGCTAAAATTTTGTTGAAGATTTTTACATCTATGTTCATCAGTGATATTGGCTTATAGTTTCTTTTTTGGGTTGGCTTTGTCTGGTTTTGTTATCAGGGTGATAGTGGCCTCCTAGAATGAGTCTGGAAGTGTTCCTTCCTCTGCAATTTTAAAAAAGAGTTTTAGAAGGATAAGCATTAGCTCTTCTCTAAGTGTTTGATAGAATTCTCCTGTGAAGCCATCTGGTCCTGGGCTTTTGTTTTTTGGGAGATTTTTGATCACAGCTTCAATTTTAGTGATTGTAATTGCGTTGTTCATGATTTCTGTTTCTTCCTGGTCCAGTCTTGTAAGATTGAACTTTTCTAAGAATCTCTGCATTTCTTCCACGTAATCCATTTTATTGTCATATAATTGTTCATAATAGTCTCTTATAATCCTTTGTATCTGCATTGTCTGTTGTAACCTCTCTTTTTTCATTTCTAATTTTTTGATTTGATTCTTCTCTCATTTTTTCTTGATGAGTCTGGCTAAAGGTTTGGCAAGTTTGCTTATCTTCTCAAAGAACCAGCTTTTAGTTTTATTAATCTTTACTATTGTTTCTTTCATTTCTTTTCATTTATTTCTGCTCAGATTTATTTATTTATTTCCTTGTACTAAGTTTTTTTTTTTTCTTTTTTCCAGTTGCTTTAGGTGTAAAGGAAGGTTGTCCATTTGATGTTTTTCTTGTTTCCTGAGGTAGGATTATACTGCTATAAACTTCCCTCTCTGCTTTTACTGCCTTCCATAGGTTTTGTGTTGTGTTTTCATTGTCATTTGTTTCCAGAATTTTTTTGATTTTCCTTTTGATTTCTTCAGTAACCTGTTGATTATTTAGAATTGTGTTGTTTAATCTCCAGATGTCTGTGTTTCTTACAATTTTTTTCCCTTGTAATTGATATCTAGTTTCATAGTGTTATGGTTGGAGAAGATGCTTGAAATTATTTCAGTTTCCTTAAATTTACTGTGTTTGATTTGTGACCCAAGATGTGGTTTATCCTGGAGAATGTTCCTTGTGCATTTGAGAAGAAGGTGTATTCTTCTGCATTTGGATGGAATGTCTTGAAGATATCAATGAGATGCATCTCACCTAATGTATCATTTAAGACGTGAGCTTCCTTATTTCCGTTTTGATAATCTACCATCAGTGTGAATGGGGTGTTAAAATCTCCTACTATTATTGTGTTACTGTCAATTTCTCCCTTTATGTTTGTTGGTGTTTGGCTTGTGTATTGAGGTACTCCTATGCTTGATGCGTAGATATTTGCAATTGTTGTGACTTCCTCTTGGATTGATCCCTTGATTATTATGTAGTGTCCTTCCTTATCTCTTGTAATCTTTAAGATCTATTTTGTCTGATATGAGGATTGCTACTCCAGCTTTCTTTTGTTTCCCATTTTCATGGAATATATTTTTCCATCCTCTCACCTTCAGTCTCTATGTGTCTTTAGATCTGAAGTGGGGTTCTTGTAGACAGCATATATATGGGTCTTGTTTTTGTATCCATTCAGCCAGTCTGTGTCTTTTGGTTGGAGCATTTAATCTATTTGCATTTAAAGTAATTATTGATATATATGTTCCTATTGCCATTTTCTTAATTGTTTAGGGGTTGATTTTGTAAATCTTTTTTCTCCGCTCATAGTTCTTGACTATATAAGTCCCTTTGACATTTGTTGTAAAGCTGGTTTGGTGATATTGAATTTTTTGAACTTTTGCTTGTCTGAAAAGCTTTTTATTTCTCCATCAACTTAGTGAGATTCTTGCCAGGTACAGTAATCTTGGTTGTAGATTTTTCCCTTTCAGAACTTTAAATATATCCTGCCATTCCCTTCTGGCCTGCAGAGTTTCTGCTGAAAGGTCAGCTGTTAAGGATATGGGGTTCCCCTTGTATGTTACTTGTTATTTCTCTCTTGCTACTTTTAATATTCCTCCTTTGTGTTTAGTCTTTGTTAGTTTGATTGGTATGTTTCTTGGCCTGTTTCTCCTTGGGAGAATCTTACTCTGTATGGGACTCTTTGTGCCTCTTGGACTTGATTGGGGACTTGGACTTTCCACTGGGGAATATTTCAACTATAATTTCTTCAAACATTTTCTTATACCCTTTCTTTTTCTCTTTTTCTTCCGAGACCCCTATAATTTGAATGTTGGTGTGTTTGATATTGTCCCAGATGTCTCTGAGACTATCCTCATTTCTTTTCATTCTTTTTGTTTTATTCTGCTCTTCAGAAGTTATTTCCACCATTTTATCTTCCAGCTCGCTGATTCATTCTCCTGCTTCAGATATTCTGCTATTGATTCCTTTTCAGTTCAGTTCAGTTCAGGTGCTCAGTCGTGTCCGACTCTTGGCGACCCCATGAATCGCAACACGCCAGGCCTCCCTGTTCATCACCATCTCCCGGAGTTCACTCAGACTCACGTCCATCGAGTCCGTAATGCCATCCAGCCATCTCATCCTCAGTCATCCCCTTCTCCTCCTGCCCCCAATCCCTCCCAGCATCAGAGTCTTTTCCAATGAGTCAACTCCTGTCTCTTATACACATCTAGATGTGTATAAGAGACAGGTGCAGCCATGAAATAAAAAGGTCAGTTTTCATTCCAATTCCAAAGAAAGGCAATGCCAAAGAATGCTCAAACTACCGCACAATGAAGCATAAGTAGATGATTTTCTGTAAATTCTCTTGTTTTTTTCTACAATCCAACAGATGATGGCAATTTGATCTCTGGTTGCTCTGCCTTTTCTAAATCTGGCTTGAAATCTGGAAGTTCTTAGTTCATGTACTGTTGAAGTCTAACTTGGAGAATTCTGAACATTACTTTGCTAGAGCCAAATTGAGCAAGTACAGCAAAGGAGGGATGAAAAAAGAGAGAGAGAAACATGTGGTATCATGAAGATGAACCAGAAAAAAAAAATTTCAAGACTAGCAGTACAGGACTGTGGTAAAGGAAAACTCCCAGTCAGTTGACCACAATTCAAAGCCCACTCTTAATCTGATAACAAGGAGACTTCAATCACAATATCATATTAGTAAAACCAGAAATCAGACAGAGCATGGAGCTGAATGGTAAGAAATTAGAGGCCTGTGTATAGAATATTCTTTTAGGAGATTGTATGGTATTGATGAGGATGGAGAGTTGATAAGGAGGTATCACATGGGGACAAAGGGGCTATTGTTACACCAACAAGACTATATGGTGAAAGGATCTAAAGGTGAATAATGTCACCATTTATCCATTTGCAAGTTTACACAGTGACTGACAAAGCAAGAATTAAAACCTAGTGCCAAAGGATTCTAAAGTCCAATCTGTTTTGATCGGACTACATCAGATCATTTCAAGGTTAAAAAAACAGACCTCAACAATAATCTGTATGCTTGCAGAAAGAGATAAATGGAGATAGAAACATACAGTAATTAAAATGAACAAAGAACAATATAGGACAGGGGCTATAAAATCATATTCTTCCAGACATACATGGAAAAATTATTTAAAACTACCAAGTCATGAATTCAATGTAAGTATACTCTGATAAACTGAACAGACTAGGGGACTTGTTTGGCATTTGATCTGATGCTGTGTTCAAATGAATAAAAGGACAAACACTATCAAGTTTTTAGATATCACTGAAACCAATGCAACACATGCTGACTTGAGAACTCCTTGTCCTTATGTTCTTCAATGCCATCTTTCAGTCACCCTCCTTCTACAAACCAGCAGTTTCTCTACAACAAATAGTATATGATTTTCTTTTACATGGATTCCCAAGAAAACCAGATAAAATAGAAAACGGAAGGTCAATTTTCTTCTGGGTCTGTTCTAATTTACTTTGTCCTAATTTCTTCTAGAAAATGTTAAGCTGCGAATACTTTTCCATTATCCATTATTTCCAAGTAGAAAAGATGATTCTGATTAACAGTAAGTAATACCTTCAATTTATTTATTTAGTGCTGTATGCCAAGCACTGTCTTAAGAACTTCACAACATTTTCTCATTTAATCTGTAGGATACTCTTATGGATTACATATAATTATCTTGATTTTACAGATAAGAAAATGGACATTTAGAGATCATGCCCTGGATCTCACAGCTTAATAAATAGTAAAGTCAAATCTAAAACCAAGTCCATCTGACACCAAATCTCTACCTTTAAAGCCTATGCTAAATTAGAAGGAATTAGAATTCTTCCCAAAGTGATCATCTGTAACATACTGCTGCTGCTAAGTCACTTCAGTCGTGTCCGACTCTGTGTGACCCCATAGACGGCAGCCCACCAGGCTCCCCCATCCCTGGGATTCTCCAGGCAAGAATACTGGAGTGGGTTGCCATTTCCTTCTCCAACGCATGAAAGAGAAAAGTGAAAGTGAAGTCGCTCAGTCTGTCCGACTGTTAGCGACCCCATGGACTGCAGCCCACCAGGCTACTCCGTCCATTGGATTTTCCAGGCAAGAGTACTGGGGTGGGGTGCCATTGCCTTCCCCCTGTAACATACTAGAAAGACATTATACCAAAAATATTTTTTCTATTTTCCACTTGAAACTTTAAAGACATTGTTTTAAAATCCCTTTATTTAAATTTTACTTTATATCAAAAGAGGTTTAAGTATGTCATTTACATGTACACAAGCTCACACAACTCAGCAGGAGAACACAAATTAAAAAGGAGATGAGAAAAATATGGTTGAGAGAAAATATGATTAGTCATTAAATGGGATCCAGAAATAATGGTAATATACAAACTTCATAACAATGAAAAATATTAGACTTCCTAAAGTATGGGAGGAGATAGAACACTGCTTGTAAATTGCCTAGAAGATAATAAAGAAGAAAACTGGATCAGGTACATAGTTTAAAATACTCATTAGAAAAGCAAACCAATTTCTAAGAGAAGTTCACCTATTCCTGATTTGTTGTTGTTCAGTTCCTAGGTTGTGTGCGACTCTTTGTGACCTCATGGACTGCAGCATGCAAAGCTTCCTGTCTTTCATTATGTCCCAGANTTGCCTAGAAGATAATAAAGAAGAAAACTGGATCAGGTACATAGTTTAAAATACTCATTAGAAAAGCAAACCAATTTCTAAGAGAAGTTCACCTATTCCTGATTTGTTGTTGTTCAGTTCCTAGGTTGTGTGCGACTCTTTGTGACCTCATGGACTGCAGCATGCAAAGCTTCCTGTCTTTCATTATGTCCCAGAGTTTGCTCAGATTCATGTCCATTGAGTCAGTGATGCCATCCAACCATCTCATCCTCTGCTGCCCCTTTCTCCTTTTGCTTTTGATCTTTCCCAGCAACAGGATCATTTCCGATGAGTTGGCTCTTTGCATCAGGTGGCCAAAGTATTGGAGTTTCAGCTATAGCATCAGTTCTTCCAATGAATATTCAGGATTGATTTCATGTAGGATTGACTGGTTTGATCTCCTTGTAATTCAAGGGACTCTAAAGAGTCTTTTCCAGCACCACAGTTCAAAAGTATCTAATACTGAAGCCAAAAAAAGATTTCCCATTGAAAGAAATTCTTGTGTGATGTAATGAATACCGCTTTCAATAAACCCCTTTAATAAACACAACTATAGGTTCTAATTGGAATCTCTTACAGCAATGTTGAAATACATTTTTCCTAAAATTTTATTTTGTATGCCAAATAGTAACTGATTATCACAAAGACAAAAAAATACTCATATTTATTGGCTTTAAAGATGTTACAATTTCTCAACAGAGGTTCTAATTCTAAGGTGAAAATAGCTAGTAGAGTCTCACTTTTATAATAAAAATAAATGGGTGAGTTGGAGTTAAATCATCTTTGGAAAATCTATAGTTTGTCAACAGGTGTTTAAAATGTTTTGAGGATACATACTGTATATTCATTCAATAACAACTGAAAATAAAAGACTCCTACTGTCATACTTCTAATCTTGAAAAGCACACTTACAGATTTTGACTTAAAAAACTACAAGTCACAGGCAATAAAAGAAAAAATAAATAAATTGGACTTCATCAAAATTAAGTAATTTTGTTCTTTAAAGCACACTAAACTATTAAAAGGCACTCATGGAACTGGAGAAAATATTTGCAAATGAGAATTCTGGCAAGGGACAGAATAGATAAAGAACTCCAGAATAAAGAACTCACCTGTAACTCAAAAACAACAAAAGGTTGATTAATAAATTGCAAAAGCCTTAAATAGACATTTCTCCAAAGAATGATTGTATACAGATGTCCAATAAGCACATTAAAAGATGTTCAAAATCACTAGTCACTAGGGAATACAAGCCAAAATTATAATGAAATACTATCTCATATCTATTCAGTTCAGTTCAGTCACTCAGTTGTGTCCAACTCTTTGCGACCCATGAATCACAGCACGCCAGGCCTCCCTATCTATCACCAACACCCGGAGTTCACTCAAATTCACGTCCATCGAGTCAGTGATGCCATCCAGCCATCTCATCCTCTGTCGTCCCCTTCTCCTCTTGCCCCCAATCCCTCCCAGCGTCAGAGTCTTTTCCAATGAGTCAACTCTTCGCATGAGGTGGCCAAAGTACTGGAGTTTCAGCTTTAGCATCAGTCCTTTCAAAGAAATCCCAGGGCTGATCTCCTTCAGAATGGACTGGTTGGATCTCCTTGCAGTCCAAGGGACTCTCAAGAGTCTTCTCCAACACCACAGTTCAAAAGCATCAATTCTTCGGCACTCAGTTTTCTTTACAGTCCAACTCTCACATCCATACATGACCACAGGAAAAACCATAGCCTTGACTAGACGGACCTTTGTTGGCCAAATAATGTCCCTGCTTTTCAATATGCTATCTAGGTTGGTCAAAACTTTCCTTCTGAGGAGTAAGTGTCTTTTAATTTCATGGCTGCAATCACCGTCTGCAGTGATTTTGGAGCCCCAAAAAATAAAGTTTGACACTGTTTCCACTGTTTCCCCATCTATTTCCCATGAAGTGATGGGACCAGATGCCATGATCTTTGTTTTCTGAATGTTGAGCTTTAAGACAACTTTTTCACTCTCCTCTTTCACTTTCATCAAGAGGCTTTTTAGTTCCTCTTCACTTTCTGCCATAAGGGTGGTGCCGTCTGCATATCTGAGGTTATTAATATTTCTCCTGGCAATCTTGATTCCAGCTTGTGCTTCTCCCAGCTCAGCGTTTCTCATGATGTACTCTGCATATAAAAGCAGGGTGACAATATACAGCCTTGAAGTACTCCTTTTCCTATTTGGAACCAGGATAGCAATGATCCAACAAAACAAAATAAACAAGATACAAAACAACAAGTGTTGTCAAGGATGTGGATAAGCACCATTAACAGGAATATAAAATGGTACAACCACTATGGAAAAGAGTACAACAGTTACTCAAAAAAATTGGAAAAAAAAAAAAAAAAAAGCTACCATGTAATCCAGTAATTTCACTTCTGGAGCCAAAAGAAATGAAAGCAAGGTCTCAAAAAGGTATCTGTCAATCACAAATTCCTGAAATATCTCTTCCCCATCTTTCCTCTGGTAACCAAAAATTCGTTCTCCAAGTCTGTGAGTCAGTTTCTGTTTCACAAATAAGTTCATTTGTTTAATTTTTTGTATATACTGCTACATTTAAAATGGATAACCAATGAAGATTTAATGTTTATCATAGGGAACTCTGCTCAATATTATTTAACAGCCTAACTGGGAAAATAATTTGAAAAAGAATAGATATTTGTATAAATGAATCACTTTGTTCTACACCTGAAATTAACAAAACATTGTTAATAAACTATACTCCAATATAAAAAGTTTAAAAATTCGTAAGCCCATGTTCATAGCAGCATTATTCACAATAAACAAAAGGTGGAAACACCCAAGTGTCCATCAACAGATGAACAAACTTTGTTCATCTTTATTCAGTCTAAAAAAAAAAAAAAAAGGAAAGAAATGCTGACACATGCTATAAAATGGATGACCCCTGAGCACAGAGTGAAACAGACCATTCACAAAAGGACAAATACTATATGACTGAAATTATATGAGGCACCTAGAATACCTAGAATTCATAGACATAAAGTAGAATGCTGGTTGCCAAGGGCTGAGAGAGGGAGTTAGTGTTTTATAGGTAAAGAGTTTCAGTTTTACCAGATGAATTGTTTCATGGATAGATATTAGTGATGGTAGCTTAACAATGTGAATGGACATAACATCACTGAATTGTACATTTTAATATGTCTAAAATAGTAAATTTGATGTGTATTTTATAATTTAAAAATTTTAATGATTAAAAATGGTGAATTTTACATTATACATATATTTAAAAAGTACAAGCGAACTAAAAAATTCAGTTTAGTTCAGTCGCTCAGTCATGTCTGACTCTGCGACCCCATGAACTGCAGCACACCAGGCCCCCCTGTCCATTACCAACTCCTGGAGTCCACCCAAACCCATGTCCATTGAGTCAGTGATACCATCCAACCATCTCATCCTCTGTCGTCTCCTCCTCCCGCCTTTAACCTTTCTCAGCATCAGGGTCTTTTCAAATGAGTCAGCTCTTTGCATCAGGTGGTCAAATTATTAACCTTAGCCTAAATTAACTACTTTCAAATTTTAAATAGACTTAAGCATTTGGGGAAGTATATGTGTTTATGAAAGCCATGCCTATAATTTACTATATTTGATTACAAATGTTATGTTCCTGTATAATTAAGTTTCTCTAACAGAAACACAACTCTTCTTTTTGTTGATTTCAAAGAAACCATCAAAAGCAATGATTTACTAAATTCAGGGAATCTCACATGAAACTCATCAAAATATCTCA
The DNA here is from genome assembly GCA_006410675.1 of Oreotragus oreotragus. Taxonomy (NCBI): domain Eukaryota; kingdom Metazoa; phylum Chordata; class Mammalia; order Artiodactyla; family Bovidae; genus Oreotragus; species Oreotragus oreotragus. The sequence continues at coordinate 76,597 of SJYX01005276.1, forward strand.
ATTAAGCTAATAGATCATAAAAAAAATAATTAGCCTAATCACAATAGTATTTGATACAGCTATCCTTTGTTTTTTAATCTTTTCATTTAATGTCTAAACAGTATTGTTGAATGTGAAGACACGCCAAAAGTTTCAGCAATATGTGGATTTTGAATTTTATAAAAAAATGTACATAAGCTATACCAAGGGAGGAAAGTAATTTTGTATCCAAACACCATCCACATAAATGTTGAAGGAATAGTAGCAGAAAGGATTAATCAGTCATCTTTAAGTGCTGGGAGAGATCTCCTTCTCTAGGGAGGAAGGGAAGGGGTAGGCGGTGTTTGCCCAATGTTGATGTGGGGACAACCTGGGTCATGCCATTGTAAAGGGCAAAACATGTTGGTCCAGCTTTACTTCTGGAGAGTCATCTAATCTTGCTTTATCTCAGCCCCAGGCTTCCCTTAATATTCTTGATTTTCTTCAGATTTAAATCAGATTCCTAAATCAATAACTATTCCTTAGCACAGACCTGTATATGATTTCCCTCTGACCAACTAGCTTGCTGAGCTAGGAATATCTCCCTTTCTGGCTCAATATCAGGATCCCTCCCAAGTACTTTTCCATTTCCTGATATCAACTTTCATTTATTCATTCAACAAGTATTTATCAAATGCCTAGTTATGATCTAGGTATTATTCTAGGGAATATGAATAAAAGGTAAGCAGAAATAGACATGGTCCCTTCCTTCATGGAGCTGATCTAGGTATTATTCTAGGGAATATGAATAAAAGGTAAGCAGAAATAGACATGGTCCCTTCTTTCATGGAGCTAACAGTTTAATGGGAAAGAAGACCATTACATAAAGCAACTCTTGACATGTAAATCAAAGGAAAGGTATCTTTGAATGGTACTTCAAAAGCCTGTAATAGGGGGATATGACCAAATTCGACAGTTCAAGGGTAGGTTTTCTGTGAGAAGTATGACAAGAGGAGTGTGAGCCAGTTACGCAAAGGGGGAGGGAAGAGCATTAGATTCCAGAAACAGCAAAGATGCAAAGGTGGGACAGAGGATGGAAAGTATGAAGCACTGAAAGAAGGCCAGCATTACTGAAGGCTGCATTCAGATTTGTGCTCACAGAAGCTCCCATTGGCTTCAATGTGTAGCACAGTGACTTGTGACCAGTTTACCTTTTGCCAAGAAAAGATCATCTTTGGCAGGAACTCATCTTCCTGCTCAGTACCTTCACTTCTCAAGTTATCCCAGTCATTGGAGTTGAATAAGCTTTCCCAAACGTGTCTTTTCTTGGGCTATTTCCTTCCTCCATGCTACCTACACCACACCTTCCCCCTGCACCATAACCTAGCCTCCTCCTGGTAACAAAAAGTAAGGGGAAAAACCCTAGAAGTACAACCTAGCCCATGTTATTTATACCTGAACAACAAATCAAAAATCAATGGGAAAAAATGCGATAAAGGCAGAAACATCTTTTAAAATGGTGATTCAAAAAAAAAAAAAAACACAACAGTATAGTAATAGAAAGTAAAAAACTGTCTTTAGAAGTTACAGCTGATCATTTTAATCTGCTACTGCTGCTGCTAAGTCACTTCAGTCGTGTCTGACTCTGTGCGACTCCAGAGACAAGGCTTCCCTGTCCCTGGGATTCTCCAGACAGGAACACTGGAGTGGGTTGCCATTTCCTTCTCCAATGCATGAAAGTGAAAAGTGAAAGTGAAGTCACTCAGTCGTGTCCGACTCCTAGTGACCCCATGGACTGCAGCCTACCAGGCTCCTCCGCCCATGGGATATTCCAGGCAAGAATACTGGAGTGGGTTGCCATTGTCTTCGCATTTTAGTCTAAACTTATGCAAATCATTCATTCTGAGTGAAATAACTTTCCCAAAAGAAAACTCTAGCATTAAAGTAATAACTGTAGAAACAAAGGGTACCATCCACTAGTAAACCTAATCTGAATACATCTCGTATGATGCTTCCCTAATTACAAATCTTATATAGTATTCCAAATTTACTGTGTGCACCCTCCGCCTCTGGTACACACACACACAAACACATTGACATGATAAATGTCTATAATAGACAATAGCTAGTCAAGAATTTGACAGGTTCAAGCCAAAAAGAAATCTTTGGTGTTTTAAAACATTTTGCTAAATTTACTTATTTTTTAATTGCAGGATAATTGCTTTACAGAATTCTGTTGTTTTTTTGTCAAACATCAACATGAATCAGCCATAGGTATACACGTATCCCCTCCCTCTTGAACCTCACTCCCATTTCCCTCCCCATTCCACCCCTCTAGGTTGATACAGAGACTGTTTGAGTTCTCTGATTCATAGGGCAAATTCCCATTGGCTATCTGTTTTACATATGGTATGACTCTTAAAACAGGTTATAAAATATTAGACTCAATTTAATTTTCAGTCCCCTTCATGGATCATAGCCTTGTACTGGAGAAGGGGCTTGTGTAAATCAATGAAGATATGAACCAAGCCATGAAGGCCACCCAAGACAGATAGTTCACAGTAGAGTTCCAACAAAACATGGTCCACTGGAGGAGGGACTACGCTAAAGCCTTAGACTGTGTAGATCACAACAAATGGTGGAAAATTCTTAAAGAGATGTGAATACCCGACTACCTTACCTGTCTCCAAAGAAAACTGTATGCACACCAAGAAACAACAGTTACAACCATACGTGGAACAAATGACTGGTTCAAAATTGGGAAAGGAGTACAACAAGGCTGTATACTATCACTTTATTTATTTAACTTATATGCATCATGCAAAATGCTAGGCTGAATCATAAGCTGGGATCAAGATTGCCAGAAGAAATATCAACAACCTCAGAAATGCAGGTGATGTCACACTAATGGCAGAAAATGAAGAGGATATAAAGAGCCTCTTGATGAGGATGAAAGAGGACAGTGAAAAATCTGACTTAAAACTCAACAAAAAACTAAGATCATGGCATCTGGTCCTATCACTTCATGACAAACAGACAGGGAAAAAGTGTAAGCAGTGACAGATTTTATTTTGTTGGGCTCCAAAATCACTGTGGATGGTGACTGCAATCAGGAAATTAAAAGACACTTCCTCCTTGGAAGGAAAGCTATGACAAACCTAAACAGCATATAAAAGGCAGAGACATCACTTTGCCGACAAAGGTCTATCTAGTCAAAGCTATACAGTAGTCATGTATGAATGTGAAAGTTGGACCATAAAGAAAGCTGAAGGCTGAAGAATTGATGCTTTTGAATCGTGGTGCTGGAGAAGACTCTTAAGAGTCCCTTGGACCGCAAAGAGATCAAACCAGTTAATCCTAAAGTAAGTCAACTGAAGCTCCACCTGATGTGAAGAGTCGACTCACTGGAAAAGGCCCTGATGCTAGGAAAGATTGAAGGCAAGAGGAAAAGGGAGCAACAGAGAATGAGATACTTAGATAGCATCACAGACTCAATGGACACGAATTTGAGCAAACTCTGGGAGATAGTGAAGGACAGGGAAGCCTGACCTGATGCAGTCCATGGGGTTGGGAAGAGTAGGACACCACTTAGCAACTGAACAACAAAGACAGGTTGTATTCTGCCCTGATTGGCTGATTCCAAGCCTGTACTTTGCCCTGATTCACTGCCATCTAGTCTGTACTTTGCTCTAATTGGCTGATTAACAGCCTGTACATTGCCATGACTGGCTGAATTGTAGTCTGTACTGTGCTCTGGTTGGCTGACTCCGAACCTATATGTTGACCTGATTGGCTGACTCCTAGCCTACACATTGCCCTGATTGGCTGGCTACTAGCTTGTACTTTAATTAAGTAAAGTAAGGAAAACGACTAGGCCTTCACATATGGTCTAAATCATTATACGGTGAAGGTGACACGTGGATTCAAGGGATTAGACCTGGTAGAAAGAGTGCTTGGAGAACTATGGACAGAAATTTGTAACACTGTAGAGGAGGCAGTGGCCAAAACCATTCCAAAGAAATAGAAACTGCAAGAAGGCAAAGTGGTGCCTGAAGGCTTTACAAATAGCTGGGGAAAGAAGACAAGCGAAAAGCAATGGAGAAAGGGAAAGACTGACCCAACCAAATGCAGAGTTCCAGAGAACAGCAAGGAGCAATAAGAAGGCCTTCTTAAATGAACAATGCCAAGTAGAGGAAAACCACAGAATGGGAAAGACAGGAGATCTCTTCAAGAAAATTGGAGGTATCAAAGGAACATTTCATGCAAGGATGGGCATGATAAAGGAGAGAAACAGTAATGACCTAAGAGAAGCAGAAGAGATTAAGAATGGTGGCAAGAATACACAGAACTGTACAAAAAAGGTCTTAAAGACCTGGATAACCATGATGGTGTGGTCATTCCCCTAGATGCAGACATCCTGGAGTGTAAATTCAAGTGGGCCTTAGGAAACATTACTACAAACAAAGCTCAAGTGGAGGTGATGGAATTCCAGATGAGCTATTATTTCAAATGCTAAAAGATGATGCTGTTAAAATGCTGCATTCAATATGCCAGCAAACTTGGAAAACTCAGCAGTGGCCACAAGACTGGAAAAGGTCAGTTTTCATTCCAATCCCAAAGAAGGGCAGTGCCAAAGAATGTTCAAACTACCAGACATTTGCACTCATTTTGCATGCTATTAAGGTTATGCTCAAAATCCTTCAAGCTAGGCTTCAGCAGTACATGAACCGAAAACTTCCAGATGTACAAGAAAAGGCAGAGGAACCAGATAACAAATTGCTAAAATATGTTGGATCATAGAAAAACCTAGGGAATTCCAAAAAACATCTGTTTCATTGACTATGCTAAAGCCTTTGACTGTGTGGATCACAACAAACTGTGGAAAATTCTTAAAGAGATGGGAATGCCAGACCACCTTGCCTGTTGCCTGAGAAACCTGTATGCAAGCCAAGAAGCAACAGTTACAACCTTACATGGAACAACTGACCGGTTCTAAATTGGGAAAGGAGTATGATAAGGTCGTACACTGTCACCCTGTTTATTTAACTTATATGCAGAGTACATCATGCAAAATGCTGGGCTGGATGAATCATAAGTGGGGATTAAGATTGTTAGGAAAAATATCAACAACATCAGATATACATATGATTCCACTCTAATGGCATAAATTGAAGAGGAACTAAAAAGCCTTTTGATGAGGCTGAAAGAGAAGAGTGAAAAAGCAGACTTGAAATTCAACATTCAAAAAACTAAGATGATGGTATCTAGTCCCATCACTTCATGGCAAATAGATGGGAAAAAGTGGAAGCAGTGATAGATTTTATTTTCTTGAGCTCCAAAATCACTGCAGATGGTGACTGCAGTCATGAAATTAAAAGACACTTCCTCCTTGGAAGGAAAGCTATGACAAACCTACACAGTGTATAAAAAGCAGAGACATCACTTTGTCAAAAAAGGTCCATATAATCAAAACTATGGTTTTTCCAATAGTCATGTACTGATATGAGAGTTGGAACCTAAATAAGGCTGAGTGCCTTAGAATTGTGGTACTGGAAAAGACTCTTGAAAGTCTCTTAAACTACAAGGAGATCAAACCAGTCAACCCTAAAGGAAATCAACCCTGATTATTCATTGGAAGGACTGATGTTGAAGTTGATGCTCCAATACTTTGGCCACCTGATGAGAAGAGCCAACTCACTTGAAAAGGTCCTGATGCTGGGAAAGACTGAAAGCAAAAGGAGAAGAGGCTGGCAGAGGATGAGATGGTTAGATAGCATCACTGCCTCAAGGGGCATGAATCTGAACAAACTCTGGAAGATAGTGAAGGACAGGGAAGTCACAAAGAGTCAGACACAACTTAGTGACTGAACAACAACAAATTTTCAGTCAACATTTACCTTCCATTTAATGTTTGTATCACTTAGTTTTACTGAATATTGAAATTTTATTTTTTAATATAAATTTGTTTTAATTGGAGGTTAATTACTTTACAATATTCTATTGGTTTTGCCATACATCAAGATGAATCCGCCACAGGTATACACGTGTTCCCCATCCTGAACCCCCCTCCCTCTTCCCTCCCCGTACCATCCCTCTGGGTCGTCTCAGTGCACCAGCCCCAAGCATCCAGTATCATGCATCGAACCTGGACTGGCGATTCATTTCACATAAAAGCTATGAATTTTGACCTTTAACACAAAGCTAAAATGCATTCATAAGGATTTATTTTCAAGATTAAAAGAATCCAGTCATTTCTGGGTTGTCTATTAAAAACATAAATTCTGATATTGAGTTTTGTATGTGTTCCTTAATGTAGCAGAATCAATACATAATATCATACAATTTTACTAAAAGCTCAATATTTTTATTTGCCTATATGTAAATTTTACTTTACCTAGGAGAACAGGCTATTTGGAAGGGCTGATTTTTTTTCCCTAAAATTCATAAGACCTTCTCAAGATAATTCTATAATTATAACGCAAAACAATGTCAGTTTTTCATTGCTTCTCAAACTTCATGTGCATATAAAAGATCTAGGGAGCTGATTAAACTCAAGATTCTGATTCAGTTGCTGTAGGGTGGGGGCCGAGATTGTGTATTTTTAACAAGGTCCCAAATAACAATAGCCATTACTACAGCCAAGCTTGTCAGATGCAAAAAGAGAAGAGTTTTTCAATAAGTGATGAGGTCATTATCAAATAGGGCAATAAGGATAACTGGCAATACACATAAACAGACACAAGTGGGCTGCTGTGCTGTGCTGTGCTGAGTCACTCAGTCATGACTTTTGCAACGTCATGGACTGTAGCCCACCAGGCTTCTTTGCCCATGGAATTATCCAGGCAAGAACACTGGAGTGAGTAGCCACTCCCTTCTCCAAGGAATCTTCCCAACCCAGGGTCTCCTGCAGTGCAGGCAGATTCTTTACCATCTGAGCCACCAGGGAAGCATTTATAGGCTTACCAGTCCTAATTAGGAAATATATTTATTATGATACCCACGGATCAACAAATATTCACCATAAATTTATAAACCACACAGTAACAAATTCTCATATTGTAACCTAGACAAATTATTTTAACCAAGTGGAAAGAAAAAAAAGGTACTCAAAACGAATCGAAATTATGTTTATTCAAATAAATTCCTAACTGCATCTTTTAAGCCTGGTATTTAGAAAACATCATAATTTTCCAAAATATGAAGTCCAGGGAGAAACTCACCAGCTTAAATTATTCTCATCCTTCACAATATTATCATCAATTATAAAAGAATGCAGTGCAAGTTTTTTTTTTTTTTAATAAAGAAACAAGAAATGATACAAACTTTTATTCCCTATTGGTATCCAATCCAAGTTTGTTTTGGGGTTTGGAGCAGAGAAAGGTTTATTGTAGGGCTAACTAAGGAGAATAGGTGTTAAAAAACTGGAACTCCCAGATGGTTTTCAGGGGGAAGTTTTTTTGAGGGGGGATCAATCTTATTTGCAATTAGTGTTAACCAGGTACAACTGTTGTTGTTCAGTCGCCAAGTCCTGTCCCACTCTTTGCGACCTCAGGGACTGCAGCGTGCCTGGCTTTCCTGTCCCTCAACACCTCAGGGACAAGTTTTTATGGCAAAATTGGGGGTGAAGGCTGCAGGGTGTGACTTTCTTATGATTGGTTGGTGGTAACATAAAGGGTGGTACTCCAGAAAAAGTCATGTGCTCAGTCTGGTTTCCATTTTCCACCCGGGTGGGGGCTTTAACTTCCGTAGAAAAACTCAAGAGACATATGGCTGTGTATATCCCTTGAGAAGGAACCAGGACCCATCTTTCATTGCTGTGCTATAATTTCTTGAGGGCTCCCCCTTTGTCTCTGCATTCCCTCACTTCACTGATTAGCAACCCTTTAAAGCTACCCTTTGGAACTCAAGGAAAGTCTAGGGGGCTGAATGAAGCTCATTTCCTACAAATAAGAAAGGGAGGATACAAAGGATTTGTACTGGAGAGGGCCCCACAGGGTCCTGCTTGGTTTCATTATCATTAAGCATTTCTCAAGGAGCTCCAAGGATATGAGAATCTTCTAATATTTCTCATAATTCCTCTCTGCTTAGTAAAATTAAAATTTTCTCTCACTGTGATAACATTCTACTGCAATCACCATGGGTTAGGGAAGTGTGGTTTCTCCTTTTAACAAACTGGAAAAAAAAAAAAAAAAAACAGTGTTAGTGAGTACTTTGTTCCCTCCAGATGCCAAATTCCTAACTGGTGACCAGAATCAGAAATACTAATAAATTAGAAAGGAAGGAGGATAAAGTCATACAGAGATGCATATGAATGAGAGAAAAGAGGGGAGCCAGGAGACAGGGAGGGAGAGAAGAGAACTGAGAGAGAGGGGAGGAGGGAGATGGAGGGAGCACATCAGGGACTTGGCTAAATATTGAGGAAAGGAAATAATCTGATAGACCTGCACTTTTTAAAAACTTACCCTCACTCCTTACCGCAGAGACAACATTGCTTCTCTAGTCACAAATTAACCTCCACCACATCTGTTTCTTAGCAGATGGCAAGTGCCTGCCAGGAATTTAAGAATTAACTTTTAGATGACATTTGCAAAGTTCCAAGTCATAATTTAATCCTAGATCCATATTGTTGGCAACCCAATAGTTAATGGAGCTTAATGTTCTCTGATTCCTTTAATTAAATTACTACTCAAAACCCTAGTTTCATAGACAGCAGGTTATAAGATAAAGATGCATGGACATCATTTCATTCAGTTCTCACGATTTAAAAACTGTCTAACATGAAATTTAACTTTAGATCACTATACACTGATGTCACATGAGACCATAATTTTTTTTAAAAAATTACCTCCACAGGACACAAAGAATAAACAATCAGCTCTTCTAAAGAAAGGAGACTAAGGAAAAGGCGGGGCAGGATGGGGGGAATGTGAGGGCTGGGGGAGGTTAGAGCAAGGGCAAAGATCCAACAAATTAATGACTTTATATTATGCAAAGCACGACTCAAAAACTTCTGCGTTTGCTCCAACAAGAGTGTATTCACTCACTCTCCTGAGAGACTTTGGTCACTGCCTAAAAGCAGCTGTGCAAACAATCCTTTTAGCAAGCTTTTATTTCAATTCAATCCCAAATCTCTCCATTGGTTAATTTCAGTAAAAAAGACCCTGAGGGATGCAAGATTTGCATATATATAAATATGCTACCACTGACTGCAGCACAGGCCTATACTCAAGACAGCTGTAAATCAACCTGTGAAAGGAACCAAGTGCTTACCAAGGATCATCTTGAGCAGCCACAAACTAAGCTATTTCCTGAATTCTTTTGCAAATGCTATAAATATACAAAATAAAACTAACTGTGATAAGCATTACAAACAACCCTGGTGAAAGCTACAGAAATACTGGCAGACATGCGTCAAAACTGTTCCTTTCTCAAAGGCAATAATTCACTACTCATAACTTTTAACAGCCGAATGGAATTCAAGGTATTTTTCCAGAAATGGATAAAGTCTTGAAGGAACCTATGGTGAATATGAATTTTTCATTTCAAGAAAGGAAATAGGAATTATACTAAGATTTGTAACAATGCAGGAAAAGCTACAATTACATCTGTATTGTCAGCAGCCTCCCAGGGAATATATTCTTTGGCTATAGCATCACAGATTAAAGTCATTTAGGAAGAGTGTGATTCATGGAATAATGATAAAGGCAACTTTAAGTTCCTATTAAAGTTTTGGACACTTCTAGTTATGAAAAAAGCACTTTGATCCTGACGTCCATGCTGTTAAATATTGAATAATATTTAAAACATTAATATTAAATAATATTAAACCAAAAAAAGGTAAAGAGTTCAAAATAAAACCGTGCATTCCTCTCTGAAATTGAATCATGTCAAAAGCTGATTTCATCACTTTTCATAGCAACCTCATACCTAAAATCCCAAAAAGGAGGAGAAAAAATTATTTCTGCTTGAACAGGAGGGGCATGCAGTTGTTATTTTGTAAGTTGTCTTGTAAGTTGTTATCTTGTAAGGATATAACAAGAAAAATAAACTAACAAATGACTTAAAAGACTACCACAGGAAAGAGAATACAGCTAATTTGGAGAAACTGGTCCTCTCTGCAAGGAAACATGGCCCACATGCTTTACTATGGCATTTTCTCTTCAATACATACAGTACATTCCAGCTCTGAGGTAAACTTTAACGAGTTCAACCTGGTGCAAGCTAATGAATACCTAAATTAGGGGCATTTCTTCTGGAATAAGATTTATTTATTTATCCTTCACTTAAATCTTTATAAATTTTTTAAGACTACAATATGAACTACAGGTTTACATGTGCTTCAAAATATCTTACAGCTCTTAGATTTATTTTAAAAATAATAAAGTTCTACTAACGTTCCGCAATTAAAAGCTCTCATAGTCTGTCAAATAGGAAGAGGAGTGTTACTCTGTGACTATGACCTGGTAAAGCCACAAAAGTGAAAGTATTACAAAGAGGAGCAGAACCAATGAAACTTTTCAATTTAGAGTTCTTACACATTTTGATCTTTAAGAACAGAAAAGGAAGATTACACAAACAACACTTACCTTCCGTTTTTTAAAAATACACCTTATATTAGCAACAGATTAATATTCCTTGGATATGTGGAAGACCTCAAGACTGTACACTTGAATTTTAAATCACTACCTCTATAAACTAAAGAGAGACATGACAATTAATCTCCTACGCCCATTTCTTCTTGTCTTGACAGGAAGGAATGAAGGGGAAGATCAGAAACAATGGAATACTCTTTGGTCCAACATGGAGTGGTTCAATGGTTTCATGTCTTCACTTCTTTATTCAAAGAGGCTTGCTTCAGACAGGCAGATTCTTTACCAAGTGAGCTACAGGGAAGCTCTTCATGCATTTCAGAGAAATACAAAAAAGTTTTCAGGAAATGTATAAATAATAATGGGTGCAGCTGCCCTAATGGTTCAATAATTAAAATGTTAATGGCATCATCAGTATATATAAATAAATTGAAATAGGCTTAAAAGAGAATGTTTACATCTTCTAAAATTATATTTTTATTATAAAATATGAAAGCAAGTTACTTGATAAACTAAGTTACGTAACATAAGTAAAAATCTTCCTCAACATACATTTGCTTTCTAGAAGCCAGGTAGCTAAATCCTTAAGCCTCAGAGACCACTAATAATTATTTCCTTAAACTAACTTTTCTAAGCCAATTGTTATGATTTATATAAACATGGGGTATTTACTTAATTAAAACTTTTGATTATAAGCATAAAGGTGAATGTATCAGTTTACCAGACCTTATTAAATAAACACATTTAGAACAATTTAGAATCATATGATCAACATAAAAGTTAAACCTAAGCATTCTCTTAAGGATAAGAATAATCAAGGTGAGCAGGAGACTGAGCCAACACAAAAAGGTAACAAAAAGTAGAAGAGAAACCATCAAAATATATATGTATAATATATATTATATATGTCTACTTAGAAAATTCAAGACAATCAACTGAAAAACTATTAGAATAAGCAAATTTTGTTAAAGTGGCCAAAAATAAGAGCAGTATACAATAACTTCCCTGGAACATTTCATGCAAAGATGGGCTCAATAAAGGAGAGAAATGGTATGGACCTAACAGAAGCAGAAGATATTAAGAAGAGGTGGCAAGAATACACAGAAGAACTGTACAAAAAAGATCTTCACGACCCAGATAATCATGAGGATGTGATCACTCACCCAGAGCCAGACAGCCTGAAGTCAAGTAGGCCTTAAGAAGCATCAATACGAACAAAGCTAGTGGAGGTGACAGAATTCCAGTTGAGCTACTTCAAATCCTAAAAGATGATGCTATTAAAGTGCTGCACTCAATATGCCAGCAAATGTGGGAAATGCAGCAGTGGCCACAGAACTGGAAAAGGTCAGTTTTCATTCAAATCCCAAAGAAAGGCAATGCCAAATAATGTTCAAACTACCGCACAATTGCACTCATCTCACATGCTATTAAAGTAATGCTCAAAATTCTCCAAGCCAGGCTTCAACAATATGTGACCTGTGAACTTCCAGATGTTCAAGCTGGATTTAGCAAAGGCAGAGGAACCAGAGATCAAATTGCCAACATCCGCTGGATCATGGAAAAAGCAAGAGAGTTCCAGAAAAACGTCTCTTTCTGCTTTATTGACAATGCCAAAGCCTTTGACTAGGTGGATCACCACAAACTATGGAAAATTCTTAAAGCGATGGGAATACCAGACCAACTGACTTGCCTCTTGAGAAACCTGTATGCAGGTCAGGAAGCAATAGTTGGAACTGGACATGGAACAACAGACTGGTTCCAAACAGGAAAAGGAGTACGTCAAGGCTGTATATTGTCTCCCTGCTTATTTAACTTATATGCGGAGTACATCATGAGAAACTCTGGTCTGGATGAAGCACAAGCTGGAATCAAAATTTCTGGGAGAAATATCAATAACCTCAGATATGCAGATGATACCACCCTTATGGCAGAAAGCAAAGAAGAACTAAAGAGCCTCTTGATGAAAGTGAAAGAGGAGAGTGAAAAAGTTGGCTTAAAGCTCAACATTCAGAAAACGAAGATCATGGCATCTGGTCCCATCACTTCACTCCTTGGAAGAAAAGCTATGACCAACCTAGACGGCATATTAAAAAGCAGAGACATTACTTTGCCAACAAAGGGCCATCTAGTCAAGGCTATGGTTTTTGCAGTAGTCATGTATGGATGTGAGAGTTGGACTATAAAGAAAGCTGAGTGCTGAAGAATTGATGCTTTTGAACTGTGGTGTTGGAGAAGACTCTTGAGAGTCCCTTGGACTGCAAGGAGATCCGACCAGTCCATCCTAAAGGAAATCAGTCCTGAATATTCATTAGTAGGACTGATGCTGAAGCTGAAACTCCAATACTTTGGCATTCCGATGCGAAGAACTGACTCATTTGAAAAGACCCTGATGCTGGGAAAGATTGAAGGTGAGAGGAGAAGGGGATGACAGAGGATGAGATGTTTGGATGGCATCACTGACTCAATGGACATGGGTTTGGGTGGACTCTGGGAGTTGGTGATGGACAGGGATGCCTGGTGTGCTGCAGTCCAGGGGGTCGTAAACAGTCGACCACGACTTAGCGACTGAACTGAACTGAACTGATACAGAGGAAAACCAATTAGAAAATATAATGAAAAATTCCATTCACATAGGAATAAATACAAAGTACCTAAGAAAAAAACCTAACAAAAAATGTAGCAAACATATATATTTTTTTAAGCTTTCAAATTTCATGGAAGGATATAAAAGAATATCCAAGCAAATAAAGAAGGACACACATTCCAGGATGAGAATACCCAAGAGTGAGTAGATATAAATTTTCCACAAATTAACCTATTCAATTCAATCTCAGTCAAAATCCTAATGGGATGTTGTTTTGTTTGACCTGACAAACTGAACCCAAATTTCATATAAAAAGAAAAGTGAGCAATAAGCAAGAAATATCTGAAACAGCATAACATGGTGCTGGGGGAAGGACTTGTCATTCAGATAATAAACATTCTATAAAGCAACATTAATTCAAAACTGCACTGAACAGGAAATACATGAACCCAAGAAAGAGAATCCAGAAACAAACCCATCCACGTGAATTGTTCATATGATTGAGGATTTATCAACTGATTCTTTCAACTAATTAAGCTCTTCTTGAAATCTAGTTTACATTATGTACATATTGCTGCATGTTTCTATTTATGAATATAGAAGCTACTATGGAAGATTTTATGAGGAATAGTATGTTTTTTTTGTTTGTTTGTTCTTGCTCAGTCACTAAGTCATGTCCAAATTTGCGATCCCATGGACTGTATGTAGCCCACCAGGCTCCTCAATCCTTCAGATTTCCCAGGCAAGAATACTGGAGTGGGTTGCCATTTCCTTCTCCAGGAGGAATAGTATATTACATAATGCTATTTTCTGGAAGCAGTTTTTCTTTAATGTACCAGCTTACCATTTGTTCTGACAAGTAGCATGTGATTTAAGTGAAATATAAAGCAGCTGTATAAAGAATGGAAACTCATATACTGGAGTCAATATAATAACCTTTATTTAGAATTAAGATTATACATTTAACTTCNAGAAATGGTATGGACCTAACAGAAGCAGAAGATATTAAGAAGAGGTGGCAAGAATACACAGAAGAACTGTACAAAAAAGATCTTCACGACCCAGATAATCATGAGGATGTGATCACTCACCCAGAGCCAGACAGCCTGAAGTCAAGTAGGCCTTAAGAAGCATCAATACGAACAAAGCTAGTGGAGGTGACAGAATTCCAGTTGAGCTACTTCAAATCCTAAAAGATGATGCTATTAAAGTGCTGCACTCAATATGCCAGCAAATGTGGGAAATGCAGCAGTGGCCACAGAACTGGAAAAGGTCAGTTTTCATTCAAATCCCAAAGAAAGGCAATGCCAAATAATGTTCAAACTACCGCACAATTGCACTCATCTCACATGCTATTAAAGTAATGCTCAAAATTCTCCAAGCCAGGCTTCAACAATATGTGACCTGTGAACTTCCAGATGTTCAAGCTGGATTTAGCAAAGGCAGAGGAACCAGAGATCAAATTGCCAACATCCGCTGGATCATGGAAAAAGCAAGAGAGTTCCAGAAAAACGTCTCTTTCTGCTTTATTGACAATGCCAAAGCCTTTGACTAGGTGGATCACCACAAACTATGGAAAATTCTTAAAGCGATGGGAATACCAGACCAACTGACTTGCCTCTTGAGAAACCTGTATGCAGGTCAGGAAGCAATAGTTGGAACTGGACATGGAACAACAGACTGGTTCCAAACAGGAAAAGGAGTACGTCAAGGCTGTATATTGTCTCCCTGCTTATTTAACTTATATGCGGAGTACATCATGAGAAACTCTGGTCTGGATGAAGCACAAGCTGGAATCAAAATTTCTGGGAGAAATATCAATAACCTCAGATATGCAGATGATACCACCCTTATGGCAGAAAGCAAAGAAGAACTAAAGAGCCTCTTGATGAAAGTGAAAGAGGAGAGTGAAAAAGTTGGCTTAAAGCTCAACATTCAGAAAACGAAGATCATGGCATCTGGTCCCATCACTTCACTCCTTGGAAGAAAAGCTATGACCAACCTAGACGGCATATTAAAAAGCAGAGACATTACTTTGCCAACAAAGGGCCATCTAGTCAAGGCTATGGTTTTTGCAGTAGTCATGTATGGATGTGAGAGTTGGACTATAAAGAAAGCTGAGTGCTGAAGAATTGATGCTTTTGAACTGTGGTGTTGGAGAAGACTCTTGAGAGTCCCTTGGACTGCAAGGAGATCCGACCAGTCCATCCTAAAGGAAATCAGTCCTGAATATTCATTAGTAGGACTGATGCTGAAGCTGAAACTCCAATACTTTGGCATTCCGATGCGAAGAACTGACTCATTTGAAAAGACCCTGATGCTGGGAAAGATTGAAGGTGAGAGGAGAAGGGGATGACAGAGGATGAGATGTTTGGATGGCATCACTGACTCAATGGACATGGGTTTGGGTGGACTCTGGGAGTTGGTGATGGACAGGGATGCCTGGTGTGCTGCAGTCCAGGGGGTCGTAAACAGTCGACCACGACTTAGCGACTGAACTGAACTGAACTGATACAGAGGAAAACCAATTAGAAAATATAATGAAAAATTCCATTCACATAGGAATAAATACAAAGTACCTAAGAAAAAAACCTAACAAAAAATGT
This sequence comes from Oreotragus oreotragus, assembly GCA_006410675.1. NCBI lineage: Eukaryota > Metazoa > Chordata > Mammalia > Artiodactyla > Bovidae > Oreotragus > Oreotragus oreotragus. The sequence continues at coordinate 92,334 of SJYX01005276.1, forward strand.
AGCAAACATATATATTTTTTTAAGCTTTCAAATTTCATGGAAGGATATAAAAGAATATCCAAGCAAATAAAGAAGGACACACATTCCAGGATGAGAATACCCAAGAGTGAGTAGATATAAATTTTCCACAAATTAACCTATTCAATTCAATCTCAGTCAAAATCCTAATGGGATGTTGTTTTGTTTGACCTGACAAACTGAACCCAAATTTCATATAAAAAGAAAAGTGAGCAATAAGCAAGAAATATCTGAAACAGCATAACATGGTGCTGGGGGAAGGACTTGTCATTCAGATAATAAACATTCTATAAAGCAACATTAATTCAAAACTGCACTGAACAGGAAATACATGAACCCAAGAAAGAGAATCCAGAAACAAACCCATCCACGTGAATTGTTCATATGATTGAGGATTTATCAACTGATTCTTTCAACTAATTAAGCTCTTCTTGAAATCTAGTTTACATTATGTACATATTGCTGCATGTTTCTATTTATGAATATAGAAGCTACTATGGAAGATTTTATGAGGAATAGTATGTTTTTTTTGTTTGTTTGTTCTTGCTCAGTCACTAAGTCATGTCCAAATTTGCGATCCCATGGACTGTATGTAGCCCACCAGGCTCCTCAATCCTTCAGATTTCCCAGGCAAGAATACTGGAGTGGGTTGCCATTTCCTTCTCCAGGAGGAATAGTATATTACATAATGCTATTTTCTGGAAGCAGTTTTTCTTTAATGTACCAGCTTACCATTTGTTCTGACAAGTAGCATGTGATTTAAGTGAAATATAAAGCAGCTGTATAAAGAATGGAAACTCATATACTGGAGTCAATATAATAACCTTTATTTAGAATTAAGATTATACATTTAACTTCATATACTTAGTAGGACCAGCTTTGGTATTATATGCTATTTTTATACTTCCTGAACAGAATATATTTAATATGTTTACCTAATAAATATCTTTTGTTTTAAAATTCAGCAGATTTAAAATTTGTTTTTTGAGTTTTTTTTTATTTTATGAGATTTTCTCCTTTTAAAATCTTTATGTAATGAACCAGTTAACTCATTTTTCTCTATAACTGAAATTTACACTCATCAGTCATAGTCACGAGTTTGAAATACTTTTCCTATCTCACCATTACAAAATCTGAGTTGCCATTGATATTTTATAGTTAGATAAATTCATACTAAGGTTCACAGGAAAAAAATTGAGAACAGAATTGATAATGTACATAAACATATTATGGTCACTGAGAGTGAATCTATTCTTACATAATATCAGTATGAATTGACAGTGATTTTTTTAAATAAAAGAATCCATATACTGGATGATAAGATTGAGAGCACAGGAGAACAGATATTCCCTATGCCTGTTATCTGCAACTGATCATATTTGCAAAATGAGGAGAAGAAGGTATCATTTTAAAATGAAATTTTTCCATTGTGTGGAAATTTTCTTTAAAAATGGAGACTGCTATTAAAACTGGATTTTTCTAGCATTCTTACAGTTTCATTTTTTACATTTAGATCTCAAAACCATCTTGGGTATGGTAGGAAGTTAAGGATCTAATTTTACCTTTATCATATAGTAAATTTCTGTATGTGCTGACATCTAGTTCTGGGCTTTATATTCTATTCCACTGGTATATTTGTCTGTCTATGGGCCAACATCAAGTTGTTTTTATTAGAGAAGCTTTATAATGTTTTCGTATCTAGTAAAGTCAATCCTACTTTATAGTTTTTCTTTTTCCAGGTTTTCCCAGCTCTTCCTTTTTTTATATGTTTACAAGTTTGATGATTGATATACTCAGTTGCGAGCTGAATTCAAGAGATTAAGAATTATGTCCTAACCATAATCAGGATGATAAATCAAGCACAAAAAAATTAAATTATGTCAAATAAGTATCAAAATTTCAATGCCTATAATTTTAACATGATCTTTTGTTTTTGTATAAATATTTTAGAGCTAACTACATGTCAACTATTTGCATGTTCCAGCATACTAAAAAAAAGCATTTTTATTTGTAAGATAGAGTAAATTATAGTAATTTATTTGTAATCATTTGCCATTTAAATTTCAGATTAGTTGCTAGATTAGAAATGGAAAAATCATAAACATGTTTTCTTTAAAATTATTAAGCCTGTTAAGTATCATCATAAATCCAAACATAGCCTTTGCCATAAGCATTCAATTACCCAAACTGAAAATGAACATAAACTAAATCATTCTAAAATATTAATCATTTATTCTAATAGTCTCAATTTTAGATAAGCAAAATCAGAAATTTTATGGTTTCCCTTTATTTGCTCTAGGTTTCAACTCCATATCCTTACTTATCCAAGGACACCACATAGATCCATGCAGGTTGGACAATACATACCTGCACAGTCATATATAGGATAGTAAAAAGTTACACAAATGAATGAATGTGGCAGCCTTATTTTTGAGCTTTTTGTTATAAGAGTAGAAAACTGCTCCTTCAAAACCAGGAGGATGCCTGACAATTCAATTCAACTCAATTCTGACACTATCAGAAAGTCCAAGTTATTTGTGCTTTTGACCCACCACTTACAAACTGGAGGATCCCCTCTAACTCAGGATGCCAACCACAAGTCCAGATTGTTACTGAAATAGAGCAAGACCCTGAAGGTCCCTCCCAGCCACAAAAACCCCTCTGTGTTTCTTGTTTGTAGAAAAAGGCTTTAGTCTCTTGGGCCTTTCTGATTCTCAAAGAACAGGCTCAAACAGTTACTAATTAGGGAAGTGAGTAAATGCAGAAACATAGGAAAAGCTGTCAAGCAAGAAAATAATAGCTTAAACAAAAGTTCAGAGATATAACAGGGTTCTAGTTCCTCCTCAAGGGATATACATAACATAACAACCAGACACAAATCTTTGAGTTGTTCTCTAGAAACAAAGACATGCCAGGTAAAGGAGGGGGACTACGTGCTAAACAAGCACATAGATGGCAAACTGGTTGGAGCTAGGCGATTCCCAAAATATCACCATGTTATCTCACCACCAACCCATCAGAAGAAAGTCATATACCTTATAACCATCACCCTAAATGTTGCCTTTAAAATCCTTTCCTGAAAGTCATAAGGGAGTACAGTCTTTTGAGCATGAGTTGCTCATTCTCCTTGCTTGGTGTCCTTTCAATAAATGCTGTGTGCTCAGTCACCACAACCAGGTGCCAATAGACTGGCTTTGCTGCATGGTGGGAGAGTGGACCCAAGTGTGTTTCAGTAACATTACCTCTACTTCTGATCAACTGGCTATGAATCAAAGGTTCCCACAACCCTATACTCAGGTTCCATTAATTTGCTAGAACAGCTCACATAACAGAAACATTTCACTAACCAGACTACCATTATTATAAAAGGATATAACTCGAGAACAGCCAAACAGAAGAGATGCACAGGGCAAGGTACCAGTAAAGGGCAAGGGCACTCCCAAGCTCTCTCCTCAGGAAGAGAAATTTACACTCATCAGTCACACGTTCTTAGGTGTAGTCCAAAAATCACCTCATTAAAATAACAAGACACCTTTATTAATCCCCTCATTTAGGAAATTCCAAGACTTTTCAGTCCTTCCAGTCAGAAACTAAGGAAAAGGAAATATGTATTTATTATATATCAGAGTCTCTGAACCCACAAGTGGTATTTTTCTGGCTTTGAAAAAGGTCAAAATGAATTATCTCTAAGCCAGATCTTAGTAGTTTGTACCATCACCTTAAGGGCTTATAGAGTTAGATAAGTTTCAAGAAATACGAGCATGTTATTTCCAATTTTAAAACTCTCTATTTTTGACAATAATATAAAAAGTCAACTTGTTGCTGTCTACACTTAAGACTATGCCAAAGCCTTTGACTGTGTGGATCACAATAAACTGTGGAAAATTCTGAAGGACATGGGAATATCAGACGACCTGACCTGCCTCTTGAGAAACCTGTATGCAGGTCAGGAAGCAACAGTTAGAACTGGACATGGAACAACAAACTGGTTCTAAACAGGAAAAGGAGTATGTCAAGGCTGTTACTGTCACCCTGCTTATTTAACTTATATGCAGAGTACATCATGAGAAATGCTGGGCTGGAGGAAGCCCAAGCTGGAATGAAGATTGCTGGGAGAAATATCAATAACCTCAGATATGCAGATGACACCATCCTTATGGCAGAAAGTGAAGAAGAACTAAAGAGCCTCTTGATGAAAGTGAAAGGAGAGTGAAAAAGTTGGCTTAAAGCTCAGTTAAGTTCAGTTGCTCAGTAGTGTCCAACTCTTTGCAACCCCATGAACTGCAGTACGCCAGGCCTCCCTGTACATCACCAACTCCCAGAGTCCACCCAAACCCATGTCCATTGAGTCAGTGATGCCAACCAACCATCTCATCCTCTGTCGTCCTCTTCTCCTCCTGTCCTCAATCTTTCCCAACATCAGAGTCTTTTCAAATGAGTCAGCTCTTCGCATGAGGTGGCCAAAGTACTGGAGTTTCAGCTTTAGCATCATTCCTTCCAATGAACACCCAGGACCAATCTCCTTTAGGATGGACTGGTTGGATCTCCTTGCAGTCCAAGGGACTCTCAAGAGTCTTCTCCAACACCACAGTTCAAAAGCATCAATTCTTCGACGCTCAGCTTTCTTTATAGTCCAATTCTCACATCCATACATGACCACTGGAAAAACCATAGCCTTGACTAGACAGACCTTTGTTGGCAAAGTAATGTTTCTGCTTTTTAATATGCTGTCTAGGTTGGTCATAACTTTCCTTCCAAGGAGTAAGCATCTTTCAATTTCATGGCTGCAATCACCATTCACAGTGATTTTGGAGCCCAGAAAAATAAAGGCAGCCACTGTTTCCACTGTCTCCCCATCTATTTGCCATGAAGTGATGGGACCAGATGCCATGATCTTAGTTTTCTGAATGTTGAGCTTTAAGCCAGCTTTTTCACTCTTCTCTTTCACTTTCATCAAGAGCTGACTCATTTGAAAAGACCCTGATGCTGGGAAAGATTGAGGGCAGGAGGAGAAGGGGATGACAGAGGATGAGATGGTTGGATGGCGTCACTGACTCAATGGACATAGATTTGGGTAGACTCCAGCAGTTGGTGATAGGGAGGCCTGGCGTGCTGCAGTCCGTGGGGTTGCAAAGAGTCAGACATGACTGAGCAACTGAACTGAACTGAACTGAACACTTAAGATTCCTGCTACTGGACTATCCTTTTAGTGGACAATCCAACCTTCTTACTTTTTCCTGATCATTTCTTAACCCACTTTTCTAAGCTCATCATTCTGTTAGTATTACTAACATCCTGGCTTATAAGAGAACCCCTAATTCAGCAGATCACTGCTTAGAAAAGATACATCTTGGCCAAAAGGCACTAGCTTGAACAAGGTATAGCTGTAGGTTTAAATTCAAGTGTTCTTAAAAAGAAGGACTAAAAGATTTTAAAATGTATTTGCATACTTCTACTACTATCAAAACACTTGTAAAGAGCTAAGGAAGAAAGAAGTGACTAAAACACCTAAAAGTTTAAAATAGTCTTTCATCTACTCTTTCTTATCATTCATAATGACCCCCTCAAGTTTAGGTAAGCTTGCCCAAAAACAATTATGAAAATTTATTCATTTAAAAATATTTTCTTTATATATTTTGATTTGGGATCTTATTCAGGCAACAACATTTGAACTTCTAGTTCATAAAAGAAAAGCTTTCGATAAAATAATTTGCACAAACCAATAAAAAGAAAGTCTCTGCCCTGAGATTAGATAAAAATTTATCTTTCTTAATTCTTAAAAGGGTGGAAGAAAAATATTATTTGTGCTGTAGCTAAATTTACATATGGAACAGAAGTTAAGAGCAGTAGTTATCTTAGATAAGCTTTTATTTATTGGGGTGATTTTACTTATTAGTTCATTCAAAAATATTTATTGTATAAATGTGCCAGATACAACTCTGAAAGTCTTTTCAAACTCAGACATTACTAAGTCTGATTTAAATACTATATTTTCACCATATGAAAATATGTGGAGCTCTACATTTCAGAAGTATGACTTTAAATTCAAGTATATTAAGGCTGCTGCTGCTAAGTCACTTCAGTCGTGTCCGACTCTGTGTGACCCCATAGACGGAAGCCCACCAGGCTCCCCCATCCCTGGGATTCTCCAGGCAAGAATACTGGAGTGGGTTGCCATTTCCTTCTCCAATGCATGAAAGAGAAAAGTGAAAGTGAAGTCGCTCAGTCTGTCTGACTGTTAGCGACCCCATGGACTGCAGCCCACCAGGCTACTCCGTCCATTGGATTTTCCAGGCAAGAGTACTGGGGTGGGGTGCCATTGCCTTCCCCGGTATATTAAGGCATGAGGCATATAATCAGAAATTTTTGTATGAGTAAGCCATGTTGAACTGAATGGTCCATTCCTGGCAAAGAGTCTTGATTCTGACTCAATTGTAAACTGTTTATGGAATCTTTATTTTTATCTTCTCAGTAATCTTGTTTTCCAGCTTCATTATACTTACAATTCATTTATTATTTCAGTAAAATTAAATTGGAGTAGCTCAAAAAATACTTGATGATTTACATGCAGCATCAATTATAGTAATAAATTATTTATAGGCTAGCGTGGTGACTTTGTGTTGTTAGTGGTAATAATAACCAATACTTTTCCAGTTTCTACTATGATCTTTGCATATATTAGCACTCTCAGACTACAACCCTCTTTTATAGGTGGTATTAGTGGTGGTAGCCAATGTTAGAACCTACCAAGTACCAATAATCAGTATATCATTTGCATAGATTACTTCATTTAAATCTCAATGGTCTTTAGGGTAGGTGTTGTTATGTCCTCATTTTAAAAAGGAGAAAATGGTTATTATGTGCTCAAATCCATACAACCAATAAGTAGCAAAACTGGAATTTAAATCTAGGTATATTTAGCTTCAAAGTCTACATTTTTGCCACTGTAATAAAGTGACTACTGGAATAGACTGTGTAATACAGTGACCACTGAGCAGATTACTGGAGGTGGTTATACAATGGTGATGGTGGACAGCCCTTACAGGAGTTTAAGTTAATGGGATTTAATGGTAAAAAAAATATTCTGTCAAAACTTTAATTTAGAATGGGGACATTCTGATTACCCCTGAGGGGAAAATAACTGAACTATCCCAAAAGGTTTTCATGTTAGATTCCAATGTTCTCAGAGCAACTTTTAAAAATACCTAATTATGTAGGCAACATATGTTGTATTTTACTATTTAAAAACTCAACGGCCCACAAACAAATAAAACTACTACCCAACCATACAGAATTAGCTCTGATATACTTAGCAAATTACATGTTTAAAGTAAAACTACAAAAAGAGAAAAATGTATCTAAAACAAACTTCCTTTCATTTGAAGGATATACATACAATTAACTTCCACATAAAAAATGTAAGGTGCCTTGAAGATGTACATTAACAAAGACATTCAATTAAAGGTTTTATTTTATAAGGTGCTTATTTTTATTGTACTAAAACTCATAATATTAGTAAAATACTCTAAAATAGAATTTATGGTTTAAGGTTGTTTATTTGAATAGGTGGAAGTGGGTAGTTTTTAGTACCAAACTTTACTAGTATTTATGTGGGTAATCAATCAAGTTTTCTATTATTCTATTACTGTTCTACGTTTTCTATTATTCTATTACTGTTCTACGTTTTCTATTATTCTATTACTGTTCTATGTTTTCTATTATTCTATTACTGTTCTACATAACTGCATAAAAATTTATATGTTAGTCCAAAAATTTCTAGGTTAATTTAACAGTTGTGTATATATGACCAACATACAGTAAAAAAACACTTATGGTCATATTCCAGTGTTATCTGAGTTGTTGAGATGGGTTAAAGGACAAAAAAATATATAGGAACAAGATCTAATTCTTTAGCTCTTCACAATACAAGGTGCTTTAGTTTTATCATTTCAAGTTATAATATAAATTTAGTTAAAACACAATTACAAATTTGGGAAACAAGCATAACTAAATTAATAACTCAAAACTGCTGGCTCAAAAGCAGTCATATAATTAAGTTTTATACTCCTTAACATTAATTTTTCCTGGGACTTAGACATTTGAGAAACACTTCAGTTACACTATGTGCCAGTTTGCCATTTGTCATGGAACATGAAGAGCCCGGGTGGCTGCCAATGATGTGAACTTTTCCTACTGGTCCCAGAGTATGACTCAGTGCTTGTCCTGAGGTGACCACATTTCTTATGGTGGCAGGAAAAGCATTATCATTCCATCTTTAACAGCAGCTATCAGAGAATGTGCATAAGGCCACAGTTCATTCTCAAGCAATTAACTTACAAATTTTTGCCATTCTTAAAAGGATGACAAAGCTTGAAATATACAATATAAAATATTAACATGTAAAAGAAAGTAATTCCTAAAGGACAGTAAATGCCATTAGAAGGAAATTTAGAATAGAAAACACAATGGTATTTCAGTGGTGAAAGAAAAAATACTTTATGTTTTCATCTAGTTATTGAATACGTGACAGCACACCTAATACAAGAGACCTACATGTTTCAAACTTGAAAAAAAATCCATTTATATTTTTGTTACCATTTTGTTAAATATTTTTATTTACTCACATCTCACTATTTGGTATTCATATACTTATCAGAGACTCCAACTGTGTGGCTTTTAACACTGAGACAGAGGAATGTCGGAAAGAAAAAGTAATGAGAATAGTATAAATGATGCAATATCTACCACATAGAAGAAGAAAGCAATGTTTAAAATAGGTATCAAGGAGGACATCGCAATAAGTCAACTCAACGAACAAATCTTAAAATAATTCAGTGGTCCTGATCTTTCAAATGTACTTTTCTGATGTATCAAAGACAGCTATTTGTGCTTGGTTGGGACCAATTTATTCTATTATATTAATTCTAGCAGAATGCTGAGGTTACTTAAATTATATAGTTAAAGAATATAAAGCCAAAACTTATTCTACATTTAGAGATTCAGGAACATGTATATCATTCATAATTAAAATGGCAAATAATTAAAAACAAGTGAATTGTAATAGACAATTCAGCAAAGTAAACCATTTACAGCTCTAAACAGACCACAAAATCCACTGTGTGTTCAGACTTGGATTTAATCCTGTTGCCCTAGACTATACTAACAAACAGCATTGCCTTAAAAATGATATTTAAAAATCACTGAATCACAGCACACAGAGATTTGAAGACCATCAGAAGTGTTTCTAGCATTTTTAACTCCTTACAAATGGGGTCTGGCATTCTCTGAATCTTACGTTCGATTTATGATCAATGAAATCTAAAACAAACATTCTTAATGAGGGGATTATTTTATGAAGTAGGCTTGTTGCATGTATTAATCAAGATGTGTTCTAGATTTGAGACCAGTGATCAAAAGAATTAACTTTGTTCCTAACAGAGATGTTCTTATAACAATGAAAAGATGTATGCCTCACACTTCTTCTGAGCTGTCTTTTTGTAATTTTGTTACTAGAAAGATATGTTAGACAAGTCCTTAACCAATCTGAGCTCAGTTGGTTACATGTATTAAGAGATTTCTACAAGTTCTTCCTTATCAATTTATTTCACAGAGAACAAGTGTGTCAGTGTACACACAAATTAAGCATGTTCTTTTATGAAAGAAATGTTACAAATTGTTTTTAAAAAGATGTGTTTCAATAAAGGGACCTAAGTAAGAATTTCCCTGTCAAATATAATTAATACCATGAATGTTAAAGTTTTATAAAAATATCTGTAAAATTTGCTAAGAATTTAAGGGACATATTTGCACTACATCCATTAATACAAATCTGTTTGATTAATTTGCACATATCTAGAAATAGCTTAAAAGAACATTAAACAGACCCTGATTTTAAAGGGGATGATTTAAAAATGAACACCAAGAACAAAAAGCATTGGATTTTTTGTCAAGATATTCTGTATCAACTTGCATATACCACATACTCTAATTTATGCTTTCCTTAGTCTTGTGAGAGCATTTGTAATTCTTATTTTTATTTTTATATAGTATGACTTCTCAGCTACCTGAAAATTTTTTTTTTAATATTACCAAGAAGTAGGCAGAGAAAGAGTGTGAGGAATTAGTCTATCCAAGGGATCAGAAGGTATTTACTCAATGACCTTCTTGCAAAACTTGTTACAGTTTTCAGTAGTGAAAGATTATAGAAAAGGGGAGAAAGAGGAGAGATCTGTAACCTACCATCTGAGGAATCTGCTAACCAGAATCTGTAAAAGTAATCTGGCAATGATGGCATAGACTTGAAGGATTCAGATCCACCTACAAGATCAAAAATACACCTTCTGCTTTTGTTACATAACTCTTTATGTAAAGTACATGAAGTTTTATGCCTGATATTCAATTTATAGGATGGAAAAAAATTAAACCTTCTAAAAATTCAGAAGTCCCAACTGTCACTAAAGTAGACATAAAGAAAATCAAGAATGCTCATCATTCATCACTTCTAAACCAAATATAAGAAGGAATTTAAAATTTATAATCCAGTTTTAAAGGAGAATGTGTCATCCAATATTCTTTTAAGGCAAAGAAAACCAGAAGTCCAAATTATTTCCCTAGGTAACTCTGATAGCTATCTTAACTATATGATCTCATTTTTCAAAGTCATTTGTTTAATTTAAAATTTAATGGTTTTAAAAAATGAGCTATAAATGGCTCAGGGGTGACCAAAAAAGTCCAAATGATCTTCAAAGTTTGAATGAAAAGAATAAAATATGGCATATTATTGTCTTCTGTCATTTATCACACAAAATAAAAAGATGGAGGAAAAGTAATAATAACAAAATCACGGAGAAAAATATTTCTCAAAGGTTTTAAAGTCAACATTGTTACACTGTTACACTGATTAAAAGGAAGCTCTTAATTGCTGTGTTTAAAAAATTCTTCTACACCAAATTTTATATGTGAGCTGACATCATTTACAGACTATACCAATTTGGATTACTGGAGCATTTTCCCAAGGGAAACGCAGATGTGAAACATAAGGAGAAAAACAAAACAGTTGGTAATTTAAAAAATATATAGCATACTAGCATTGGGAAAGTACACTTTCCAACAACCATTCTATAATGTAAAACATGGGAACTAATTTGTAGTCTTAATGCTTCTCAATTGTCCTCCATCCAAATACCACTTGTGATACATGAATGAGAAAAGGCATTGTTTTGTCAGTGATTCTCTCTTGTTTTCAGTGATCCAAGCTCAACTGAATTGGTACATTTGTTCCTTACAATTGACTGTTTCCCCATGAAAAGTCAATACATTCTTACCACTTAAATGGAGCTCTAGTGTTCATAAGAGCCTGTTATTTTCATTGTACAGTTTCAGTGTTTAGCAATTTTGATCAGCATGTATATGCCTGTGTTGATAAATCTTATATTCCAATCTTCTGCCAATGTCTGAAAAATGAAATTTCTGTGATTATGAACCTTTTGGTAAAATAAAGCTGAGAAGTATGGGGAATCATGATATGCAAGGATTCCTACTGAGATGAGGCTCATACCAGTGAGACATAGACACGGATGGTAAGGCATCAACAGTAATGCCTTTTGGACCTTAGTATTTGGTTTCCCAGCAGGAAGAATGAGATATACCATTCTAATAATTAGGCTGAATTACTTAAGTGATCATTTGACTCACATATGGAAAAAATTGTTTGGAAAGGAAGATTCCAATAAAGCTGTTAGAGAGAAGTGGCTACACACAAGGCAGAAAGAAACTAATAAGAAGAAAAGCTTCCAAGAGAGAGCCAGCCATGTCATACTCCAAATATATTTTAAAATCAGTATAATCTTTGTCTTAGCTTCTTCGTATATGTGAGCTATATACAGCAATTTATTTCTAAATTGGAATACTTAAAATTTTTTCATAAATATCATTTAAAAATATTGTTCAATAATTAATAAACTACTTTTGCCAGTGTAAAAATGTTACTCAATTTCTACTCAGACTACATGTTGATTGTTCTTCAGAAGTCTCTATAAAGCACATTTTCCTTACCCTCATTTTTAGAAAAAGAAACTGAGGGCTTGAGAAATGAGGAGGTGAGTTAAAAACACACAATGGAACAGAATTTAAGTTGGACCAAAATTGGAGATTTTCAGTTCCAACTCAGTCCTACAGATAACTTCTATTGTTTTCACTATACAGTGCTTCTTATTAGATATTTTTCCTTTGATTATCTTTCTATTCATCTTTTTATACATTTATGATATGTAGAGATGGGGGAAGAGTGGGGTACAAAAAGTGAGTAAGTCTTTTGGTATGCCTACAGGTGATAAACATGATTTCAGCAGCCTTAAATGCATCATCTGGCATTTTTATTGGGGAAGGTAGAATATTAAATTCATGGCAGCCTACAAGACAGTAGTTACTATACAATGATTACTTTTAATTAACTTCTGTGAAGAACTCATGTCCATCTGCACTCTGAAAAAGCGTCCAAGTCTTCTTCTTGCCATCTGTATTTCATAAGTCATGAAAATCACACTATTTGCTTCTAACATTCTGTTTTTAATTATTATGAGACTGTATTACCATAATAGATAGTCATCCTAAATCTATGTACTTCTGTTATGAAAAGTATCATTGGAAAGTTATGAAAACAATTTCAATCTAAATGTTGCTCACCTACCTTGGGGCAAATTCTATCCTGTCTATGATATAGGAGAATCTTGGAAAGCCAACCCATCATTTCCAGTCACATATTCAAAGATGGCTTCAAAGCTTTGAAATTTAAGTTACAATCTACACAGTTTTTTTTAAAGTTTTCTTAAAATGCAAAACATTGCTACCTTACTATAACAAAACAGCAGAAAAAAAAAAAAAACAAAAGAAACTTTCCTTCATTCACATGAGCATAGTTTAAGAAACACTTTGTACAAAAAACAAAAGTATTTTGCAGATAATATATTAATGTACATCTACGCTGGTAGTCAGAGCATGAAGTCAGGAAAAGAAGAACCTTAGCAGCAAGACAGGGAGACAATTCTCAGATATTCACATCAACATCAGCAGAACTTCACACTTTCATAGATGTGGATTAATGGCAAAGAATCAAATAAGTTGAAATTGTGATCAATATAACATTTCAATTTATTGTGGCCAGAAAAAAACAAGTTAATGCATCAAATTGCTGGTCACAGTTTTACCTAATTATTACCAGAGCCTACTCCTTTCAGAAAATTTTCATGCCAGTAAAATAGAAAACAAGGATAATATTAATTTTTAAAAAAGATACAGGAATAAAATGCAAGTGTTAAAGCAGTTCTATTTTGAAATCAAATATAATTTCTCAGAGACGGGACCAAAGGAGGTATTAAGTTACAAACACTCTCATACCCAAAACTCAGCTGCTAAACACACTGTGAAAGCATCACTACGAACAAAGCTAGTGGAGGTGATGGAATTCCAGTTGAGCTATTTCAAATCCTGAAAGATGATGCTGTGAAAGTGCTGCACTCAATATGCCAGCAAATTTGGAAAACTTTCAGCAGTGGCCACAGGACTGGAAAAGGTCAGTTTTAATTCCAATCCCAAAGAAAGGCAATGCCAAAGAATGCTCAAACTACCACACAATTGCACTCATCTCACACGCTAGTAAAGTAATGTTCAAAATTCTCCAAGCTAGGCTTCAGCAATACGTGAACCGTGAACTTCCTGATGTTCAAGCTGGTTTTAGAAAAGGCAGAGGAACCAGAGATCAAATTGCCAACATCTGCTGGATCATCGAACAAGTAAGAGAATTCCAGAAAAACATCTATTTCTGCTTTATTGACTATGCCAAAGCCTTTGACTGTGTGGATCACAATAAACTGTGGAAAATT
>SJYX01005276.1:107779-135806 GCA_006410675.1 Oreotragus oreotragus
GCCTAGTCAAGGCTATGGTTTTTCCTGTGGTCATGTATGGATGTGAGAGTTGGACTGTGAAGAGGGCTGAGTGCCAAAGAATTGATGCTTTTGAACTATGGTTTTGGAGAAGACTCTTGAGAGTCCCTTGGACTGCAAGGAGATCCAACCAGTCCATTCTGAAGGAGATCAACCCTGGGATTTCTTTGGAAGGAATGATGCTAAAGCTGAAACTCCAGTACTTTGGCCACCTCATGCGAAGAGCTGACTCATTGGAAAAGACTTTGATGCTGGGAGGGATTGGGGGCAGGAGGAGAAGGGGACGACCGAGGATGAGATGGCTGGATGGCATCACTGACTCGATGGACCTGAGTCTGAGTGAACTCCGGGAGATGGTGATGGACTGGGAGGCCTGGCGTGCTGCCATTCATGGGGTCGCAAAGAGTCGGACACGACTGAGTGACTGAACTGAACTGAAACACACTGTGCTGTGCTTTCCTTAGTTGCTCAGTCATGTCCTACTCTCTGCAATCCCATGGACTATCATCCACCAGGCTCCTCTGTCCATGTGGATTCACCAGGCAAGAATACCTGAGTGGGTTGCCATGCCCTCCTCCAGGGAATCTTCCCAACCCAGAGATGGAAACCAGGTCTCCCGAATTGCAGGCAGAGTCTACCATCTGAGATACCAGGGAAGCCCACTAAACACAGGACATGACCTCATAAATACAATGAAAATAGTGTTACCTTTAGTGACAAAAAGAAAAACAGTGATTTCCTTATAGAAAAGCAATGATGAAAGTTCATTTGGTTATATTCAACTTCAGCAAATCTACCCTAGGCAAATATCTTCCCTAAGTAAACATGAATGCATATTTATATACACATTTATATATTCACTTCACTTACATATTCAGCTTAAAATCAATTATTATAAACCACATTTATTTGCTAAAAATGTTCATGCCTTGTTTAACATTCCTACACAATGTCTGTAGGAAACAGAAACTACAATTAGAAAATGTTGGGAATCAGGCTTTGTTAACAAGGTTTAGAATAGCACACTCTTCTGTCCAACAGTTTAACTGCAAATCTGTTATAACTGAGGTAAAATACATAAGGAGATGGAGCTAAATTTTGGTGGTTTCCATTCTATTCCATGCAGATTCAGTTTCCTTCTCTTAAATACATTTACTCATTAGCAAAACATTAAAAACAAAAGCTAATCAAGTAAAAGATTAATTTCAGTTGAAGGGAAACCACGTGTAACATTCATTCAAAAAATTATTTTTTCACATGTGGAAGAGCATGATATTTACACTGGAGCAAAGAGACAGGCAGAGGTGCTTGTAGCCAGGTCAGGGCCAATATTGGCCCTTGGGGGTACTGTGAGTATCGTGAGGCATCTGGGGTTATCACAATGATTGAGTTACTGAATGACTGCTAGATCAATGAATGCAACACTCCCACACCGTAGAACTGCCTGTAAACCACACGACTGTTTCCCTTACATTTGAAAGAGTTTATTATTAACACAAGATGGTAAACCAAAGCTTTTTCATATGAGATATTGTTTATATCATATGGTAAACCAAAGCTTTTTCATATGAGATATTGTTCTGACATAACCAAATTTCAAAATAAATTTAACTCTAATTTTTTAAAACTATTTCAGAATAATTTTAGGTCTACAGAAAAGTTGGAAAAATAGTACAGAGTTTCTGCATAGCTCTCACTCATATTCTGCTGGTAAAGAATCCGCCTGCAATGCTAGAGACCTGGGATCAATCCCTGGGTTGGGAAGATTCCCACGAGAAGGGAAAGGCTAACCACTCAAGTATTCTGGTCTGGAGAATTCCATGGACTATACAGTCCATGGGATTGCAAAGAGTTGGACATGACTGAGCAACTTTCAGTGCAAGTTGAGTCACTTCATTTTATATTCTATCATTAATATCTCACATTGCTGTCACACATTTCTCACAACTAAGGAACAGCACTGTTATACCATTATTAACTAAACTTCACAATTCATTTTTATTTCAAATAATTTTTTCCTATCAGGCTGTTTCTGTCCTAGGATCTAAATAATCCTCATGTCTCTTTAGCCTCTTATGGTGTTTGAGTTTTTCACATTTCCTTGTTTTTGATGATTTTGACAGTTCTGAAGGAATACTGGTCAGTCATTTTGTAAAAATGTCCATAGATTTAGATTTGTTCAATGTTTTTCTCCTGGTTACACCTTAATGACCCAGATCACACCACAATGGTGTGATCACTCACCTAGAGCCAGACATCCTGGAATGTGAAGTCAAGTGGGCCTTAGGAAGCATCACTAGGACCAAAGCTAGTGGAGCTGATGGAATTTGAGCTGAGCTATTTCAAATCCTAACAGATGATGCTGTGAAAGTGCTGTACTCAATATGTCAGCAAATTTGGAAAACTTTCAGCAGTGGCCACAGGACTGAAAAAGGTCAGTTTTCATTGCAATCCCAAAGAAAGGCAATGCCAAAGAATGCTCAAACTACCGCACAATTGCACTCATCTCGCATGCTAGCAAAGTAATGCTCAAAATTCTCCAAGCCAGGCTTCAGCAGTACATGAACTAGAATTTCCAGATGCTCAAGCTGGATTTAGAAAAGGCAGAGGAACCAGAGATCAAACTACTAACATCCACTGGATCATCGAAAAAGCAAGAGAGTTCCAGAAAAACATCTGCTGCTGCTGCTACTAAGTCGCTTCAGTAGTGTCCAACTCTGTGCGACCCCATAAATGGCAGCCCACCAGGCTCCCCAATCCCTGGGATTCTCCAGGCAAGAACACTAGAGTGGGTTGCCATTTCCTTCTCCAATGCATGAAAGTGAAAAGTGAAAGTGAAGTCGCTTAGTCATGCCCGACTCTTAGCAACCCCATGGACTGCAGCCCACCAGGCTCCTCCATCCATGGGATTTTCCAGGCAAGAGTACTGGAATGGGGTGCCATTGCCTTCTCCAGAAAAACATCTACTTCTGCTTTATTGACTATGCCAAAGCCTTTGACTGTGTGGATCACAACAAACTGTGGAAAATTCTGAAAGACATGGGAATACCAGACCACCTTACTTGCCTCCTAAAAAATCTGTATGCAAATTAAGAAGCAACAGTTAGAACCAGACATGGAACAACAGACTGGTTCAAAATTGGGAAAGCAGTACAACAAGGCTACTTATTGTCACCCTGCTTATTTAACTTATATGCAGAGTACATCATGTGAAATGCCAGGCTGGATGAAAACAAACAGAAATCAAGAATGTTGGGAGAAATATCAATAACTTCAGATATGCAGATTATTACTCTTATGGCAGAAAGCGAAGAACTGAAGAGCCTCTTGATCAAAGTGAAAGTTTAGAGTGAAAAGTTGGCTTAAAACTCAACATGCCAAAAACTAAGATCATGGCATCCGGTGCCATCACTTCATGGCAAATAGATGAGGAAACAGTGGAAACAGTGACAGACTTTATTTTCTTGGGCTCCAAAATCACTGCAGATGGTGATTGCAGCCATGAAATTAAAAGACGCTTGCTCCTTGGAAGAAAAGCTATGACCAACCTAGACAGCATATTCAAAAGCAGAGACATTACTTTGTCAACAAATGTCCGTCTAGTCAAGGCTTCTGATTTTTCCAGTGGTCATGTATGGATGTGAGAGTTGAACCATAAAGAAAGCTGAGTGCTGATGCCTTTGAACTGTGGTCTTGAAGAAGACTCTTCAGAGTCCCTTGGACTGCAAGGAGATCCAACCAGTCCATTCTAAAGGAGATCAGTCCTGAGTGTTCTTTGGAAGGAATGATGTTGAAGCTGAAATGCCAATAAGCTTTGGCCACCTGATGTGAAGAGCTGACTCATTGGAAAAACCCCTGATGCTGGGAAAGATTGAAGGCAGGTGGAGAAGGGGACGTGAGAGGATGAAATGGTTGGATGGCATCACTGACGCGATGGACATGAGCTTGAGGAAGCTGCTGGAGTTGGTGATGGACAGGGAGGCCTGGCGTGCTGCCGTCCATTGGGTAGCAAAGCGTCAGACATGACTGAGCAACTGAACTGAACTGAGACTGGAATTACGGGTTTGGGGGAAGAAGATCACATTGGTCAGGTGCCATTCTCACTACATCATATCATATCAAAGGTACTTGCGATGAACATCACTTATTACTGGTGATGCAAACGGTGATCAGGTGGCGAACGGAGTGTTCACTCGGTTCGTCCACTGAAATTGTACTTCCCCTTCCCACACTTTAGTCTTCAGAAACAGGTCACCAAATGAGTTCAGGACCAAAAAGTGTGGAGTTATGTTTCACTTCCTTGAGAGGGATGTTTCTACATAAATTATTTGAAATTATCTGTATGGGAGACTTTTTTTCTCCTCCCTCATTTCTTTGTTTATCCAGACATTTATTTACATCAGTATAGACTCCTCAATACTTACATTATACATTGAGTTAAAATTCAAAACTACTTTCACTACTCAAATTGTTCCAGCTTCAGCCACTGAGAGCTCTTTCAGAACTGCTTCCAAGTCTTTGACATGCTCTTTTCATTGTGTTTTTTAAGCACTTCCTTACCTTCTGGCAAAAGATGCTCCACACTCATCTTAAATTTTCCCTCCTCAGCTCTAGAATCTACCATTTCTCCAAAAAGCTGAGGTTCCTTTCAATAAATGTTGAACAGAAAGTATCAGAGTGACATATCAAGTACGTCTATCCTGATACTTCTTCTAATACTTACTCTTATTCCAGTGTTTATCAATTCACCGGCTCTTCCATTTTCTTGTACTTATGGAATGACTTCTGAACTTACTGCTTGCTTAGCTTGAATCCAGGCATTCTTATTATAAATAGGCACACATTGGTTTTTTTCTAGTACAGTCATTAGAAGCACTTATATATAAAAGCCCATCTTATTTTATTTTAAAAAATTGTTTTTAAATTATCCTAAAGGCATTACAGTGAATTTTTTAATAGTGGGAGAGGTAGGTTTTATTATCTATGAATTTTACTTCAAGAGACATTAAATAATGCCTGTCATATAAAGGGATTACTGAATCCAAAAGGATTGATGTAGGAAAAAAAATAAGGTAGACTACAATGTGTGAGCTTTATTTGGATCCTGATTTAAGGGGAAAAAAATTGTAAAAATGTTTATGACGTTTATGAAACTAGAAATTTGAACTAGATACTTAATATTCAGAATGAATTTTGGTATAATAATAGTGTTGTAGGGGTATGTGTCATGTATATATATTTAAGCCCTTATTTTTTAGACACACAGCAGCCTTTAATTTTTTGTGATCTTATTACTGGTAAATCAGTAAAAAGAAAAATGTTAGTAGATCCCTAGGTATTATTTTGCTGTATTTATTATTTCTGTGTGTGATGATCGCAATTGTAAAAACAAGCTGACAAAACAGCCTCATTTGAAAAAAGATACCTCAAAATTAGAAACCATGTTGTTTAAACATTAGACATATCTTTAGTTAATGGAGACAGAGACTCATTGTGTTTCCATATTTTAAAGTCTATCTTTTACCACTTATCAACACAAATGTCAACTTTTTCAAAGAAAGTGATGAAATTCTCAAAAACATACCCAAACAATATTCATTTTAATTTGTATGGATTTTCAAAGATAATGAACACATTAGGAGAGAAAAAATGCTTTACAGAATCAAATGGACATTAAGCCGACTTCAAAATTGTTAATAATTACCACAGTTCACATTTGACATTAATTTTTAAATGTCTATTGTCATGACTAGTGTAGCTTTCATAAAAACATTCAAATCATTCTTTCCACAATCAAAGGACAATTTAAGTTGTTTTCACTTATTTTAAAACTTCCAGCCTAAAGCAAATTCACCTCAACTCTATCAAAGGAAAACAAAGAGAAATAGAAAATATTATGTTTGTGCTTCTACGCTGGACAAAGTTTAAAGTTTCAAAAATACACGCTAGAACATATATTTTACACACACATGCAAAACCACATGTATCATTTAAAAACATAATGTGGATGCAACTTTAGCTATCATTCAGTTCAGTTCAGTTCAGTCGCTCAGTTGGGTCCGGCTCTTTGCGACCCCGTGAACCGCAGCACGCCAGGCCTCCCTGTCCATCACCAACTCCCGGAGTCCAACCAAACCCATGTCCATTGAGTCAGTGCTTCCATCCAACCATCTCATCCTCTGTCATCCCCTTCTCCTCCTGCCCTCAATCTTTCCCAGCATCAGGGTCTTTTCCAAGAGGTCAGTTCTTCACATCAGGTGGACAAAGCATTGGAATTTCAGCTTCAGCATCAGTCCTTCCAATGAATATTCAGGACTGATTTCCTTTAGGACGGACTAGTTGATATCCTTGCAGTCCAAGGGATTCTCAAGAGTCTTCTCCAGCACCACAGTTCAAAAGCATAAGTTCTTCTGTGCTCAGTTTTCTTTATAGTCTAACTCTCACATCCATATATGATGACTGGAAAACCCATAGCTTTGACTAGACAGACCTTTGTTGGTAAAGCAATGTCACTGCTTTTTAGTATGCTGTCTAGGTGGGTCATAGCTTTTCTTCCAAGTAGCAAGCATCTTTTAATTTCATGGCTGCAATCACCATCTGCAGTGATTTTAGAGCCCCCCAAAATAAAGTCTGTCACTATTTCCATTGTCTCACCATCTATTTGCCATGAAGTGATGGGACCAGATGCCATGATCTTAGTTTTCTGAATTTTGCATTAAACCAACTTTTTCACTCTCCTCTTTCACTTTCCTCAAGAGGCTCTTTAGTTCCTCTTCACTTTCTCCTATAAGGGTGGTGTCATCTGCATATCTGAGGTAATGGTACCTATCAGTACCATTGTACAATACAAGTATTCAACTGATCAAACATCTTTAGCTCAACTTCACCACTCTGTATTTAACAATGATTTCACAATAGATTTTTTGATACATAACAATTACATTTTCTCCAGCATGTAGGTTTTTTGTGTGATTCATTATGCCTGGTGGCTCAGACAGTAAAGAATCTGCCTGCAATGAAGGAGACTAGGGTTTGATCCCTGGGTTGGGAAGATCCCTTGGAGGAAGAAATGGCAACCCACTCCAGTATTCTGGCCTGGAGAATTCCACGAACAGAGGAGCCTACAGGCTCCTACATACAGGCAGGCTACATACACTCCAGGGTGTTGCAAAGAGTCAGACACAACTGAGCACAGGAAACCAAAAAATTCATGTGACTCAATTTATTGCAATATTCGCTGTATTCCTATGGTCTAGAATCAAACCCACATTATCTCCAAGGTATGTCTGTATTTGTAGTAAAATGTAACACTCCTTAGGAACATCTATTACAGGCACCATTACTTCTGGGGGAGGAGTGATTTTTTTCTTTAATTTATAACAGCATATTAAATATACTTAAAAAATACTCTAGATATTTATCCATACTCACTGAAAGTATAAATAAGTTAAAGTCACTCATTCATTTCCTACTCTTTGCAACCCCATGGACTATACAGTGCCTGGAATTCTGCAGGCCAGAATATTGGAGTGGATGGCCTTTCCCTTCGCGAGGGGATCTTCCCAACCCAGGGATTGAATCCAGGTCTCCCACATTGCAGGCGGATTCTTTACCAGCTGAGCCACCAGGGAAGCCCCAATATAAGGAAAAGTTATTATTATTTGTTATTAAAGTACAGTTGATTTACAATGCTATATTAATTTCAGGTGTACAACATAGTGATTCAGTATTTTTACAGATTATATTCCATTTAGAGGAATTNTTCCCAACCCAGGGATTGAATCCAGGTCTCCCACATTGCAGGCGGATTCTTTACCAGCTGAGCCACCAGGGAAGCCCCAATATAAGGAAAAGTTATTATTATTTGTTATTAAAGTACAGTTGATTTACAATGCTATATTAATTTCAGGTGTACAACATAGTGATTCAGTATTTTTACAGATTATATTCCATTTAGAGGAATTATAAAATAATGGCTATATTCTGTGTCATATATTAACTCCTTGTAGCTTATTTTATCTCATACATCCTTTCCCCTATCAGTCCTTCCTCTGACTCCTCTCCCTACTGGTAACCCACTAGTTTGGTCTATATATCTGAGTTTGTTCCTGCTTTTGTTATATTCATTCATTTTATTTTTAAAATTCCATACATAAGTGAAAACATGCACTTTCAAGTGACTCTTTCTCTGTCTGACTTACTTTATTAAGCACAATACCCTCTAGATCCATTCATATTGTTGCAAATGGCAAAATTGCATTCCTTTTTATGGCCGAATAATATTCCGTTGTGTATGTATATGTGTGTGTATACTGCAACTTCTTTATCCACTCACCTGCTGATGGACACATAGTTGCTTCCATATCTTGGCTATTGTGAATAATGCTGTTATGAATGCTGGGGTACACATATCTTTCTAATTAGTATTTTCATTTCTTTCAGATATATATCTAAGAGTAAAATTGCTGGGTCATATAATAGTTCTACCAATCTAATTTTTGAGGAATCACCATATTGTTTTACACAGTGCTGTGCCAATTTACATTCCTACCAAGAGTGATCTAGGATTCACCTTTCTCCACATCCTCGCTAATATTTATTATTTGTGGTATTTTTGATAACAGCCATTTTGAAAGGTGTAAGGTGATAACTCATTGAGGTTTTGATTTGCATTTCCCTGATGCTTAGTGATGTTGAGCATCCTTTTTCATGAGGTACCAAGCACTTTCATTAGCAATTCTTTCAGAATAAAACACCTCAGCACTGAGTTGTTAATCAAAGTGTTGAAAGTGTTAGTTGTGTCTCAGTTGTGTCTGACTCTTTGTGGCCTTATGGACTGCAGCCCGCCAGGCTCCACTGTCCATGCAATTCTCTAGGCAAGAATACTGGAGTGGGTTGTCATTTCCTTCTCCAGGGCTGGTAATAGTAGTATCCTAAAGTAGATCTTTAGCCTAGGTCGCTTCCCTCATAGCTCAGTCGGTAAAGAATCTGCCTGCAATGCAGGAGACCTGGGTTCGATTCCTGTGTGAGGAAGATCCCCTGGAGAAGGAAATGGCAATCCACTCCAGTATTCTTGCCTGGAAAATCCCATGGACAGAGGGGCTATAGCCCACGTGGTTGCAAGAGTCAGACACGACTCAGTGACTAAACCACCACCACCACCACACTCAGAAGAGGAGAACATCAAACTCCTGGAGTACACTTANTCCCCTGGAGAAGGAAATGGCAATCCACTCCAGTATTCTTGCCTGGAAAATCCCATGGACAGAGGGGCTATAGCCCACGTGGTTGCAAGAGTCAGACACGACTCAGTGACTAAACCACCACCACCACCACACTCAGAAGAGGAGAACATCAAACTCCTGGAGTACACTTAAAAATAAGAAAGATGAGGGACTTCTCTGGTGGTCCAGTAGTTAAGACTCTGCATTTCCACTGCAGGGGGCACAAGTTCAATCCCTGGTCAGGGAGTAAGGTCCCACATGCTACACAGTGCAGCCAAAAAAAAAAAAAAAAGATGTCACCAATATTATAGTCATATATGTGGCATTTTTGTTACTGGATAAAGTCTTGAGTAGAAACTACCACCACCAAATGATACACACACACTCCTACAGAGGTCAAGAGAACTCAATAACCACAGCCCACCTTATCACACACTAAAGAAAGTAGGTCTGATGGAGAGGACATCCACCTGTTTGCAAGGATTCCCAGGATTTCTCTCATGTCACATCTACCTCTGGTAGAAAGGCAAGGTAAACATATTATGTTTCAGAACCAGTTAGGAATTCATTCAAACTCTGCTTCTTGCACTTAATGTTTATTCATTCTTCAAAATATTTATTAAACACTTGCTGGATAAACATTTGGATATATAGGGAAAAGTGACTAAGCTTCTAAAAAAAAAAGTTTCTTCATCTGTAAAACAGGGATAATTCCAACCTTTCAGGGTTAGGTTAAGCATAAGATGATGTAGGAAAAGCATCTAGCACAGGACATGGTATATACTACACAGTCAATAAATATTATCTGTTAACAATTTTGCCTCTGAAGATTCCCAACAGAATTAAACTTCCACGTTAATTAAAAAAAAAACAACTGACATTTATCATGCACTCAGTATATACTAGGCATTATTTTAATCATACCACAACCCTATGAGGTGCATAATGTTTTCACCCCTATTTAACAAAAATGAGAAAATCTGGCAAGTTACTTAAACTCTCCCTCACTTATATCACATAGCTAGGAAGTAATGGAGTCTCAATATAACTAAGCCAGGCATCTGATTTCAAAGTACTCTTTAGTATATATACTAAGTTGTGCCAATTTTTAAAAGGTAGAAAATTCAGGCAACTTTTAAAAGATAAAACCTAAAGATGATTATGTATAAACTTGAACTCTGTTCTTCATTCACGAAAGTATAAGTTCAATCTTGCTGCTACTGCTAAGTCACTTCAGTCATGTCCGACTCTGTGCAACCCCATAGACAGCAGCCTACCAGGCTTCCCCGTCCCTGGGATTCTCCAGACAAGAACACTGGAGTGGGTTGCCATTTCCTTCTCCAATGCATGAAAGTGAAAAGTGAAAGTGAAGTCACTCAGTCGTGTCCGACTCTTTGCGACCCCATGGACTGCAGCCTACCAGGCTCCTCTGCCCATGGGATTTTCCAGGCAAGAGTACTGGAGTGGGGTGCCATTGCCTTTTCTGAATCCAGTAGGCAGAAAAAAAGAGTTAATGTTCAACCTAACTACAGCTGCACATCTTTTTAATTAATTTATTTATTTTAATTGGAGGCTAATTACTTTACAATATTGTAGTGGTTTTTGCCATACATTGACATGAATCAGCCATGGGTGTGCATGTGTTCCCCATCCTGACCCCCCCCCACCTCCACAGCCTACCAGGCTCCTCTGCCCATGGGATTTTCCAGGCAAGAGTACTGGAGTGGGGTGCCATTGCCTTGGCACTGTCCTGAGTACTTTACTCATATTAAATGATTTAATTTAATCCTCATAATGGATCTTATGAAGTAGACTCTATTATTGCCTTCATTTTACAGGTGAGGAAACAGAAGCACAGTGAGGCCAAATGATCGTCCCCAAACCACGATAATGCAAGAGCTAGGATTCAAACCCAGGATGCCTGGCTCCAGGCTTCATGTTCTTGGCTACACTTGCTTGAAAATAATTTTGTCGTTGTTGTTTTTGGCTGTGCTGCGCAGCTTGTGGGATTTCGGTTTTCTGACCAAGGACTGAATCCAGGTCGTAGTGGTAAAAGTGCCGAATCCTAACCACTAGAGTGCCAGGGAATTCTCTAAAATAATAATAAAATAGGAATAGGGAACTTTCCCAGCGATCCAGTGGTTAGGACTTTGCCTTCCAGTGCAGAGGGTACGGGTTCAATCCCTCCTTAGGGAGCTGTCTCCCCTTTTTTGGCCACATGCCTCTTGGCCAAAAAACCAAAACATAAACCAGAAACAATATTGTAACAAACTTAACAAATCCTTTTAAAAAACAGAAATAAAAGGTAAAAACATGTGCATAACCCCAATCCACTTGAGTTTAAGCTCCATGAAAGCAGGAAATGAGTTCTCTAACCACCACAATACCCCCAGTATCTAAAACTGGGCCTGGCAACATAGTAGATCCAAGAAGACATAGATGAATTAACCCAGGTCTGTATCCCATTGTGGGGTTTTAAGGCTCTTTGTGTGTCTTCTTCACTAGTCTCGCATATAGGGTCATTGTTACCATCTTCCTAAATTCCATATATATGCGTTAATATACTGTATTGGTGCTTTTCTTTCTGACTTACTTCACTCTGTATAATGGGTTCCAGTTTCATCTACCTTATTCTTTTTAATAGCTGAGTAATATTCCATTGTGTATATGTACCACAGCTTTCTTAGCCATTTGTCTGCCAATGGACATCTAGGTTCCTTACATGTCCTAGCTATTGACAGCTGCACATTTTTGTTGAGCTGCTTAACTTTTCTGTAACTTACCAGGGAAAACGGTGTTAACAACTGTCCTTTATTTCACTTTTAAGTACTACTACTACTAATAGATGTGAAATGCATGAGACTTTCCTAACATGTGCCAATGAGGGGAAGAACCAAGCTGTACTATAGGATGTTTGCAAAAATATACCAAAAAAGTAAAAAACAATGATTCCAACCAATCATGCTAAATTCTAACTAAAAATATAACTCATTCCTAGCTTGAATATTTTCAGTATAGAAATAGCTCCTGGTAAAGTACGATACTTGAAAACACCGCATCCTCAAAAAGGTCAAACAATTTCTTTCCAACCTTGATTACATTATTAGATTGATCAGCAAGCCCTTTCTTCACAGGTCAAAAGTAAAGTTCAGTGGGAACCTACTCAAATTGATCACAAACATCAAATAAATGGAATCTGAGCTATCAAGTTTTTATCATAAATAGACTTAAAACATTATATCCAGGGACAGATTAGAAAGACAAATTCAGTTCAGTTACTCAGTTGTGTCCAACTCTTTAAGACCCCATGGACTACAGCATGCCAGGCTTCTCTGTCCATTACCAACTCCCAGAGCTTGCTCAAACTCATGTCTCATCAAGTTGGTGATGTCATCCAGTCATCTCATCCTCTGTCATACCCTTCTCCTCCTGCCTTCAATCTTTCCCAGGATCAGGGTAGTTTCCAATGAAGAGTCAGTTCTTCGCATCCGTTGGCCAAAGTATTGGAGTTTCAGCTTCAACATCAGTCCTTCAATGAATATTCATGACTGATTTCCTTTAGGATTGACTAGTTGGATCTCCTTGCTATCCAAGGGACTCTCAAGAGTCTTCTCCAACACCACAGTTGAAAAGCATCAATTCTTCAGCGCGCAGCTTTCTCTATAGTCCAACTCTCACATCCATTCATGATGACTGGAAAAGCCATAGCTTTGACTAGATGGACCTTTGTTGGCAAAGTAATGTCTCTGCTTTTTAATATGCTGTCTAAGCTGGTCATAGCTTTTCTTCCAAGGAGCAAGCTTGGAAAAGAAGCAAGCTTCCAAGGAACAAGCTTGGAAGAAGTTTCTTGCAAGGAGCAACCAAGGAGAAAGACAAATTATCTAGCTCTAAATATTCCATAGAAATAAGCTTCTCTCTGCTTTGACAAACCAACATCCCAATGCAAGCCTCTAGAAAGGAGTAGCCTTCTAGATAAGGAAAGCTGCCATTAATTTAATGCAAAGCTGGTGCCAACAGAGACTGTCGCCAGACTCACAATAACACCAATACAGAGGGAAATGGGGAAGAAGCACCTAGCCTTGCCATCCATGTGTTGGCTTCCACCAAACTGAACTTGGTTTTTCCATATAGGCTCTGGAAAACAGGGAGGAAAACTAGAAACTGGACTGTAATGTCTATTTTGAGCACCAGCAATTCTGCAACACTTTCTCTTGTGTTATATATTTCAAAAGCTTAGTAGCTCGTTTGCATAGTCAAAATATAAGTGAATTACACAAAATTAAAATATGAATTTTCTGCTCAGTCAAGTGGAAAAAAACCCACAAGTCCTCAGAACTATCAAACATTTTGAAAATAATATGGATAGTTGGGGGAAAATGTATATGAAATAAACTCCCACATACACATATAAAACATACCAAAATTATAATGAGAATTCACCTAACATTGAAATTACTCATTCAGCATAATTATTTAAAACCAGTATTTAAAAGGTTTTTAATTAATAAATTTAGTACATTTCTAAGACCACCTGACCTGCCTCTTGAGAAACTTGTATGCAGGTCAGGAAGCAACACTTAGAACTGGACATGGAACAACAGACTGGTTCCAAATAGGAAAAGGAGTACGTCAAGGCTGTATATTGTCACCCTGCTTATTTAACTTATATGCAGAGTACATCATGAGAAACACTGGACTGGAAGAAACACAAGCTGGAATGAAGATTGCCGGGAGAAATATCAATAACCTCAGATATGCAGATGACACTACACTTATGGCAGAAAGTGAAGAGGAGCTAAAAAGCCTCTTGATGAAAGTGAAAGAGGAGAGTGAAAAAGTTGGCTTAAAGCTCAACATTCAGAAAACGAAGATCATGGCATCCGGTCCGATCACTTTATGGGAAATAGATGGGGAAACTGGCCAACNTGGAATCAAGATTGCAGGGAGAAATATCAATAACCTCAGATATGCAGATGACACTACACTTATGGCAGAAAGTGAAGAGGAGCTAAAAAGCCTCTTGATGAAAGTGAAAGAGGAGAGTGAAAAAGTTGGCTTAAAGCTCAACATTCAGAAAACGAAGATCATGGCATCCGGTCCGATCACTTTATGGGAAATAGATGGGGAAACAGTGCCAGATTTTATTTTGGGGGGCTCCCAAATCACTGCAGATGGTGATTGCAGCCACGAAATTAAAAGACGCTTACTCCTTGGAAGGAAAGTTATGACCAACCTAGATAGTATATTCAAAAGCAGGGACATTATTTGGCCAACAAAGGTCCGTCTAGTCAAGGCTATGGTTTTTCCAGTTGCCATGTATGGATGTGAGAGTTGGAATTATAAAGAAAGCTGAGCACCGAAGAATTGATGCTTTTGAACTGTGATGTTGGAGAAGACTCTTGAGAGTCCCTTGGACTGCAAGGAGATCCAACCAGTCCATTCTGAAGGAGATCAGCCCTGGGATTTCTTTGGAAGGAATGATGCTAAAGCTGAAACTCCAGTACTTTGGCCACCTCATGCCAAGAGTTGACTCATTGGGAAAGACCCTGATGCTGGGAGGGATTGTGGCAGGAGGAGAAGGGGACGACCGAGGATGAGATGGCTGGATGGCATCATCGACTCAATGGACATGAGTTTGGTAAACTCCAGGAGTTGGTGATGGGCAGGAAGGCCTGGCGTGCTGCAATTCATGGGGTCACAAAGAGTCGGACACGACTGAGCGACTGAACTGAACTGAACATCTTGCTAAAAAACAGATTCTTTGGTAATCTTTGGTAAACAAGTTGGAAAAAAGTAAAATTCAAGATCTAAGTCTGCCTTCTATTGATTTTTTGTAGATATTACTTCAGAAACCATGTTCCCAGCCCATTTTAAAAATAGCAGATATAGCTAAAACAACATAAATAGTTCAAACACACAAAAGGCTACTGGTTAACACTTTACAAGCAAGTAACAAATTTCCCTCTTCTCTATCATCTTATTAAAAGATGATCCAACCTACCTAACAAGACTAATTTCCATGAACATTAAGGTTAGATAAATATAAAACAGATAAGTATGCTACATTTGATATTAGTTATGCAACAATGTTTTTACTGTGGCAAACTAGGATACATTAACGCCACTGTGAGTTTTGGTTTATTTAATAAATCTTGGTTTTTAAAACAACTTATGTTGTGACTAATTATTCAACAGATGAATGCAGAAAACTAAAACAGCAGTTATTGTACTTCAGTAAAATTTAAAATTCAATGAATTTATGCAAATACCCACAACCCTTTCTTTCCTGAAATTGCAAGAGTAAGATTAAGATAATGAAAACTTCTATTAGAATTAATGATTGTAATTTAAATTGAAATTGAACAAGAAATTAAATATATCTTTCAAGTTAAAAAAAATTCTAGCATGTTTAATGGTTATTTGTAATTCAAATCAGGGCACAATTGCAATCCTTGGTTTGCAGTACTAACTAGGACATTGAAGCTTGAAGGTGTTGTTTTATTAAGAGTTAACAGGCAAAGTTATGTTAAAGTTTTAAAAATTTCACTTATTCTGACTTATGCTTTAACAATTCTAAATCTGGGTGGAGGGACACATTTCATTAGAAAAATCTCTGTAACTTGCCTACCAGTGATTATCCAGTAGCATGTAATTCACAAAAAGTCCACGAGGCACCTGTATTCAACAAGTTATGCTTTGCAGTAACTTCCTACATAGATTCTTAATGAACACTCTTCAAAAAAAATTAGTCCAAATAAATTTATATTTGGCTTAAACAATTAAAATTCATTTTTCAAAATCAAAGTGAGAGATGAAAAAATATAGAGAAATGCTAAACTTAAGATGCAAATATAAATATCTTAATTTTATTCCTATTAATAAAAATGTAAATTCAATATTAAATATAATAGAGAAGATAACGGTTCCCATTAAGCTAAAGGGCTTTTTTTCATTTTATCCTCCAAATTAACAAATAAAGGGCATTTTTTTCTCACAACAGAAAAATAAATTTTAATTTCTTACATGAACTTTAAAAAAAATTTTTAAGAGGACAAATTTAAGGCATTTTTTTTTTCCAGTTTCATTCTATCAACATTCCAAAATATATAGTTCCTTTAGAAACACCAAAAAAGAAGAAACAATTAGAAAATTTGTATGAAAGAAAAAAAATGCTTAAGAAAAGGGGTATGTTTTCATTTTTTAAGCAGAAGTTTGCCTACTGCGTTGGCCTATTAAATGATTATCAGTAAATAATATTTAGAGCATAAAGACAGAAGTGTTACAGATTCATTGAAATTATTAATTCTTAAAAAAATAAATCTAAACCATGATTTGGAACACTAAATTGACTAGATAGCAACACAACTATGAAAAACAGACAAAGCAACTCTATTTCCACTGTATTCTGGCACACAGTATACACTTTGTCTCTGAAGTATCCATTAGAACGTTGTATTAATAAGAGCCTTTACGTCAACTGCCATTTAGGAAAGCAGATTTGCCCACAGACCAGTAATCTGTGAATAAATTTATTTATTTGTTTACTCAGCAAATACTTCCTGAGTGCCTACTTTTCACCAGATATTTTCTTATGCATTGTAATACAAAAAGATAGGTTCCCTGCCCTCATCAAATAACCACACAAATCAAGGTAAAAATGGCAAATGGAACAAAGAAGATATACAAGGCAATAAGATAACACGTAACTGAGGATCTGGTGTGATCTGGGGATTCAGGAAGGCTTTTCTGAGGTAGAGGATGGGAGGCCTGAGATCTGAAAGATGAGCAGGACTTAACTGGGTGAAGAAAAAGTGCAAAGGCTCAAGGGCAGGGTAAACAGGACTGAAAGAAGGCCAGTGGAGCTGGCTGTTTACCAGCTAGCTGGTGCTAGCAATGAGGTTTACCTCATAGGCAACTAGGCCATTTTAAGGATTTTTCCCTCAAAACAGACAGAAAACATTAAATTTTTTAAATTGAGGGCGGTGAGTGAGAAGTGAAAGGGTAGGATCAGAAGAGAATCATTCTTAAGTTCATTCTGACTACAGTTTTATGAATACAACAAAGATGCTATAATTATCATGACCTTGACTGAAAATTTATTTTGACCCTTGAAATAGGAGAAAAAGAAGAAGCAGAGTACATAAATTTTAACTTTTCTAAACCCAACCACCACTTCTCAAACTTTTCCACTGATGTATCCATAATTGCTAAATGGAATACATTCATAACCCTGGGAGGTCTGGGAAATGCAGCTTTAAACAGCCTGCTGCAAGCTTAAGATTCCTGTTAAGATTCCTGTTAAGCCTCTGGTCTCATCTTTAAAATCCTGCCAATTTTGCTTTCTATAGCATGAATATAATATCTGCTTGTTTTAATGTAAAAATAATGTTCTAAAATACTTAGCAAAAATCAACTCTTTGGCTTCTTTTGATCATTTGGCTTCCAAAACCATAGAAACGTACCATTTTGGGGAGCACAGGCCTATGCTATGTATGAAAACTGAATTCACTCACTGAATGCTAAGACTACACTGGCTATTCTTCAGCCAGACACTAAACTATGACAAACTTATAAAACTTATAAAACATAAACAAAAGATTCCATTATTTTTTTCCAAGTTACTTACCCTCCCTCACCCCTACCTTTAAATCAGTACAGATGATCCATCCTTCTAGGACTCTTTGTAGAAGTTAATACTTCAGTTTTCACAATAAACCTTAAATGTGAAGGAAGTCACAGAGAAAGCTAAAAGTAGTCCTAATCAGAGGTCACTCTGCTAAAAATGAAAATGATAGTTTATCATTGTTTTAA
Source organism: Oreotragus oreotragus (assembly GCA_006410675.1). Lineage (NCBI taxonomy): Eukaryota > Metazoa > Chordata > Mammalia > Artiodactyla > Bovidae > Oreotragus > Oreotragus oreotragus. The sequence goes on from SJYX01005276.1 coordinate 125,833, forward strand.
GAACAATGTCAACATTTAGAAGCCCATCTTCATTCTTCATGTAAGAATTTGGATCAGTAAATTTCTAAATATTCAACAACATAATGTTAATGATGTAATTAATCTTCAAAATAACTCATTTTAACATTATTTCCAAATTATTCCTGAGAAACAGATTTGAAACAGCTGTACCAATTCAATACACATTCTTTGTGGGCTTATTTTTGGCAGCCAAAGTTTTATAATGTGGTATTTATTTAAACTCAGGACACGATGAGAGTTTTATTGTCTTTGTGAAATGCAGATTTGTTCTTGTACTTTTGTGCCACCTACTCATGCTCCTCCCTCACTTTCCCTCTACTGCCCACCTTTCTCCTTCAGCCAGACAAACCCAGACACAACCCCTCTGGTTAATCACCCTATCTCAATTCTACAGTCTCCTGATGTGCTTCTACATTTAGAATACATCCCTCTTAGAATATACTTTAATTAAATAAACTGCTTAAACCCCAGCTACCTCATGGATTCTTTCTTGACTTACTAAAATCGTCGTCTTCTCTTTCCACTTGTGCTTGTATACACATTCAAACTCTTAAAATTTACCAGTGTACTAATTGGGACCTATCTCTGTCTTGGCAAAGGTTTGTCAATGTCACTGCCATCCCTTACAGAGACTAATTTCTTCAAAGCAGGGAATTATTTAAATCCATCCATTAAAGAAGCTTCCATGCTGAAATACTGAGTAAATAATATGTAAGGACTAGAATATATCTACATAAATATACTATTTTTCCTACTGTGCACTAGGAGTGTTACCTTAAGGAGCGAATGTTAATGATACTATAAATAAAATGTTTCTTGTGAACTCAACTCTATATATCAAAAAGGTAAATTTCCTCTTTGTATAAAATGACAAGAATTTCTGTTCCAAAAATGCCAAATCCAAAGCAGGTAACTGTTGGTTACTACCTAGTCACATTGCAATTGGGAAAAAAAAATTAATTTTTCAAATAGAGGTGATAGCACCATTTTGGTCATTTAACATATTTTCTCCCCTTATGGTGTATACTTTTCAAATTCCTGCCAGAAGATTATTTCTGATCTCTCTCTCAAGACAGTTAACTCAAAATTTTGACATTTTCCTGATTAAGATAAATTTCAACTTCAGGTCTGGTCCTATGAGGGGGAAAAGAAATTACTAAAGAGCATTGTACCTGTCGAAACTGCTTTCTGTTACCAGGCACATTTTCCCTTAGAGCATTTACACTCTTATACTAAATAAAGCTTATTTCATCACTGCATTTTCCTCTTTTTTAAGAGCTGTATACAAAACGTAGGCTTTATCTATTTTTTAAGACCTAAAATAATGTATTTCATTTTCCATCCTCAAGAAGGCTGAGTCATCAGACAGAAATTAGAAGTCAGTGAATGCTTCTTAAAGAAAATGGTTTATAGTAAACAGGAAAGACCAGAGCAGTTAATTGTGGGATGGTTTAAGAGGCTATCTTAAAAATATAGACTATTTTAGGAGTCACAATAACACAAGAGTGGATGAAACTAAGTCACAGAGACCATAAGAGAAGATCAGCAAAGTGGGGCCTGTTGGTTGACTCTGAAAACAATAATCCATTTTATTTGATCCAGAAAAGGATTAAAGATCACTGGGAAAATGTCATAAAGGGAGCTGGTCCAGGAAAATAACTTTATCTTAGTCATACGGATATTATGAAAGAATTTCAAAAGTCAGAAAAGGTGTGATAAAAAAAACTGGAATCATTGGGTGTGACATGGATAAGGAAAATGAGTAATAAAACTAGTAATAGGGGTCCTAACTTGTTCAGGGGTTTTTGTTATATTTCAGAGGGCAAAAAAAGTAGACTCAAGCAACTGCAGATTATGAAATATTTCCAGGCACTGCAAGTGAACAGACAGGAGCTGAGAAATAATGTACTTTAGAGTAATAGACTGAGCAAAAATTAGAAACAGTTACTGTACTGACCTACTTTTGTACCTTTTTCCAATAACTGCTTTGTTTTTATTTACTGTAAAAAAGGATTTGGTTTTAAAATTTTGTCAAAACTACAAGAGGACTGAATGCAATTTCCAACTGAAAAAGGTTAGTTTCAAACACTGAGTATTTTATTTTCTCAAAAAATATTTTTATAAAATTCATTTTTCAAATTAATTTTGAAGGCTATGAGACATTTCCAGATTGTGTGAAGTACTATCGGGATAATATGGGACATAAATGCTTATTTTACTGACTCATGAGGAGTTTATATATTTACTGGAACTAACACTGACACTGTCTCACACCAAATTTTTATTGTCAGCAGAAAATGCAATGAGTATTGGATTTTACAAATAGTGAAGCTGGGAGTGAGCAAAAAATATGGAAGTATTTTCTCATAGCACTCAACTAACATAGATTAATACTTAGGTGTCCTGAAATATATTTTAATAAAAAGAAATAAATCAAAGTGAATTGCAATATATATATATATGGTCCTTCATAATTAAACCTGAATATATTCTATCAAAGCTTACTCATCTTGTCAGCCAGGAGTTTTTCCTTTCATTTCCCGCTCTGCTGACTGAGTTTCTAGAGCACTTCTGTAACTGTCTGGAAGCATTAAATACATGGCCATGCTATTTTTATATGCTTAGTGGTTCATTTCCTGTTTAGTGAAGAAAAAAAATAGCTAGAAAGAACATAAAGCATATACCTTACTAAAGAGAGTTATAACTATCTACAATTGTGACCAGGTGAAACCGTATGTTATATATATGCTTTAAATGTTAAGGATGATGAATCTGTCACATTAGGAGCATGTTTTTAAAGAACTCCCACAATGCTACAATTGTTTGAAAGTCCTATTCATGCTTTGGTACTGCCTATATAACACTACATACAACACTAAATGAGGTTTAGCCATTCCAAAGCTACAGCCTGAATTGAGTTTTAAACATTAGTGCATCTGAAGAAAGGGTGAAAAGTATTTTTAAAGTGTATTTTATAAAGTTTATTTGGGGAAAAGAGTGGGAGGGATTAATTAAGGTAACAGTGTAAGTTACCTTAATTAATTAGAGGAAATGTTCCTTTCATCCAACTACTTTTTTAAACCTTATTTTCCAATAGTATTTGCAATCAAATTTATATGAAGATTATGGGAATTTCAGCAGTAAGCAGTTTGGGACTTGAAATATACAGATACATCAGTGATTCTCTTCTGCTTTAATGTATACAAAGATACATGAATTCTGGTTTTTCAAACAGTGCTAAAATGTGTCACCAACAGGTAGGAAAATAAATTATTCAACTTAAATATAACAATCACTTAAAATCACAGCAATTGATGTTAGTTCAGCCTCAAAGAAGCTGCATTTTAGGCTGGAGAGATTTTTAAAGGACTAGTGTACTGAGAAACTAATGATGTGTGTCAGAATATGTACATCATCTGTTCTGTATGCTTCAGTGGACCTAAAGTGCAGAGAGAGAGGAAACCTCAGAAATGTACTGGGAAGGTGGGAGGTGAAGAAGATGGAGTATGCAGCACTCACTACAAGCATCATGGGAATTTGTGAGAGGTAGTCTCTGAAGGTAATCTGACTCCCATGGAGCCAAGACAGCTTTTCTTTGAGTACTTCAGTAACAAGACTGAAACTAAAGTAATCTTATAGGCAAATTCAAAGAAAGGATTTTAATTAAGCATTCTTGCTTCTTGCATGTACTCTGGCTCTTTCTTCCATGACTGAGAAACAGAGAAGACAGATGTTTGTCTGCATCTGACACTCCAAAGGGTGTTAAAATTGATGGGAATCTAGGAGAGTGGAATTTCAATAGCAAATATGAAAAGAGAAGAAGCTGCAGGAAAAAAAAAAATGAGCCACTGCAGGACTCTGTCTTAGTCATGGCACCCATGGCACCTTAGCACAATTCACCGAACACAGGGGGGCAGTCGATAAATAATAAATTCGATTTAAGTCAATACACTCATTTGTACTGTGCTTTGCAGTTACAAAGCACTTTCCACATATTAGAAAAGAAAAACGAAGTAAATGAAGAATAAAGGAGCAAGTAAGGGCATAAAAGGAAAGCAAATAGATAAAGGAAAATCCACAAGAACAAGAAGCGGAAAAGGCTCAGGAAAAAAAGAGAAAAAAAAAAATTGAGCTTTCCCCCTGTCACTCTCTATCCCTTCCAATCACCCTACCTTTCGTTCTAAAGTACCTGAAGCTTAGAAAGTCTGAGTGCTAAGCAAGCCCTAAGAAGGGGCTCCCCCATCTTCGGAACGGGCATTTTCAAATGATAAGCCTTGGTCCCTGACTAATCTACCCAGAGCTTGTGCCTAAGAATAACCACGGGCAAAGCTCTAACATCTCCCAAGTGTAGCGAGGAATCCTTTTTTTTTTTTTTCCATCCCATCCATCCCCCGTCAGCATTCCCCAAATCTTAGGAATCTTGAGGATGGGAGGGGGTGCAGTAGTCATGAGGAGGGGGTCCTCTACAGGCCCCTTAACTCAGACAACAGAGGGAGATAGTGAGGCAGGAAAGACCAGGGACTGGAGAAAAAGCCCACGTCTGAGATCAGGAAAGCGAATAAATTAAGTATGGTTATTAGAAATTGCAGGGGGATAAAGGGGAGCGTCTTCAAGATGGAAGAAATGAGGGGGCACTTGAATGTGCATCATCTTAGACCTGGGTCGAGCCCCCAGTAAAAAGCCTTACGATGCAAAGCCTCAAGCGGTCAGAAGAGGAGGAGGCAGAGGATGCGGGGTGAGGGTGGAGGGGGGATGCACAGGAGGGAGCCACAGACACCAGCGAAGATGCTGTCCCGGGGGAAGCATGTTTTCCTCTCCTCCAAAGTAGCGCATCCCTCGAGCATCCTCAGCCCAACCTGGGGAAGAGGGTGAGCTCCCCGGATCCAACCCCCTGCGGCCGAGTCCTGACCCCATTATGTGGGCTTAAAAGTTGCCGGGAGAGTTGGCGCAAGAAAAGGCAGTTGGCAGGGGCGGCCGCCAAGGGGGTGTCAGGATTCCCAGGAACAAAGGAGCCGGAGGAAGGGGCGACAGTCCCTGGGGCCTCCTCCCTGAGGGGGAAAACCAGGGTCGCTACATACTCCCGGCCTGAGGGTAGCGAGGGTAGCCAGGAGGCGGAAAGACACGGATTCCGCCGCCGGGCTTCCAGCTTCCCATCGGGTTGCGCCGGCCACCCTCACGCTCTCCGCGCCCCTCTCCAGCCGGGAAGCCACTGACTGGAGACAATAGGAGACCGGTATCCCGAGCCCCCATCAGTCCCGGCGGTCCCCGGCCGCCCTCGGCGCCCCAAGATCAGCCCCAATGGCGGGCTCGGCCGCGGCGGGCGACCCTTCCCTCCCGCGCGCCGGGACCCCGCGCCCCAGGGCCGCCTCGCCGTCCGCACAGCGGGCATTACCTTTCATCCAGTCCACGACTTGACTCGGAGACCATTTGCTCACCGGTTCCATGATCAGAGCCATGGGCACGGGGTCGCTTCCGCGCGGGGCGCGGAGCTCAGACACAAAACGAACTCAGCAGCCTGAGCCGCCCTCAGGTGGGGTCCCTCGCTGGTCGCTGCCTCGCTGGACGGGCGGCGCGGAGAAGGCGGCTTTTGTGTATGGAGTCTCGCGGCTGCAATGTCTCGCAGGAAACGGCGGGCAGCTGCGGTGGGAGAGGCGACGGCGAGGGAAAGGCGCCGGGGTCGCGGCTCCGCGCCGGCTCTGCTCGCTCCCCACTGAGGTGGCGGCTGCAGCCGTGGCTCGGCCACTCCGCTCGGGTCTCGGTCCCTTCGAGGCTTCAGTTCATGGCTTGTACTGCCGAGGGTCGCGCCGCTAAGGCAAGGAGCCGCCGCCGCACTCCCGAAGGCAACTTGCCCGTTCGCCTCGTGCGCGGGAGTGAAGCCCCGGGCACGACCAGCTACCCGGCGGAAATGACGAGGGGCCTCCTGCCACCCAAAATATCTCTCCGCAGCCCTCGGGTGCGGGGCGCGCGCGCCACGAGCCCCCCGCCCTTTCTCTGCCGCGCGGTCCCGCCCCCGGGGCCGACGGCAGGAGCGCGATGCGCGTGCGCGTGCGCGCCCGCACGAGGCCCGATCCCGGGGTCTGCCTGTCTGTCAGGCAGGTGCGGGCGGCTTCCAGCGTTGCGTTCCCGCCCTGCGGGCAGCCCCGGGACGGAGGCGGACGAGGAGCGCGTGCGCGGCGGCAGTGGCGGCCTTGGGTCGGTCGGTCAGTCAGTCTGTCAGTAAGGTGCCGGGGCGGCGGGAGCGCGGCTCTGAAGGGCCTCTGAGCGGACGCGGCGGCGGTGGCGGGACGCCCTGCCCACCAGTTGAGCGCCCACTGCTGAGGCGGCTGAGGAGGTACCTGTGGCCCCGCCGCCGAGGGGAGGGGGATGCCGCTGAGCGCGGGGGCTAAAGCGGGAGCCCGGGCTTTCCTCGCTCCCGCCCTCCCGCTGCTGAGTGGGCTCCCGAGGTGATTCCCGAGCCCCGCGCACGCCCGCGGAGACGGAGGCGTGGAGCGCCGCGGACGGGGACCCGGCCCCGCCGGCCAGAGACGCAGCGATGACGAGGCAGGAGGGCCGGTGCTCGGGACCGTCCCCGGTGCTGCACCGGCCGCGGAAATCAGGCGCCCAGCCTGGAGCCTGCGAGCGCCGGCCGCGGCGATTCTGAGAGAGGTTCGGCCCCACGTGCCTTTTGAAGGGCTCGGTATGGGGTTTTCGACCAACTCCACCGAGGCTCAGAGCGCCCAGTGCCCATTTTAGGGATGTCCTTTTGTTAAAGATATTCTTGTGTAAGAACTGAAGGGTAACACTGGGCTTGCAAATGAGTGACAAAGTGTGGAAAACGATTCTTCAAAACTCCCGTTCTTCAGAAACGTTACGCAGGCTCCCGTGCAATCCTTAGTAAAAAAGCTTGCCTAGTGAGGCTCGATTTAAACGACAAATAATTCATCCTAGAATGTTTGGACACAAGCAGGCTGCCACCATTGTAGATGTTTTATCTTTGTCATTCTTAAATAGCTCCACTGAGTAAAAGAGAAACTCATTTTACTTGTATAACCATTTCAGTTTTACTTGTATAACCATTTCAGTAACGGCAGTAGGTTTCGCCAGCCCCTGCAGTAACCCATTTTCTCTAGTTCAACTGCATGAGATGCAGAACTGCCACTTTTCTCAACCAACAGGAGTTGACATCTCCCCACCCCCACCCCGCCCCTCAAACACACAAAGAGCTGAAACCACAGTAAAAATATCTTTGATCTTTTCAGGCTAGTAAAGAAGTAAAACTTAAGATGACCTGTCTGTAGGCTGTGGTTTATTTATTTTTTAAAATAATACAAACTTAAAAGTATACTGAAGATTTTGGAAAGAAANACCCCCACCCCGCCCCTCAAACACACAAAGAGCTGAAACCACAGTAAAAATATCTTTGATCTTTTCAGGCTAGTAAAGAAGTAAAACTTAAGATGACCTGTCTGTAGGCTGTGGTTTATTTATTTTTTAAAATAATACAAACTTAAAAGTATACTGAAGATTTTGGAAAGAAATGTAGATTATCTAGATAAGTCTACACTCAGGTGAGACAGATATAGCACCTTCCTTTCATAATCCAGATCGTGGTGTGATTTACAGTTTTTTTCTTGGCTTAACCAGGCGTGAAAGGTTTATTTTGAAGTGCCTCCATTCCCGTGTTCTCAGAAGGCTGCATCAATATTTCTATAAAAGATAATTTCCAAGCAAAAGTAATTTATGGAGTAGCTTTATATTCAAAAATGGAATGGATGCATTGTGAATCATTAGAGGTTACAGTCACAGAGAGATGTTGAAAGTAATTTGATCAAAATAATAGTGCTAATAATAACAATGAACATTTATTGAGCCCCGTGCTAAGTATTTTACTTATATTTTATACTCAAAACAGCTCTATCATTAGCAACGTTTTATAGATGAGAAACTCGTGGCTATCACGTTCACTTCCTATCCCCAGAGCCTATGACACATAGTTCAATAAATGTTGAATAAAGTAATGAATAAGGCTTAAAGAGGTTAAGTAATTTGTCTGAGATCATGATGCATGATTGTAATACCAAGTTAAGGTTATTCCACAATATGAGCTTTTAAAACTAGTACAAAGATTGATATCAGTGTCACAAAATGAACAGTACTTTGGAAGGGGAAGGTCTATTCATTGTTAACTGACCATGTCTCTCAGAAAGTTAAGGACAAAGGAGGCTGAGAGTCACCATCAGTGTTCCTAAGCAGTACCAACTGAGAATATAGGAAATGAAGAAATTTGGCTGAAACACCCAAACAGTGTATCCTGGCTGTGTTTTTATGACAAGCAACCAGACTATATATCATAGTGCAAGCAAGCTTAAAGTGATATATTGTTTGCATAATGAATGTAATATCAATCAAAACAAATGCTAAAGGCCAGGGTGCAGTAAAAATAAAAGACATGCATTTCATGAAAAGACAAGTGCCAGAGAAAATGGGAAAAAAAGGCCCTAGAAAAAGAAGATATTGAGAATTACATCACAAAATTAGGTTGTACACATTCTCCTATTTATGTTACATTAAGGAATTTATTTAATCTAATCACCTGATATAATTTTCCACCTGTGGGATCTAGTTCCCTGACCAGGGATGGAACCCTGGCCCCTGGACTGAGGGCATAGAGCCTCAGCCACTGTATTCCTGAGGAAGTCTCTCTACAACTGTTCAAATAAACTACCTTTTATATTCTTTTGCCTCTTATTCAAAATGTTAATCTCTTTTCCCATTTTCGTTAGTAAAACGTTATTACATAAAACTTCAACCTCTTAATTTTGCCTTCTCAATGAACAAATCTCAAGGATTAAGGGAAAAGGTATGTTGTCATAAACTACATATTGCAACAGTGCACTAAATGATATGTGACACATACTTCAACAGTCTAGATATAAAAGCCAAACTGATTCTTTGGAAGCAGCCTTGGATTCTTTTTGGAAGCAGTTAAAGGAGAAACATTAAACTGACTAAATTAATTGGAGACAGAACTTGTTAGATATCTGCAACTATATCAAAATAAACCAATCATCTTTTAATCCAATTATTATAGTTTTCTATTTTTGTCTTTTAGACCCTCTCCATTTCCATAAAAAATTAAAATGTCTTGACCAAAATATTTTCAGTTAAGATTTTGTAGTATATGTAATGAGTCTAAATACTTCAGATACAAAATTTACAAAGGTCCTCTGACTAGAATCTAGGTGCTAGATGGGGAGAGAACTTGAAGCCTTTGTCTCTTTGCGGCCAAATTCAATTCAGTTCAGTTGCTCAGTCGTGTCCGACTCTTTGCAACCCCATGAAACACAGCATGCCAGGCCTCCCTATTCATCACCATCTCCCGGAGTTCACTCAGATTCACGTCCATCGAGTCAGTGATGCCATCCAGCCATCTCATCCTTGGTCATCCCCTTCTCCTCCTGCCCCCAATCCCTCCCAGCATCAGAGTCTTTTCCAATGAGGCAACTCTTCACATGAGGTGGCCAAAGTACTGGAGTTTCAGCTTTAGCATCATTCCCTCCAAAGAAATCCCAGGGTTGATCTCCTTCAGAATGGACTGGTTGGATCTCCTTGCAGTCCAAGGGACTCTCAAGAGTCTTCTCCAACACCACAGTTCAAAAACATCAATTCTTTGGTGCTCAGTCTTCTTCACAGTCCAACTCTCACATCCATACATGACCACAGAAAAAACCATAGCCTTGACTAGACGGACCTTAGTCGGCAAAGCAATGTCTCTGCTTTTGAATATACTATCTAGATTGGTCATAACTTTTCTTCCAAGGAGTAAGCGTCTTCTAATTTCATGGCTGCAGTCACCATCTGCAGTGATTTTGGAGCCCCAAAAAATAAAGTCCGTTTCCACTGTTTCCCCATCTATTTCCCATGAAGTGATGGGACAGGATGCCATGATCTTAGTTTTCTGAATGTTGAGCTTT
>SJYX01005276.1:143901-164886 GCA_006410675.1 Oreotragus oreotragus
TAAAAAATTAAAAAAAAAAAAAAAAAAAAAAAAAAAAAAAAAAAAAAAAAAAACCCTTGAAGCAAAGAGTCTCTAAACAGGGGGTCAAATTACTAGGCATTTGTAAAAACAGAAGCTTAAAGATAAGTAAACAAAGCAAGAATCATGATTCAGAACCAAGTCCTACGTTAGCATTCAAATAGCAGAAAAGATTATTTTATAGTAAAAGGACTAGTGCACTCTCATCTTTTTATCTCCCCTTCCCAGGAACTCAGAATTCTGAGCCAATGGTATATGAAACCATGGGTGGTTTTTTCTTTCTTTGTATTTTCTAGCAACTTCACATTTTATGTTATGAGCATGTATTAATCTTTTTTTAAGTTATACGGTATCTTTTTCAACATGTAAAGAAACATCTGGTTTTTATAATTTTGCATTCATAAGCACTCTTCTATTTCTCCATGAGAGGTCAGAATAAGCACAATATATATTTATTCATACCCACATGTACTTATGAGAGAATACACCTGTATTTTATAAATTACCTTTATAGGTATTCTTTTATTTCTCCATGAGATATCAGCATAAGCACAGTAAATATGTATTCATACACACATATACATGAGTGAATACCTTGGATTTTATAAATTACATTCATTAGCATTTTTCTGTTTATCCTCGCAAAGGCATCATATGCACAGTAAATATTTATTCATACCCACATATACATATGTGAGAATATATCTGGATTTTATGAATTACATTCATAAGCATTCTTCTATTTCTCCACGACAGGGCAGCAAAGGTACAATAAATATTTATTCATGCCCACATACTTTGGCCACCTGATGTGAACAGGTGACTCACTGGAAAAGTCCCTGATGTTGGGAAAGATTGAAGGCAGGTGGTGAAGTGGACGACAGAGAATGAGACGGTTGGATGTCATCACCATCTTAATGGACATGAGTTTCAGTAAGCTCCGGGAGAGGTGATGGATAGGGAAGCCTGGCGTGCTGCAGTCCACAGGGTCACAAAGAGTCACACACACTGAGCGACTAAACTGAACTGACATATACATTTGAGAGAACACATCTGGATTTTGTAAATTACATTCATAAGCAATCTTTACTTTCTCCACGAGAGGGCAGCATAAGAATAATAAATATTTATTCATACCCACATATACTCTGGAGAGTCCCTTGGACTGCAAAGAAATCAAACAATACAATCTTAAAGGAAACCAGTCTTGAAAATTCATTGGAAGGACTGATGCTGAAGCTGAAACTCCAATAATTTGGCCAACTGATAGGAAGAACTGACTCATGTGAAAAGTCCCTAATGCTGGGAAAGATGGAAGTGAGGTGAGGGGGATGACAGAGGATGAGATGTTTGGATGGCATCACACACTCGATGGACATGAGTTTGAGTAGGTTCCAGGAGTTGGTGATGGATCAGGAAGCTTGGCATCCTACAGTCCATGGGGTCACAAAGAGTCAGACACGACTGAGTGACTGAACTGAACTGACGTATACATATAAAAGAATAATACAGCTTCAAAATGGACGTGCTATTCCAAGAGTGGTGTACTACACACATTTTCATAATATATCTGGGAAAATAACCACAGATGAATATCTCTATGTATGGTTAAAAGGATACAAGAACCTGTACAGCTACAACAATATGGCCATTTGAGTCAACGTGCATGGACCAAGAGATGATCATTGAAGTGAAGTGAGGCACACAGAAAGACAACAAACGATATCACTTAAATGTGGAATTTAAGATATGACACAAATGAACACATGTATGAAACAGAAGCACACTCATGTACATAGAGAACAGACTTGTGGTTTCCAAGGCTGAGAGAATTGGGGGAGCAGTGGAGTAGGAAACTGGGGGTAAGAGATATAAACTAGAGTATATGGAATGGATAGACAATTTCCTACTGTAGAGGACAAAGAACTATATTCTGTATCCTATGATAAATCATAATGGAAAAGAATATATATGAGACTGCCCTGGCAGTTTAGTGGTTAAGACTCCACACTTCCACTGAAAGGCATGCAGGTGCAATCCCTGGTCAGGAAACTAATCCCACATGGTTAAAAGTGTAAGCAAAAGAAAAAAAAAAGTAAAGATTAAATAAAAAGAATGTGTGTATACACACACACACACACACACACACACACACACAATGTAATTATGCCTTTGACTGTGTGGATCACAATAAACTGTGGAAAATTCTGAAAGAGATGGGAATACTAGACCACCTAACCTGCCTTTTGAGAAATCTGTATGCAGGTCAGGAAGCAACAGTTAGAACTGCACATGGAACAACAGACTGGTTCCAAATAGGAAAAGGATTACGTGAAGGCTGTATATTGTCTCCCTGCTTATTTAACTTATATGCAGAGTACATCATGAGAAAAGCTGGACTGGAAGAAACACAAGCTGGAATCAAGATTGCCGGGAGAAATATCAATAACCTCAGATATGCAGATGACACCACCCTTATGGCAGAAAGTGAGGAGGAGCTAAAAAGCCTCTTGATGAAAGTGAAGGAGGAGAGTGAAAAGGTTGGCTTAAAGCTCAACATTCAGAAAACGAAGATCATGGCATCCTGTCCCATCACTTCATGGGAAATAGATGGGGAAACAGTGGAAACAGTGTCAGACTTTATTTTTTGGGGCTCCAAAATCACTGCAGATGGTGACTGCAGCCATGAAATTAAAAGACGCTTACTCCTTGGAAGAAAAGTTATGACCAACCTAGATAGCATATTCAAAAGCAGAGACATTGCTTTGCCGACTAAGGTCCGTCTAGTCAAGGCTTTGGTTTTTTCTGTGGTCATGTATGTATGTGAGAGTTGGACTGTGAAGAAGGCAGAGCACCGAAGAATTGATGCTTTTGAACTGTGGTGTTGGAGAAGACTCTTGAGAGTCCCTTGGACTGCAAGGAGATCCAACCAGTCCATTCTGAAGATCAGCCCTGGGATTTCTTTGGAAGGAATGATGCTAAAGCTGAAACTCCAGTACTTTGGCCACCTTATGCGAAGAGTTGACTCATTGGAGAAGACTCTGATGCTGGGAGGGATTGGGGGCAGGAGGAGAAGGGGACGACAGAGGATGAGATGGCTGGATGGCATCACTGACTCAATGGATGTGAGTCTGAGTGAACTCCAGGAGTTGGTGATGGACAGGGAGGCCTGGTGTGTTGCGATTCATGGGGTCGCAAAGAGTCAGACACGACTGAGCCACTGAACTGAACTGAACTGAGGAACTATTTCAAATACTTTGTAGCACATTGCAAAAGGTATCATTTATTGATTTTTCATCATGAGCATCTACTTGGTATAGGCCCTGTACTAAGTACTATAAATACAAAAATGTAAAACATAGTTGCTGTCCTTGAATCCTTTAAACAGAACAAAGTGTACAAATAGATACTTTTGACATATGGTAGCAAATAAAATGAAAGAGACATACAAACGTATTTTGGGTGTATTTCAAAATATGAAAATATGAATGCAAAGCAAATGCATATATTTCTAGATTATAAAATGGTAATGTAATTTGTACATTGTATAATGTTTTGTCTCCATTCATTCATTCAACGGGCATTTATTAAATGGTTACTGTGTACCAGGGACAAGGCTAAGCACCATGGATAAACCAGTGGATATAATGAATATGGCTCCTGAACCTATGGAGTTTACAGTCTAGTGAAAAGCATACAATACACTAGTAAGCAAACAAAATATGTGTATAAAAATGTAAAAAAGTACTGGCATGAAATGTGAAAAGTGTAATGAAAGAGAACAACTATAGCAAGGGAGAAAGAAAATTCCTTACAGTAATCGGAGAATACTCCGAGTAGGTGACTTTCAGGCAGCGTTGAAATACACACAAAGAATACAGGCAGGCAAAGATCAGAGACAGCTCATTCAAGGGAGAAGTAAAGCATGTGTGAAGTCCCTGGGGCAATAAAGAATTTGACATGACTGAGGAACAGAAAGGAAGTCCATGTGACTGAAACAGAGAATCGGTGAAGGCATGAAAGGGGCTAGAGAAACAGGCTGGAGTTAGAAAAAAAAAAGTCTTCTATGTCCATGTAGTAACTAGCTTGGAGTGTAGTGCAAAACCTTTAAGACTTGAAAGCAGGTCAGAAACATGATGTGATTTATATTTATAATTTAAGGAGTTGAGCTTTCACTTCTAGAAAGACCGAGCAGAGGTACTTTCTCCTAGTCCTCCCACTACATACAATTTAAAACCCTGGACATTATATATAAAACAACATAAGAAGCTTTGAAATATAGAAGAAAGCAGACAAACAAGGGAACTCAGACCCATGGAATAACACAGTGATGAGTTCCCAGGTTGTTTACTTTTTGTTCATCACAGACTTAGAGCTGAAGAAGCTGCTAAGTCACTTCAGTCGTGNCAATTTAAAACCCTGGACATTATATATAAAACAACATAAGAAGCTTTGAAATATAGAAGAAAGCAGACAAACAAGGGAACTCAGACCCATGGAATAACACAGTGATGAGTTCCCAGGTTGTTTACTTTTTGTTCATCACAGACTTAGAGCTGAAGAAGCTGCTAAGTCACTTCAGTCGTGTCCGACTCTGTGCGACCCCATAGACTGCAGCCCACCAGGCTCCCCCGTCCCTGGGATTCTCCAGGCAAGAACACTGGAGTGGGTTGCCATTTCCTTCTCCAATGCATGAAAGTGAAAAGTGAAAGTGAAGTGTCCGACTCTTAGCGACCCCATGGATTGCAGCCTACCAGGCTCCTCCGTCCATGGGATTTTCCAGGCAAGAGTACTGGAGTGGGGTGCCATTGCCTCCCTAGAAAAATGAAGAGAATGAAAGGCATAGACAAAAATGTCTTAAGAAAAGCCTGAGCTCTCTAGTTAATGACCAGGAAAGAGACAACCTCAGTTCAGTTCAGTTCAGTCGCTCAGTCGTGTCTGACTCTTTTGCGACCCTGTTAATCGCAGGCCTCCCTGTCCATCACCAGCTCCCAGAGTTAACCCAAACTCATGTGCTTTGAGTCGGTGATGCCATCCAGCCATCGCATCCTCTGTCGTCCCCTTCTCCTCCTGCCCCCAATCCCTCCCAGCATCAGAGTCTTTTCCAGTGAGTCAGCTCTTTGCATGAGATGGCCAAGTATTGGAGTTTCAGCCTCAGCGTCAGTCTTTCCAATGAACACCCAGGACTGATCTCCTTTAGAATGGACTGGTTGGATCTCCTTGCAGTCCAAGGGACTAACAAGAGTTTTCTCCAACACCACAGTTCAAAAACATCAATTCTTTGGCGCTCAGCTTTCTTCATAGTCCAACTCACATCCATACATGACCACAGGAAAAACCATAGCCTTGACTAGACGGACCTTTGTTGGCAAAGTAATATCTCTGCTTTTCAATATGCTATCTAGGTTGGTCATAACTTTCCTTCCAAGGAGTAAGTGTCTTTTAATTTCATGGCTGCAGTCACCATCTGCAGTGATTTTGGAGCCCCCCAAAATAAAGTCTGACACTGTTTCCACTGTTTCCCCATCTATTTGCCGTGAAGTGATGGGACTGGATGCCATGATCTTAGTTTTTTGAGTGTCAAGCTTTAAGCCAACTTTTTCACTCTCCTCTTTCACTTTCATCAAGAGGCTTTTTAGTTCCTCTTCACTTTCTGCCATAAGGGTGGTATCATCTGCATATCTGAGGTTATTGATATTTCTCCCAGCAATCTTGATTCCAGCAGCTTAGGAAGGCAGAAAACATTGAGACAGTAACCATTCTCCTCCAGCCAAACACCACTCAGAAAACTAAACCCCACCCAACCTTAGCCAGCAAAAGGCAAAATAGGGCACGTAAACTTCTTTAACTTCCCAAGGCTATCACAAGGCACTTCAACACCTCTGCCATGGTGGTTTCAGAGAATGCGAAATTGGAATTAGGTCTTTCACCCTTGCCAGGCAGTATGACTTCCTCCATCCCACTTCCAGTGAGGGAGAAACCTGGATTGCTTCCTCTGCTCAACAGTAACAGAGTGTCCCCCTCTCTGCTCTAGTGGTATCAGAGGAGTCGTTGTGGAGAGTAAACAGTTTGACCACTGCCCAGCAGTAATGATACCACCTCCCATCCCATGATGTCAGCAGAGACCAAATAGTGAGCTTAAGTAATGAAACACTTCTACCCTTCTCAGCCTGGGAAATATTAGTGGAAGTCTATAAGAAAGTCAGAAAGTCCAAATATTGCCCAACAACAATGAGAAGCCTCACCTTCAGGTGTCAATGAAGGCTGAGTGGGAAACCTGGGCTTTATGACAACTGGCTGAAAAAGGGCCACACTTCTGCTTCCTCTTTTGGAGTGGTGTCACAACTAAACACAAAGATTTATTTAAAATCCAGAGGCTCATAATACCCAAAATGTCCAGATTTCAGTTGAAATTCATTTGTCATACCATTACCCACTAAGATATCAAACTGAATAGACAAAGACAATTAATGCCAACAAGATAACAGAAATGTTAGAATTATCTGACAAAGATTTTAAAGCAGCCATAATTTAGAAACTTCAATAAACAATTAAAAACACACTTGAAATATATGAAAAAAATTTAAAAAGATCAACAAAGAAATAGAAGACATAAACAAAATTTAAGAACCCAAGAATAAAACAACTGAAATAAAAATTCAATGTAAAGGTCAAACAGCAAGAATGGAAGTGACTCAGGAAAGAATCAATTAATTGAAAGATAGAATAGAGACTTCCCTAGTGGCTCAGTGGTTAAGAATCCTACCAATGCAGGAGACATGCATTTGATTCCTGGTCTGGAAGATCCACATGCTGTGGGGCAGCTAAGGCCATGTGCCGCAGCTACTGAGCCTGCCCTCTAGAGCCCAAGAGCCACAACTACTGAACCCACGTGCTGCAACTACTGAAGCCCTTGAGCCTAGAGGCTGTGCTCCACAATAAGAGAAGCCACTGCAATGAGAAACCTGAGCACTGCAAGGAAGAGTAGCACCCATTCGTTGCAACTAGACAAAGCCTGTGCACAGCAACAAAGACCCAGCACAGTCAAAAATAAATAAATTTTTTAAAAAGTAAAAAATAATCGAAATTACCAAATCTGAACAACAAAGAGGAAGCAGACTTAAACAAAAAAGAACAGAGCCTCAGAGACCTGTGGCACAAAAACAAAAGATCTAACATTCATGTCACTGGAGTCCTGTAGGAAAAAAGAAAAAGGGAAGTGCTGAAAAACAACTCAAATAAATAATGGCTGAAAACTTCCCCAAAGTGGCAAAAGATACAAACCTACAGATTCAAGAGACTGAATGAATTCCAAATAGGATAACCAAACAAATTCAAACTGAGACATGTCACAGTCAAATTTCTGAAAACTAAAAGCAAAACAAAAGTCTTGAAAGCAGCCAGACATAAACAAGACTTAACCTATGGGGAAAAAATAATGTGAATGATAGTTGATTTCTCATCAGAAACCATGGAATCCAGGATGACAGCAAGATTGCAAACTAGGAAGCTTCATGTTCTTGTTCCTCAAAGAAATATTTTTTGAAAAAAGCAAAATGAAACAAAAACCAAAAATCAGAAATTTACATGCAAGAAAATGAACCTGGACCCTTGCCTTATACCGTATACAAAAACTAACTCAAAATGGATGCAACATATAAATGTAAACACTAAAACTATAAAACTCTTTGAAGAAAACAGTGAGGACAATTTCCATGACATTGAATTTGGCAGTAAGACCCTGATGCTGGGAAAGATTGAAGGCAGGAGGAGAAGGGGATGACAGAGGATGAGATGGTTGGATGGCATCACCAATTCAATGGACATGAGTTTGCACAAGCTCCCGGAGATGGTGAAGCCTGGTGTGGTACAGTCTATGGGGTCACAAAGAGCTGGACATAATTGAGTGACTGCACAACAATAACTGTGGAAAATGGTTTGGCAGTTCCTTAAAAAATCAGAAACAAGTACCATATGATTTAGCAATTTTACTTGTAGGTATGTATCCAAATGAATTTAAAAATAGGGACTCAACCAAACTTTTACAGCAATGTTCATAGCAACGTTATTCACAATAGCTAAAAGGTGGAAAACACTCCAAATGTCCATCAACAGATGAATTTATAAACAAATGTGGTATATACATACAATGAAATATTATTCATCCTTAAAAAGGATTGGAGTTCTGACATATGCTACAACATGGATAAACCTTAAGGACACTATGCTAAGTGAAATAAGCCAGACACAAAAGGACCACTATTGTATAATTCCACTTATACAGAGTACCTAGAATAAGCAAATTCACAGAGAAAGAAAGGAGAATAGTGATTACTAGGGGCTGGGGGAGGGGAGAATGGGGAGTTATTGTTTAAGTGGTAAATTTTGGAAATGAATAGAAGTTGGTTGTGAAACACTGTGAATGTACTTAATACCACTGAATTTTACAATTAAAAATGCTTAAAGTGGTAAGTTTTATGTATATTTTATCACAATAAAAATACTTAAATAAAAGGAAAACCACAGAGTCCAAAAAGAAGTGGCACAGCATCTTTCAAGTACTGAAAGGAAAGAACCCAGAATTTTATATTCAGCAGAGATATCCTCCAAGAATAATGTGAAATCAACATATTCTCAGATGAAAGAAAATTAAACAATTTTGCCAGCTGCTGCTGCTGCTTAGTCACTTCAGTCATGTCCGACTCTGTGTGACCCCATAGACGGCAGCCCACCAGGCTCCCCCATCCCTGGGATTCTCCAGGCAAGAATACTGGAGTGGGTTGCCATTTCCTTCTCCAATGCATGAAAAAGAAAAGTGAAAGTGAAGTCGCTCAGTCTGTCCGACTGTTAGCGACCCCATGGACTGCAGCCCACCAGGCTCCTCCATCCATTGGATTTTCCAGGCAAGAGTACTGGGGTGGGGTGCCATTGCCTTCCCCGAAACAATTTTGCCAGCAGATCTACCCTAAAAGAATGGCTAAAGGAAGTTCTCTAAATAGAAAGGAAATGATAAGAAAGGAATGGTAGAACATCCAGAAGGAAGAAAGAACATGGGTAAATACAATATAATATAGACTTTCCTTCAAGTATTCTAAATTATGGCTGATGATTGAAGCAAAAATATAACAACGCCTGATACAGTATAAAGAGGACATATATAAGATCATTATAGTATAAATGAGGGAGAATAAAACCATACAGAGAATGGTACTGTTTCTAAACTTTAATTGAACTGGTAAAATGATGACACCAGTAGACTGTAATAAGTTATGTATATATATAATGTATTGCCTAGAGCAGTCACTAAAAGGCTATATAACAGATATACTCAAAAACTATCTGTAAAATGAAATTCTAAAAATATTCAAGTAACCTACAGGAAGACAGAAACAAGAAAAAAGAAGTAAAAAACAGGGAATAAACAGAAAACAAGAATTAAAATGGCAGACTTGAGAGTGGATTTAAGAAACGTGGTGCACATATATTATTGGATATATATGGAATCTAAAAGGATGGTACTGATGAACCTATTTGCAGGGCAGCAGTGGAGATACAGAAACAGAGAACAGACTTGTGGACACATTGAGGGGAGGAGATGGAGGGATTAACTGAGCAAGTAGCATTGAAACATATGCGTTACCATATATGAACCAGATAGCCAGTGGGACTTTGCTGTATGACACAGGGAGCGTAATCTGGTGTTCTGTGACAACCCAAAGTGGTGGGAGGTGGGAGGGAGGTTCAAGAAGGAAGAGGTGTATGTATACCTATGGCTGATTCATGTGATGTATGGTAGAAACCAACACAATATTTTAAAGCAATTATCCTCCAATGAAAAGGAAAAGATGATGCAACTAACAATAACGTCCTACTGTATAGCACAGGGAACTATATTCCATATCCTATGATAAACCGAAATGGAAAAGAATACAAAAAAAAATGTATATATGTGTATAACTAAATCACTTTGCTATATAGTGGTAAATAACACAATATTTTAATTCAACTATACTTCAAGTTAAACAAAATCCTATTCATTATCCTTTTTGCTGAACCCTCATTAGCACAATAAAATAAAATAAATCACAACCTGATTCTCCAAGTCATAAAGCATATTATTCCACTTAATATTCTATATACTGTTGAAGAAATAAAACTTTGTGGGGGAAGAAACATGATATAACTATATGCTATC
Organism: Oreotragus oreotragus; assembly: GCA_006410675.1. NCBI lineage: Eukaryota > Metazoa > Chordata > Mammalia > Artiodactyla > Bovidae > Oreotragus > Oreotragus oreotragus. The sequence continues at coordinate 154,115 of SJYX01005276.1, forward strand.
TACAATAAAATCCAAATATAGCGATATAGGCAGGTTGAAGGTAAAAGGTTGGAAAAAGATATATTGAGCAAATATTAATTAAAAATATGCATAAGTGCCTATATTAATGTCAGATAAAGTGATTTCAAAGAGGGAAGAAAAGTAAAAGAGAAAAAATAGAAGTAGTGGGAAACTCATTTTACATGGCAGAGAGTAAAGATTTACTTTATGTTGTTGATGAAAAAGAAATAAACATTAAATATATTCCTTGGACTTACAATAGTAAGAAATATAAGAGCTGAAAATAATCACATTGGGGAGAATTAATGAAGCAATAGATATGGTATGAGTTATCTAAGTACTCTTCTGCCTTGGCAGAAAATCCATGGTAGTGTCTTGAATTAACAAGTCTATTAATAGTGACAATTGACTTACAAGAGTTAAAATGGGAGTACTTAAGAGTATGGCAGAGGACTATGGTTTGCTCATTTGAGTCCTTCTGTACCATTAGATTATTAAGTCTTGTGAGTGTATTACTTTGGTAAACATTTAAAAATATTTTAATTAAAACCAGAAGTCTCTACTGGACTGACAAGGGCATAATGACTGAAATCACTTGCATGGTGTTTGAAATCATTTACAGGCTGACTCCAGTTTAGCTTTACCTCTATTTCTATCCATTGCCTAGAATACTCTGCTTTAGCCACATCAGAAAATGAAGTCTTACTTCTCTTGTTAACTCTTCCTCAGGTACCCTTCTCACCCAAAAAGACCCTACTGAAATCTAAATTCCTCTGTGGAGCCTTTCTCATATCAAGCAGCCTCTACCCTCAAAGGTAGAATTATCTCCTTTATAGCATGCTTTTTTTAATTCCATTTTTATATGCAATTGGTAATATAATGTACCCTTTGAGTTCTAATAAGTAAATATTTAGAAACATGAATTCTGGAAATTCAATAGAGAAAGTATTTCACATATTCACAGGGAATAAGTGAAAGAATTGGAAAGAACTGTGCATGTAATAAGAAAATATAGGGACAGTCACATTAAAAAAGGGACATTTGTTAGTGGGAAAGTACAGTCTGTCCCCCTGGCAATTCTAATGGAGCACATTTCATGACAACTCCTCCTCTCTCACTGACTTCATGAAGATTCACCATATGTCTTCTAAGTCAGAAACCTTATTTTTAGAACAATATATTACTTCTAAACTTGACTGAAGCCACATATCTTTTCTACTTAGAAGAGACATACAGTTTTCAATGTCATATAGTTATGTTAACCCACTTATAATGGGCTTTGGAATGTGATAGAAGAAACAGAAATCAGTTGATAATGAGAATTTTACAGCATTTTCTTGCTTCCTAAGCAAATAACTTTCTGCAAAAGTCCTGTTTGAAGGCATGATTACCAAGCTTGTTTTCATTGGCATGTGGCTACTTTTAATATTCTACGAAAACAGTTTTATTTTGTGGTTTATTTCATGGCAGATTATAGCCAGTCAATGAAAGGTGTACATTATTTTTTATTTTCCTTTGCATGTGCCCAGATTTTTTAATTATTATCAAGGATTGGTTGTTCTGATGCAATGACTCTTATGGTACCAGATGTCCAGAAATTTTGAAATAATGATTTGAGGTTTTACATATGCTTACATATTAACCTAAATGTATTAATTCAAAAGGCAAAGTTAAGGATGTTTTTAGCAGCAAACCTTAATTTTCATTGAAGTATATGTCCTCATCAAAATTATAGAGCAACTATGAATTATATTATTATAACTTGTATGAAAATAAACTTCATATAAAATTATAAGAAAAATAAACTTCCCAGAGCATGTAGAATTGCAAAATGATATGATATACTTAGAAAGAGAGCTAAATTAGGAGTGAGAAGAGTTGGGCCTGCTGTCTAAACTTCAAGTTCAAGGCTCTGTAATATTGGGCAAATCACATGACCCCACTAATCCTCAGTATTTTCTTCTGCAATATGGGAATTCCCATTCTTAGAATGTCATGAGGCTCAAATTTAAAAATGTGTTCACAATCACTGTAAATTTACAAACGTAAGCTAATGTTACCATTCAAATTGCATAGAATTTATAGCACTGTTTTCTAAATACCTTCAAAACTGACAACCTTTTTTTCTACATGAATAACTTTGATAGTAAAAATTCATCTGAAACTATGTCTAACCGGTAAATTTGATGCCCCGATTAGCTAATACTGTTTTTGATTAAGGAAAAATAAGCTATAAAATATACATTCTTATAAGCATGCCACATAAAATTACTGAAAGCAATGTTTTAAAAGTTCCCAGAATGTTTGAATTATATCAACATCCCAAAGATGACTACTTGAACCCTTAACACTAATTGATTGCATTTCTTTGCTTATGTTTCTTAAAAGAATACATTTATCTGTACTTTAGGTTATTCTATTAGTATTATGGGTCTACATATTTGGTTTAAGATACTACTCTATAGAAGTTTAAAGTAGAGCAAAAGATAAGTAAGTAAATTTATGTTTGTAAAATGAGATATATGAAATATTCAGTTATTCTTGTGTGGCTATAGAAAGGTAAATAAAATGTCAGCTCCTATAAACTATTCCTTTTTTGTCAGGATTGTGAATAAAGATAGGAAAGGGAAGGGAGAGGAGTAGGGAGAAAAATGTTTGCACTACGAAAGTACCACTTCACTATCAACATATTTAAATGAGTACCTGAAGAAAACAAAATTGGTTAAAAAAAAATTAAACCTTGCTTTTGTTCTCTATTTACAGAAATACCTTTTCTGTAGGCTAGATGAAAGTAAACTGCAGTTCAGGGTTTTCTCTCCCAAACCACATATCCGTGTTCCTACATAGCATTGTTGAAATCCTCACATGGCAGGCAGAAGAAAAGGTCATAGAATTATTATATTTCTTTTTCTAAAAAAATAATAAATCTATGCCATGGGGAATTTCCTAGTTGTCCAGTGCTTAGGACTCTGCACTTCCACTACAAGGGGCATCTCCCTGGTTGGGGAGATAAGATCCCACAAGCTGTATGGTGTAGTATGGTGTGGTGTGCCCTCCCCCCAAAGTGCCATACTTAGAAAATATAGAACCTTATTTCCTTAATGGCACAGCTTCTGATATGCATACTCTCATGGAAAAAGAGACTGACCACATGCAAAATTTATACCTGAACAAAGAAAATGAAATTGTAGCTAATTGGGAAAGAGATTAGAAAAATGATGAAATTAACTAAATACAACGTTTAGTTTAAAAACACTATTCATAAATTATATTAGGTAACCAATGTGATCTTGCTTTTGGGGAAGTGATATTGTTTTCATATATGCAGTGTGTTTCTCTTTTTTTCATGGCTTTTTAATATTTTATTGATTACTCAATTTTTCTTGATCCATTAGAACATAAATATGTAAAAAATAGCAAGATATCAAATTTCTTTCAAAGGCTGTTAGTAAAATCAGAAGTGTTCTGTTACCATGCAGTGTATCTCATTTTTAGTATGAAAAATATACTTGGACTCTCATGGGATATTATGGTTCAACAGTGATATCAAACTGAAAATTTTATTAATAGTAATTTATCTGTTTTAGTAAGTCACACAGAAGAAGCAACCTCAAGCAAACATTAATACAAAGACTTCCTGTACGCATTTGGTAAAGATGACTTCAGCTGATACCTGCTATTATACATTTATATTTTGCATTTATTTTGAATACCTCAAAGAATTAAATAATTTGCTAACATTTTAGTTGTGCTTCTTAGATATCAGTTTCTGTAGTATTAACATAGCTGCCATTATTACTGTGGTGCTTTAGTTGTTAAGTTGTGTCCAACTCTCATGACCTCATGGACTGTAGCCCACTAGGCTCCTTAGTCCATGGGATTTCCAGGCAAGAATACTGGAGTGTTGCCATTTCCTCCTCCAGTGAATCTTCCCGACCCAGGGATCTAACCCAGGTCTTCTGCATTGCAGGCGGTCTCCTGCATTGCAGGTGGATTCTTTACCGATTGTAGGGAAGACAAAATAATTTTCTCTCTACCCTTCTAAATTCTTAGCTGAGAATCCAATAATCAAAGATGGGTTAACAAGAGAGGTGGCTTTAGAATTCAGGATTAAAAATCACCTTCATAGGGAAAGGGGATGGTGATGGTAGGCTTCTTAGGGGAGATAAAATAATTTTTAGGGCTGATGAATGGGGCCTTAAAAGAATATGTGTGAAATATGATAGTGTGTGACAAAGTTTGTCTTGATGTGGTATGGACTTTTAGTTTCTCCTGTGAGAAAAGTCAGTCCTCTCTAAGTTGATGAAACTCCTAGGGAGGGAATTTATGATAATTGAAATCCTTTAGAAGGATTTTAGGCAGATAAGGGGAGTTCAGAGAAAGCCTCTCTCTGCAATTGCTGTTTTTAAGTACCTTCAAGCTCAAAATAATCAATATACCAAGTAGCATATGGTAGCATGCTTTGCTACCTTTCATTACCTTAGATATTATCATATAGTCAAGGCCTGGAAGAAGTATAGTAAGAATGGTAGAGAAAATCAAAAGCTCAAGGTAAGTGAAACTTATGCCACCTTCTCCATAAACTGGTTAGAAAAATATTTTCAAGGAGAAAATTTACGACAATTAGACTTTGATGTTCTGTTTTAATGATCTTTCTTTTCCCAAATGAGTGTAGTCACAACATGTTTCCAAATTCACTAATATCTAAATGACTTCCTCAGTTTCCCTGGTGGCTCAGACAGTAAATAATATGCCTGCAATGGGGTCTGATCCCTGGGTTGGGAGGATCCCCTGAAGGAAATGGCTACCCACTTCAGTGTTCTTGCCTGGAAAATTCCATGGACAGAGAAGGCTGATGGGCTACAGTCCGTGGGATGGCAAAGATTTGGAGACAACTGACTAACACTTTCACTTTCACACTTTAGTGACTTCCTCAGACATAGACATCAGCTAAGCTCTACCATCAAATAGTTCAGAAGGAGGACTAATATGATAAATGGTAATTTGAATAGGGATGGGGTGATTTAGCAGGTCAAAACACTTTTTGTTGCATAGATTTGCAATCAGATGCAGTGAATTCTCATGCCTCAGATCTAAGCAACATATATGGCCAAAACATTTTGCAATTCAGGAGAAATGAGTTAGTGCAGTGACATATCAGCATCATGAGCAAAATAAGGTTTGATTGTTTCAGAAGAAAAACTTGTTGCCATAGCATCAAAAAATTTGTAACCACCTATAGAAATACATAGAAGACTTTTCAAGAAAAAAATAAACAAATCATTGAAGTAGAAGGTATGCCTCCTAGAGAGTTGTTTGCTACAATGAAACCAAGTGCAAGGTTTCACTGAAACAGAAGAAATCACCATGCAATCTGCTCCTCCTCTAGTATTTATCACATAAAGATTTTGGGAGGCGTTTGTACAAGTATAATGATCAGTGAAAATGTTCATAACAGGCAGCCCAAATTTTTAATTCAGTTTAAAGGTGTTGGAGAAATGAAGAATGTCTGCAGTTACCTAATAAGTAAAATTTAACATTGATACAATATTATTAACTAAATGACAGACTTTATTCAAAATTTACCGATTTTCCCCCACTAACGTCTTTTTTCTGTTCCAGGATCCTATCCAGGATCCCACATTGCCATCACAACTTAGTGGAAAAATATCAGTGAATTCTGAATAAAGTCTGTCGTTTAGTTAATAATATTGTATCAATGTTAAATTTTTGTTCTTTATAATCAAACTGTGGTTATAACAATAGGGGAAGCAAGGTGAGCTATAGAAGAGAACTCTCTGTACTGCTTTTGCAAATTTTCTCTAAGTTTAAAACAAGTACATATAGTAAAAGAAGCTTTGCTTTTTATTTGACTAAGTGTATTCTCTGTCTCAAGTGCCCAGAAAATTTTATCTAGTAACAGAAAAATTATCTATGTCCTAGAAAATTTTATTTGGTCACAACCAGTAAAGTTTGTTACCTTTAAGATTTTTTCTTAAAGAAATTCATAGGTTTTACCTTCTCCCTCTCCCCAAGGTAGATGTAAAGCTAGAAGGAAGCTTAAACAAATATTTAAAAGTTTCCATAAAGTAGGCGTATCTACTTGTTATGTTTAATTTGGTTATATCCTAAACTGGCATCCTCTGTCACGTGACTTATCCTGTTTAGTCCTCGGGCCTATGCCTGGCATGTTGAGATCTGAGTTTGTTAAAATCAAACTATATAGCTGTACATTCCTCTTGTTTAGTGATCATTAGTGTCACCTGTAGATCTTTCACACGTTCAGTAACTATTTCTCTGCATGGCTCCTCTCTAACTCTCCAGGACTTTCAGGTGCTATTCTACAGGAAATTCACTGGATTTTGTCTATTGTTGTTCACTCACCAAGTCGGGTCTGACTCTTCGCGACTCCATGAATTGCAGTATTCCAGGACTCCCTGGCCCTCTCCAGTATAGGCACACAATAACAACTGCACTTTTAATGGTTTGAAGGACCTTTCTTAAAGGCTTGCCTTCTCCCTGGTCTTTACCCAGGATTTGTTATACTGTCTCACATACTCACTTATAGCAAGATTCTATGGAGCATCTGAAGGGAAGAACACAGCCCTCTCTTCCTCCACTACATCTGGTTCTCTTGTTTTCTCTCTTCACATTTTCCTCCCTGCTTTGCCCTATATTGCTAAGATTTTTGTTTAATTTGGGAGAGTAGAAAACTTATTTAGCCAGTAAACTTTCTAAGTCTTTTAGTCATATATATATATATATATATATATATAGAGAGAGAGAGAGAGAGAGAGAGAGAGATCTTGACTTTTTGGAGTACAATTTAAATACAGCTAAATACTCTGGCTGTACTGTTCAGTTTTGACAAATGCATAAACTTGTACTAACCCATACCATTATTAAGAGCCAGAACAGCCTCATCACCACAGAAATCTCCCTTATGTCCCATCTCTGTGAATGTCCCCACAACAACTATGATCTGACTTCTATCACTATGGATTATTAGTTTTGTCCATTCTAGAATTTCATGTAAATGAAATTATATGATGTATACTTCTTGTGTCTTGCTTCTTTTTACTCAGGATACTATTTTTGAGATTCATCCATACTGACACATGGATCTATACTTAATTCTTTTGTTTCTGAAAAATCCCTGAAAAGTAATATTAGAAATCAAGTTTTCATACCTTCTGTTTAATTTTAATTNAAATAAATAAATAAATAAATAAATAAATAAATTCTGTCTTGTAATTTTGCACATATAGGACATTAGAATAAGCTTTTGATGCTTCAACATATGACCATTGTCTAGGAACCGATTAAAAGTTGAATACTGCCTTGATCATAATTTTTAAATATTTCTGGAACACTGAGAAATATAGAAGGCTTTAAGCAGTTGTCAAATGACATATAGAGGAACAGCATGTTGATGTCAGCTGAAACAAAATATTGGGAGCCACTTGGCTGAGCAGCTGCTCTCATACTAATATATCACACATATAAGTTATTAAAATGGTTACCAGTAAAGTGTTATATACTTCTTTTTGAGAAGACTGCAGCTTCACTAGAAGACTTCTAGCCTTCAGTTACATATCTTAATAACATCAAATATCAAAGCATTTAGTACTCATTTCAGGTTCTCCACAAAACTGGCGAATTTCAAAGTCTGCTTTTAAATTTAAAAGGTTGGTGATCAATAAACTGTCTTGCCTTCTGCATACGTGAAAAAAACAAAAGTTTAGGCCATCATGTGAAGTCTTCCTAAGTGTCCATTCTAACCCTAATCAGTAGATCAAATGTCAAAACACAAATCAATCTCCATAATACATGAAGAAAAAATTTTTGGTAAAATATTCAATTCCTGTTTTAAATAAAATTCTAGTAAGGAACAAACAGAAAATATTGTCTTCTTTAAATTATTTTTGGGGAGACTTCTAGTTCTACCCCATTCCTTCCAGTTTCTCCCTCTTACAAGTACAAAGTCATGGCTGAAAATAGCAAATGATCATAGACTTTGAAAGGCAAAAAAAGAAAAAAGGCTGACGTATAGGTAACTTGACTTGAGAAGAGACACAGTGATGCGTTCCCTGGGTTTCCTTGTCTCCCATACATTCTTGAGAGCATGGCAGAGGCCTCCAGCCCCAAACGACCAACAGGCAAAGACAAAACAAATTCCCACTGTCTAGCCAAAGCACTGGAAACAGGATTTCCTAAGAACAAAAAACCTTTCTGACAAGACCCATCCTATACCAGACAAACATCAAGGGAAAAAATATGCCTCATCCCCCATGTTTCAGTGGTAGTCCTCTTGGCGCAAGTAAAAGTGGCACTCTGATTTCTCCACTAGGTGGTGTTAGCAAGCTAAGTGGGGAATCTGAAGTAGACACAAGTTATCTGATTTCTCCTGTAGAGATAGTAATGATTGGACCAAGTGGGGAGCTGATTGTCCATCCCCTGCCAGGTGGAAGTAGGTGGTGCTCTGATTCCCTTACCAAGGTTCTATTGGTGAGGATGAGTGGGGAGCCAGTCTTTTATTCCCCACCTGGCAGAATTAAGTAGTGTTCAGGTTCCTTCAGCCAGGCAGTTTCAGTGGGGTTCAGAGGTGAGCTGAGCCTCTAGTTGTACCTAGCAGAAATGAGATTTAATGAGGTGATGGAGGTGGGGCTATACCCACTGTCCAATGTCAAAGGGCTCAGTGAGAAACTAAGCCTCCACCTTTTCTGAGATCAATGAGACTAAGTATTAATAAATGGTGTGAGTCAAGCTAGTAAGCACCCAGCATTCTAGCTACCTCTGGTGTCAACAAGGCCAGTGCCAAGTTGAGCTTCCATACTTACCCAGTAACAGTGAGACTGAATGATGTGGTACAAAAAAAGGCTAGATAACATTTCTGTTTTCTCACTGGAAGTTGAGTCTCTGTATCCACCTGCCAGAATCCTAGTTTCACCAGGAAGGGGTCAGCAGGACTGAAGGAGGAGATTATGTTCCATACCACCTATCTTCAATGAGACAATGTGAGTCATTGCCCTACTTTTGCTGAGGTAATGTTTGCAGAACCCAGCAGGAAACATAACATATACTCCACCTGGTATGGGAGCTACACCTCATCAGGTGGACTGGCTGATAAAATAAAGATTAAATAAGATCTCTAGTCTCATAATACAATTTCCAAAATGTTGAAGCTATAATAAAAAGTCACTCAGCATAGTAAGAACCAAAAAAATCAAACATGAATGAGAAAAGAAAATTAATAGATGTCAGCATCAAAAGGAATAAAATATTAGAATTATCTGGCAAAAATTTTAAAGCACCATTACAAAGATGATTTAATGAATTTTCATTAGAAAACTCACCACAGAAAAACGAGCTATAACAAAAAATAAATGGTGATGATAGAGCTAAAAACACAATAATCAAAATGAAGAATTCACTCAATGGCTCAATAGTAGAGAAAATAGATAGAATAAGTGAACCAGATCAGTAGAATTTACCCAATCGAAACATCAAAAAGAAAATAGATTGAAAAAAAAATTGAGCAGAGTCTCAGGGACCTATGGGACAATAGCAAAAGAGAACATTTGTATCATCAGACTTCCAAAAGGAGAGGAGAGAGATAGTGAGACTGAAATATTATTCCAGGATTAATAGCTAAAAACAAACCAAATTTGCAAAAAGAAATAAACCTATAGATACAAGAAACTAAACAAGTCTAAGATAAGCCCAAAGAAGTCTATGCCATGACATATCATAATTAAACTTCTGAACACGAAAGACAAGAAATACTTGAAAGCAGCCAGAGAGGAACGCTGCATGTCTTATAGGGAAGCACTGATCAGATGACAGCAGATTTCTCATCTGAAAATATGGGGTTAAAGAGTAAGTGGCAGAATATTTTTTGAGCACTGAATTAAATTCTCAACAGCAAGTTTTATATCTGACAGAAATATCCTTTGGCAATGGAGGATCAATAAAGACATTCTGGGACAAAGGGAAATTAAGATAATTATTTGCTAGTAAACCTCCTATTAAAGAATGGTATGCTGCTGCTGCTGCTGCTAAGTCACTTCATTCGTGTCCAACTCCGTGCAACCCCATAGACGGCAGCCACCAGGCTCTGTCTCCAGGCATTCTCCAGGCAAGAACACTGGAGTGGGTTGCCATTTCCTTCTCCAATGCATGAAAGTGAAAAGTGAAAGTGAAGTCTCTCAGTCCTGTCTGACTCTTAGCGACTCCATGGACTGCAGCCTACCAGGCTCCTCCATCCATGGGATTTTCCAGGCAAGAGTACTGGAGTGCAGTGCCATTGCCTTCTCTGAAAGAATGGTCTAAGTCTTATCAAATTACCAATGGCATTTTTCACAGAACTAGAACAAAAATTTCACAATTCATATAGAAACACAAAAGACCCCAAATATCCAAAGCAGTCTTGAGTAAGAAGAATGGAGCTGGAGGAATCAACCTTCCTGACTTTAGATTATACTACAAAGCTACAGTCATCAAGAGAGCATTGTACTGGCACAAAAACAGAAATATAGACCAATGGAACAAGATAGAAAGCCCAGAAGAAAAAAAACCCATGCATCTATGGGTACCTTATTTTATTTTATTTATTTATTTTTTTTAGTTATTAAATTTTTTTTTTTGTATTTATTTATTTTTTTACACGAACTCCCAAACATGAACCCCCCTCCCACCTCCCACCCCACATCATCCCTCCAGATCATCCCCATACACCAGCCCCAAGCATCCTGCATCCTGCATTGAACATA
>SJYX01005276.1:176198-194500 GCA_006410675.1 Oreotragus oreotragus
CATTTAGTGTGGTAAGTAGTAAAGTAGGTTAAGTTGAGCATGTAACAGTGGATTGAAATAAATAAATAATGATGTGACATCTGTATCTCTCTAGAAAGCAGTTATAAATAACTGGAATGAACAATTCCAAATACTTTTATGTTTTGATAGAGATTTTTTCAAGTTATTATACTCTTTTGGATCACTTTTGTTTTAGATATAGCAATTTCTGTTTCCTGTCTATTCTTTTGATTCCATATAGTTATTATGACTGAATCAATTTATAGCTAAAACATATTGAGATATTTAGTGGCAGAGTATCCCAAACATTCTCAACTGAAGGATCAGCTCTTCTCAGCTGTGACTTATTTCCCAGTACTGCCTGGTCACAGTATAGATTCTTTATAATAAAATAGAAAAAAAACCCAGTAAGTTGAAGGCTATTTTTTTTCTACTGAATTTCCCATTGTGCATTATTATATGGAATAGTATTCTGGGAGTTTGGCATGTATTTCAAAATACATTAATGAAATTACTTACTGTTGTATTACTTTTGGTCAATCAAAGCATCATTTGTGTCTACACACAAATACAAATTTTAGAGCTGTATCTGATTTTAGAATTCATGAAAAGAACAAACCCTTGCTTTGCAGTGGAAGGAAGTGAATCCTCAGGAAGGCCTTGGGGATGCAAGTCTGAGATGCATTCTACATGTTTCTTGGCAAGGGTCCCAGTGGATTTGAGCCCCAATTACCCACAGCACTACCTTGCTCACTAAGGCACTCTTTGATTTGTTTTTATTCCTTCCATATTTCAGCCTTTCCATAACCCCAAAATAAACCACCTGCAAGTAAGCCCTTGTGTCAGACTCTGCTTTTTTTGAGGAACTCAAGCTAGAATATATAGGTTTCAGAATATCACTAATATAAAGTTTGATGTATAGTATTAAGCTAAATAAATTTTAAAGGAAAAGTGCTTCCTAAAATTTTTATCCTTCAATAAATAATACAGTAATTTTTACTCATATTTTAGAAGTAGTAACTCTTCATGTTTTAAAATTTATATTTTTAATATGAATTTTGTTACATGATATCTGAATCTCAGGGATTTGTCCTGATTTAATCTTATTCCTATGAAAAGAAACAATAAAGAATTCAAGTAAAATTAATTCTCCATTCTTTCCCTTAGAACTTCTTTCTCTGGAAAGCTTCTGTGGCTATATAATATAAAAATATTCCATAAATTTCTTTTTAGTCATCATGTCACTGATTTAAAGTTGTGCTGATAACCCAGCTGTTATGGTTAGAATTTTCTGGCTAAGTAGCAAAAGACTCAAATGGAAGGGATTTAAACAATAGGATGTTTACTATTCCACATAACCAGAAGTTTGAAGGTGAGATTTTTCCAGACTATAGTGGCTCAATAATGTATTTGTTTTTGATTTGATTTTCCCAAGATTGTCTCTCTCATCCCTCCATGGAGACAAGATAGCTGTTGCAGTTCTGAACAACTCAAAGACTTATACATATGCATCTATATAGCATATAGCATTCACTGGTACATAAAGTGCATATATGTAGGTACAATTTAAATATTTCACGGACTGCTTTCCATATTAGTACATTTAGCTATCTTCATTCTTTTTTCCCCCTAAGGAGAGCATTAGTTTCTGATCAGAGAATGGAGACATAAGAGCTTGCATTCTAGAGTACATTCTCTCCCTCATTCTTTAATAGTAATACAGTATTTCATTTCATAGTTGTTTCATAACTTATTTACTCCTTCCCATTAATGGACATTGTAATTTATCACTATTACAACAGTGCTGCAGTGTATATTATACATGTTCTTGAGCACTTTCACAAGAGTTTTTTATAGAATGAATTTCTGAAAGTGGAATTACTGGGTCATGAGCAATACATTTATAGTTTAATAGAAAATGCTAAATTACTGCCTAAATACTTGTACCAATTATAGTCCTAATGACAGTGTCTGAGAGTGCCCGATTCTCTGTACACTTGTCATAATTGGAAATTATTACACATTTCAGTTTTTGCTAATCTGGTAAATAAAAGAAAACTCTTACTTTCAGTTCAGTTCAGTTCAGTCACTCAGTCGTGTCCAACTCTTTGTGACCCCATAGACTACAGCACGCCAGGCTTCCCTGTCCATCACCAACTCCTGGAGCTCACTCAAACTCATGTTTCTTTATGATCCAACTCTCACATCCATACATGACTAGTGGAAAAACCATAGCTTTGACTGTGTTGTGCTGTGCTTAGTTGCTCAGTCATGCCTGACTCTTTGCAAACCCATGGACTGTAGCCCACCAGGCTCCTCTGTGCACAAGGATTCTCCAGGCAAGAGTACTGGAGTGGGTTGCCATGCCCTTCTCCAGGGGATCTTCCCAACCCAGGGATTGAACCCAGGTCTCCCTCACTGCAGGCAGATTCTTTACCATCTGAGCCAACAGGGAAGCCCATAGCTTTGACTAGATGAACCTGTGTTGGCAAAGTAATGTCTCTGCTTTTTAATATGCTGTCTAGGTTGGTCATAGCTTTTCTTCCAAGGAGCAGTTCAGTTCAGTTCAGTTCAGTGTAGTCACTTAGTTGTGTCTGACTCTGACCCCATGGACTGCAGCACACCAGGTTTCCCTGTCCATCACCAACTCCTGGAGCCTACTTAAATTCATGCCTATCGCATCAGTGATGCCATCCAACCATCTCATCTTCTGTCATCCCCTTCTGCTCTTGCCTTCAAACTTTTCCAGCATCAGGATCTTTTCTAATGAGTCAATTGTTTGCAACAGGTGGCCAAACTGTTGGAGTTTCAGCTTCAGCATCAGTCCTTCCAATGAATATTTAGGACTGATTTCCTTTAGGTTTGACTGGTTGGATCTCTTTGCATTCCAAAGAGACCTGAGAATCTTCTCCAACACCACAGTTCAGAAGCACCAATTCTTCAGTGCTCAGCTTTCTTTATACTCTCACATCCATACATGACCACTGGAAAAACCATAGCTTTGACTAGACGGACTTTTGNCACTTGCTCCTTGGAAGAAAAGCTGTAACCAACCTAGACAGCATATTAAAAAGCAGAGACATTACTTTGTTGACAAATGTCCGTCTAGTCAAAGCTATGGTTTTTCCAGCCACTTCAGTATTCTTGCCTGGAGAATCCCATGGACAGAGAAGCCTGGTAGGTTACAGTCCACGAGGTCGCAAAGAGTCGGATACGACTGAGCGACTTCACTTCACTTCACTTCACTTCATGTATGGATATGAGAGTTGGACTATAAAGGAAGCTGAGTGCTGAAGAACTGATGCTTTTGCACTGTGGTGTTGGAGAAGATTATTTGTTGAAGACTCCCTTATACTGCAAGGAGATCCAACCAGTCAATCCTAAAGGAAATCAGTCCTTAATATTCATTGGAAAGACTGATGCTGAAGCTGAAACTTCAGTACTTTGGCCATGTTATGCGAAGAACTGACTCATTGGAAAAGACCCTGATGCTGGGAAATATCGAAGGCAGGAGGAAGTTATGACAGAGGATGAGATGATTGGATGGCATCACTGACCTGCTGGAGATGAGTTTGAGCAAACACTGGGAGTTGGTGATGGACAGGGAAGCCTGGCCTGCTGCAGTCCATGGGGTCTCAAAGAGTTGGACAAGACTGAGCGACTGAACTAACTTGGATGCAAATTAAAAAAAATATAAAGAAACAAGGAATTAATTTTAATAATATACTTCAATTGTCATTGTATCAAAATTATAATTTCAACATGACATCAATATAAAAATATGAGATATTATACATTTTTAATACTAAGTCTATGAAATTTGGTGTATATTTGAAACTTTTAGTATGTCAATTCAGATGCCACATTTCAAGTGTTCAATAACCACATGTGGCTAATGACTTACAGTATCTGATAATCACTTTTTGGCCTTTTGGCTAAAATCAAATACAGTATATGATAGTGTAGTTTTATCTATTTTAAAACCTAAAAAATGTAAATCAAAGAAGTACGAGAATAAAAAGGAAGTTCAGGTTCTATAATCTTTTCTCATGTTTTAGTGATGGCCTTGCAAATCCCCTGGTGTGTGTGAATCCCACACTGAAAACAGATGGTCTGGAATCATGATTGGATTCACTGTTTCTAGGTACAACAGTTCTGAAGGATTTTTATGTTATGGTTGGCATTGATGCAAACATATACACACACACATACACATACATTTTTTGGAAGAGAAGGGAGCATAGAGCCTCTTGATGATTAGCCAACTTTCACATTTAAGAAAAGTGTGTGGGATGTGATGTATTTTGGCAACTTTCTTTGGAAAATACACCCTGCCACACAATTCCTTACCATTGTGTAAAGTTGAAGCTTTAGGAAATTGCACCATATTGATCCTTCCAGCATACTGTTCCATACCTCTGGGCACATACATATTCCTCTTTGGGAAGGTCAGAAAGAAATATGAGAAACTGGAGCAACAGCTAGGATATATCACGTCATGGAAGACTTTTTGTGTCATGCTATGGAGCTTGAACTTTATCTCACTGGTGACTTTCAGCAGAGGAAGAACATGGGCAAAGTTGTGTTTTTAAATAGGTTCCTCTTACTGCAGTGGGAGGATGGATTTAAGAGGCCAAGACAGGGCCTAGGGCAAGTAGAAAGCAAACTAGCATATTACAGCAACAGTCTCAGCTTGCTCACCAAATCTCATCAGATACACATGCTTGCTTATTAAGATGTTCTACTTGGAGCACTTGTCAAGTGAAGTTATAAAAATAGTAACAGTTAGAAAGAAGCAATTGAAAAAGCTTGTAATGAAAATGTTAAGTGTTTGAATCTTAATGACTTTAAGCCTATACTTAAGAGTGTCCACTCCAATTTCCTTCCCTACATTGCCTTTCACTTCTCCACAAATCCAAATACATTTATCTTAAAGAGAGATTCTAAGTGAACACAATTTCAGCTGTCTGTTTGGCATCCACAAAAGTCAAAGGCCTACAGAGTAGTGATAGAGATGGTTGACACCAGGGCTATATTAAGACAATTGAAAAATATTCCACAGACAAATTGATATATACTTTTCAAAATATCAGTTTCATAAATAATAAAATAGACTAAGGAATCATTTCAGATTAAAGGATATATATTAAAGATAAATGATAACTAAATGCAATCTTGAATTGGATCCCAGATTGAAATTATTTACTATAAAGGGCATTGTTGAGATCATCAGAGAAATTTGAATATGGAATATGTATTAAACAATAGTATTGTGTTATAGGGAAGGAAAACTTTTACTTTCTTCCCCTCTAAGTTTTTTGGCTGGTCGAATTACATTGACATACAGCAAATTAACTGGAAAAAAAAAAAAACAAATAATTTCGTATGTATGGGAGCTCATAAAAATATGAGACTCAAAGAAGTGACCAAAGCAGGAAGCTTTTATATCTTTTAGAGAAAGAAATAATAAATTTGTGAAGAATTGACAAGTTTGGGCTTGGGGTAGTATGTTAGTGAGGAACAAAGTTTGTACATACAGCCTTAAATTCCATATTTCTGGTGGCATGAATACCTTCTACCCTCCTGGTACAGGAAGGGCACCTTTCACATGGGAAATTTATTTTCTGCTTTCAAGAGGGAAAGGGAGGGTCAGAGTTTCCTTCTTGTACCAGCTATTTCTTAAGTAACTTTAATTCAGAATATTTTGAGGTGGCATATTTAGCTTCCCTTCAGTATCAGTGTTACATTTCCTGAATTGGTAGTTGTAATATGGTTATATAAGAGAATATCCTTATTCTTAAGGATGATGAAATATTTCAAGTGGAGGGTCATAATATCTGCAACCTAAACTTACATGGATCACAAAAAATTGGAGTATGTTTATATATATATTTATATACTATATAGAAAAAGATAAAGTGAACATTGCAAAAATGTTAGCAGTTGGTAATCTTTGTGAAGAAAGTAATCTTCTTTTTTAAAGAAGTATGAATTTTCTTTGAGCTATTTTTATCATTTTTGAATTTTTCAAACAGATCTGTTTTAGAGATGCACAGGTAAATAATCAGAAATATAACGATATAATATCAGATTTGCTGCAGAATAATGATGGGTGGGGACTGAGAATGGACAGAAGTATAAATTAAGTAATTATTAAGATTTATAGGTTGTTGAAGCTTTCCTGGAAAATCCCATGGACGGAGGAGCCTGGTAGGCCTGCAGTCCATGGGGTCGCTAAGAGTTGGACACGACTGAGCTACTTCACTTTCACTTTTCACTTTCATGCATTGGAGAAGGAAATGGCAACCCACTCCAGTGTTCTTGCCTGGAGAATCCCAGGGACGGGGGAGCCTGATGGGCTGCCGTCTATGGGGTCGCACAGAGTCGGACACGACTGAAGCGACTTAGCAGCAGCAGCAGCAGAAGCTGGGTGATCAGTATGTGAGGGTTCATTACATTATTCTGTCTACTTTGATATATACTTGAAAATTTCTATAATGAAATGTTAAAAAGAAGACAATTAGAAGTCATAAAGAAGAGTATGGTATCTTGCTAAATAAGTAAAAAGAAACAATGCTAATACTAAAGAAAGGAATTCCATCTGAATTGTAACTTTGCCAAATCTGCTTTAATGCTGGGGTGGAGAGGTGCAGATATAAAATGTTACATTCTTTCATAAATAATTTTTGGATACTGCTGTGGTATTGCTTTCCTAGCATATACAGTTGAACCTGAACATCGCATATAGTTGAGCTTGAACAATGCAAAGGTTCGGGGTGCTAACACCTGTGCAGTGGACAAATTCCATTATAGCTTTAGAGTCAGGTCTCTAGTCACAATTCTGCATCTGTGGATTCAATCAAATGTGGATTGTGTAATACCACAGTACCTATTCCCTAAAAAAAATCCAGGTATAAGTAGACCTGCACATTTCAAATAAGTGTTACTTAAAGGGTCAATTGTATGTAATTTGTTTATTGGTTAATTCAGGATTGGTTGAGGTGGAAAGAGAAATGAAAATAGAGGAACTATATAAATTTAATTTGGTTGACAAATGTATATGATTAAAAGGAAAATTGCCAAAGGGAAAGAGTCTCCATTTTTTTTCAGACTCTAGACTGTACAAGTGTTGATCTTTACAAAGCTGTGAAGTGAACTGCTAAAAGTCTAAACATGCCTATATTTTCCCAGTGGTTTGGAGACTAAGAGGTTTATAACACAGCTGTTTTTCTTTTATGACCCCTCCTAACCCTCACATATAAATGTTTGTATGCCAAACATTTGTCAGAGACATTTCATATAAAAATCCCAAATTCTTGATAAGATGCAAACTCTTGTTTCACACTTGTGCTGTTTTTCAGAATTCTCTGGGTGACACTTCTCCAGAGCACAGATCTACAGCACAATGAAAATAATGCTGCTAGAAGTATGAGTTCTCTTATGAGTTCAGTTATGAGGCTCTTTTTAACAGTACACCAAAACAAAGCCTACTTTGTGTTACCTAGTGGATTATGAAGGGATTAACACTGGGAAAGAAATTTAATAGGGGCAAAATCTTGTGAGACCCACCACAGTGAACAAATAAGTCTTTTGTTCATTCCATTGCTTAGGAGAAGATTTACACCCATTTTCAAAAGTAAAGTATCTAGACACTAGTATACATTCTCTGTTTACATTAGAGAATTTTATGTGATATCAACAAACCATGAACACTGCAAAGACTGTTGGTATTAGAATAAAATGCTTTTTGGGACATGCACTCAAGCCTTACCTATAATATACAAAATATCCACTAAAGTTCAAAAGTAGCTTAAAAAAGAATTGATTACAATCAGTGAGAAGTTGAGTAGTTATAGTGTACATATAATTAAAGTACATAAAACCTGCTCAGCTAGGTTTACAGGTATTATTTTAAAGATTTTCATTCAATAATTAAAATATAGGAGCAGTTGAAATCAGAGAAAAAAAGAATCTCCCCAGAAATGTTCTTTTAAAATTTTAGCATAGACATATATACATAAATTCAAAACCATCAGATAATATGATAAACTGAAATGCATTGTGAAATTTCTTCCATTATTCAAATAAAAAATTAAATTTTCTTAAATTTTCTCTTGTTAATTGTGAATACAAAGGTAATTGCCAAAATGTAGGGAAAAATATATCAACAATTTTATGTTTCATAAGAAAGGGGAAATTCTATAAGTGTATTGATAAAATCTTTATTTTTAGATGTAGAGTTGAACTAATAAATTAGAAGGTATTATAGTATCATTCTAACCTATAAAATTATAATAGGTGCCCATTTAGTGTGGTAAGTAGTAAAGTAGGTTAAGTTGAGCATGTAACAGTGGATTGAAATAAATAAATAATGATGTGACATCTGTATCTCTCTAGAAAGCAGTTATAAATAACTGGAATGAACAATTCCAAATACTTTTATGTTTTGATAGAGATTTTTTCAAGTTATTATACTCTTTTGGATCACTTTTGTTTTAGATATAGCAATTTCTGTTTCCTGTCTATTCTTTTGATTCCATATAGTTATTATGACTGAATCAATTTATAGCTAAAACATATTGAGATATTTAGTGGCAGAGTATCCCAAACATTCTCAACTGAAGGATCAGCTCTTCTCAGCTGTGACTTATTTCCCAGTACTGCCTGGTCACAGTATAGATTCTTTATAATAAAATAGAAAAAAAACCCAGTAAGTTGAAGGCTATTTTTTTTCTACTGAATTTCCCATTGTGCATTATTATATGGAATAGTATTCTGGGAGTTTGGCATGTATTTCAAAATACATTAATGAAATTACTTACTGTTGTATTACTTTTGGTCAATCAAAGCATCATTTGTGTCTACACACAAATACAAATTTTAGAGCTGTATCTGATTTTAGAATTCATGAAAAGAACAAACCCTTGCTTTGCAGTGGAAGGAAGTGAATCCTCAGGAAGGCCTTGGGGATGCAAGTCTGAGATGCATTCTACATGTTTCTTGGCAAGGGTCCCAGTGGATTTGAGCCCCAATTACCCACAGCACTACCTTGCTCACTAAGGCACTCTTTGATTTGTTTTTATTCCTTCCATATTTCAGCCTTTCCATAACCCCAAAATAAACCACCTGCAAGTAAGCCCTTGTGTCAGACTCTGCTTTTTTTGAGGAACTCAAGCTAGAATATATAGGTTTCAGAATATCACTAATATAAAGTTTGATGTATAGTATTAAGCTAAATAAATTTTAAAGGAAAAGTGCTTCCTAAAATTTTTATCCTTCAATAAATAATACAGTAATTTTTACTCATATTTTAGAAGTAGTAACTCTTCATGTTTTAAAATTTATATTTTTAATATGAATTTTGTTACATGATATCTGAATCTCAGGGATTTGTCCTGATTTAATCTTATTCCTATGAAAAGAAACAATAAAGAATTCAAGTAAAATTAATTCTCCATTCTTTCCCTTAGAACTTCTTTCTCTGGAAAGCTTCTGTGGCTATATAATATAAAAATATTCCATAAATTTCTTTTTAGTCATCATGTCACTGATTTAAAGTTGTGCTGATAACCCAGCTGTTATGGTTAGAATTTTCTGGCTAAGTAGCAAAAGACTCAAATGGAAGGGATTTAAACAATAGGATGTTTACTATTCCACATAACCAGAAGTTTGAAGGTGAGATTTTTCCAGACTATAGTGGCTCAATAATGTATTTGTTTTTGATTTGATTTTCCCAAGATTGTCTCTCTCATCCCTCCATGGAGACAAGATAGCTGTTGCAGTTCTGAACAACTCAAAGACTTATACATATGCATCTATATAGCATATAGCATTCACTGGTACATAAAGTGCATATATGTAGGTACAATTTAAATATTTCACGGACTGCTTTCCATATTAGTACATTTAGCTATCTTCATTCTTTTTTCCCCCTAAGGAGAGCATTAGTTTCTGATCAGAGAATGGAGACATAAGAGCTTGCATTCTAGAGTACATTCTCTCCCTCATTCTTTAATAGTAATACAGTATTTCATTTCATAGTTGTTTCATAACTTATTTACTCCTTCCCATTAATGGACATTGTAATTTATCACTATTACAACAGTGCTGCAGTGTATATTATACATGTTCTTGAGCACTTTCACAAGAGTTTTTTATAGAATGAATTTCTGAAAGTGGAATTACTGGGTCATGAGCAATACATTTATAGTTTAATAGAAAATGCTAAATTACTGCCTAAATACTTGTACCAATTATAGTCCTAATGACAGTGTCTGAGAGTGCCCGATTCTCTGTACACTTGTCATAATTGGAAATTATTACACATTTCAGTTTTTGCTAATCTGGTAAATAAAAGAAAACTCTTACTTTCAGTTCAGTTCAGTTCAGTCACTCAGTCGTGTCCAACTCTTTGTGACCCCATAGACTACAGCACGCCAGGCTTCCCTGTCCATCACCAACTCCTGGAGCTCACTCAAACTCATGTTTCTTTATGATCCAACTCTCACATCCATACATGACTAGTGGAAAAACCATAGCTTTGACTGTGTTGTGCTGTGCTTAGTTGCTCAGTCATGCCTGACTCTTTGCAAACCCATGGACTGTAGCCCACCAGGCTCCTCTGTGCACAAGGATTCTCCAGGCAAGAGTACTGGAGTGGGTTGCCATGCCCTTCTCCAGGGGATCTTCCCAACCCAGGGATTGAACCCAGGTCTCCCTCACTGCAGGCAGATTCTTTACCATCTGAGCCAACAGGGAAGCCCATAGCTTTGACTAGATGAACCTGTGTTGGCAAAGTAATGTCTCTGCTTTTTAATATGCTGTCTAGGTTGGTCATAGCTTTTCTTCCAAGGAGCAGTTCAGTTCAGTTCAGTTCAGTGTAGTCACTTAGTTGTGTCTGACTCTGACCCCATGGACTGCAGCACACCAGGTTTCCCTGTCCATCACCAACTCCTGGAGCCTACTTAAATTCATGCCTATCGCATCAGTGATGCCATCCAACCATCTCATCTTCTGTCATCCCCTTCTGCTCTTGCCTTCAAACTTTTCCAGCATCAGGATCTTTTCTAATGAGTCAATTGTTTGCAACAGGTGGCCAAACTGTTGGAGTTTCAGCTTCAGCATCAGTCCTTCCAATGAATATTTAGGACTGATTTCCTTTAGGTTTGACTGGTTGGATCTCTTTGCATTCCAAAGAGACCTGAGAATCTTCTCCAACACCACAGTTCAGAAGCACCAATTCTTCAGTGCTCAGCTTTCTTTATACTCTCACATCCATACATGACCACTGGAAAAACCATAGCTTTGACTAGACGGACTTTTGTTGGCAAGGTAATGTCTCTGCTTTTTAATATGCTGTCTAGGTTGGTCATAGCTTTTCTTCCAAGGAGCAAGAGTCCTTTAATTTCATGGCTGCAGTCACCATCTGCAGTGATTTTGGAGCCTCCAAAAATAAGGTCTCTCACTGTTTCCATTGTTTCTCCATTTATTTGTCATGAAAATTCTTTGATATTGCCTTTCTATGGGTAAATCTGGTGTATGAGAGAAAACCCTTACTTTATTTTATTGCTTATTGTTGGTATGGTTTTATTATCCACTTCAAATTTTTCTTTATAAATTACCTGGTCACATCTTTTGCCTAATTTATTTCTGGCCATCATTCCTGTTTTCTTTTTTGAAAAAGTCTTTTTCTTTATACATTTTACAGGTTTTTTGCTCTGTTTCTTGTTTCTCTTTTAAATCCATAATCACATTTTCATGTAGTCACAACATCAGTGTTTTTTAAAAGCGTTTGTGGCTTTTGTGTCAAATTAGTACCACCTCAAGATTTAAAAAGTCTTCTCCTATAATTTCTTCTACTTGTATGTTTATATTTTATATTTTACATCTAAATATTTTATTTAGATTATGTTTATTACAATGCAAGCACTGTTTTAAACATGCAGTTTCCTCTTGAACTTGAAGGGCCAGTTCTCAACTCTATATATTGAGCAATTCATGTTTTCTCTCCAGGCTTGACATTTTTATGTGCTAAATTCTTATAGATATTAGACTTAACCAAATTTATTTATTTTCTTTCTTGGTCTCTTCCTAAATCAGTAGCATACTATTTTAACTACCAAAGTGTATATTTTACATTTTGACAGGATAAGTGCATCATTGTGTATTTTATTATTATTCTTAAATTTAGAAAATCGATGGTTTTCTCACATATTTTTTTTCTAGATGCACTTAATAACTGTTTGAAGTTTGGCATTGAGTTTCATTAAATGCTTATATTTGTGTGGTCAGAACTTATATTTTTTATTATTGAAACATTCTCTCTAGGAAAACAGTCTTACTTTCAGAAAACTAAGATCATGGCATCTGGTCCCATCACTTCATGGGAAATAGATGGGGAAACAGTGACAGACTTTATTTTTGGGGGCTTCAAAATCACTGCAGATGGTGACTGCAGTCATGAAATTAAAAGACACTTGGTCCTTGGAAGAAAAGTTATGACCAGCCTAGACAGCATATTAAAAAGCA
The DNA here is from genome assembly GCA_006410675.1 of Oreotragus oreotragus. Classification (NCBI taxonomy): domain Eukaryota; kingdom Metazoa; phylum Chordata; class Mammalia; order Artiodactyla; family Bovidae; genus Oreotragus; species Oreotragus oreotragus. Next base: position 188,727 of record SJYX01005276.1, read on the forward strand.
GAGATATTACTTTGCCAACAAAGATCTATCTAGTCAAAGCTATGGTTTTTTTCAGTAGTCATATATGGATGTGAGTTGGACCATAAAGAAAGCTGAGTGCCGAAGAACTGATGCTTTTGAACTGTGGTGTTGGAGAAGACTCTTGAGAGTCCCTTGGACTGCAAGGAGATCCAGCCAGTCCATCCTAAAGGAAATCAGTCCTGAATATTCATTGGAAAGACTGATGTTGAAGCTGAAACTCCAACACTTTGGCCATGTGATGTGAAGAACTGACTTCTTGGAAAAGACCCTGATGCTGGGAAAGACTGAAGTTGGGAGGATAAGGGGACAACAGAGGATGAGATGGTTGGATGGCATCACCGACTCAATGGACATGAGTTTGAGTAAACTCCGGGAGTTGGTAATGGACAGGGAGGCCTGGTGTGCTGCAGTCCATGGGGTCGCAAAGAGTTGGACACGATGGAGCGACTGAACTATGTTTCTCTGCACTTTCATAGTTTTCTTATATAGATCCTGCACAGCCTTTATTAAATTTTTTTCTAATTAATTCATATTTTAAAAATAGTCCTTTATCATAAAACATATCATCATAATAAAAGAATCTGTACATTTTATATATGTCCTAAAGACATAATATAATGGACACCAATGTATTACACTCCCAACTTAAGAAATAGTAGGACCAGTACTTAGAGCCTATCTGTATCCTATTCTGAATACAAACCCCGTTTGCCTCACTACCCCAACCAGAAGTAACCACTGACAGAAATTTTGAATTTCTCATTCCTCTACTTTTCTTTATAATTTTACCATATGTATAGGACCTCCTGAAAAATGCATGTTTACTTTTACTGGTTTTGGAACTTTGAATGAGTAATAACTTACTTTGCGTCCTTTCGTATCTTGCTTTTCTTCATTCAATGACATGGCTTATATTTGTATTTTCTTGAGAAGGAGCTGTTTTTCACATGTTTTTCATATTTATTCTTATGGCCAAATGTCTTTTTATGACTTTTGCCTATTTTATATTGGGTTGTTGATTTTTTAAGGGTTATTTGTATACACAGGTGTACCTTGGAAATATTGCAATTTGTTTCCAGACCATTGCAATAAAGTGAATATCACAGTAAAGTGAGTCACACAAATTTCTTTTGTTTCCCAGTGCATGTAAAAGATATGTTTAATATGTTTATGTTATACTATAGTCTATTAAGTGTGCAATAGCATTATGTCTGAAAAAGTAATATACATACCTCAATATAAAAATATTGGTAAAAATGCCAAGCATCATCTGAGGCTTTAGGAAGTCTTAATCTTTTTTGGTGGTGGAGTATAATGCCTTAGTGTTGATGGTTGCTGGCTGATCAGAGTGGTGGTTGCTAAATGTTGGGGTGGCTGTGAAAATTTCTTAAAATAAGACAACAATGGAGTTTGCAGCATCAATTGACTCTTCCTTTCATGAACTATTTCTCTACAGTGTGCAATGATGTTTGATGGCATTTTACCCATGGTATAACTTCTTTTGAAATTGAAGTCAGTTCTCTCAAACCCTGCCACAGCTTTATCAACTAAATTTATGTAATATTCTAAATCCTTTGTTGTCATTTCAATAGTCTTCACAGTATCTTCACCAGGAATAGTTTTCATTTAAAGAAAGCAACTTTCTTTACTCGTCCATGGGAAACAACTGCTTAGCCATTAAAGTTTTTTCGTGAGATTTCAGCAATTCACTCACATCTTCAGGCTCTATTTCTAATTCTAGTCCTTTTGGTATTTCCATCACATTTCCAGTTACTTTCTCCACTGAAGTCTTGAACTCCTCAAAGTCATTCATGATGGCTGGAATCAACTTTTTTCAAACTCCTGTTAATGTTTAAAATTTGACCTATTTCTGTGAATCATGAGTGTTCTTGATAGAATCTAGAATGGTGGGTCTTTTCCAAAATGTTTTCAATTACTTTGCCTGGATGCATCAGAAGAACTGCTTTCTATGGTAGCTATAACCTTATGAAATATATTTCTTAATTAATAAGACTTGAAAGTCAAAATTACTCCTTGTTGCATGAATGGCAGAATGAATGTTGTATTAGCAGGCATGAAAGCAATATTAAACTTATTGTACATTTCCATCAGAGCTCTTGGGTGGCAATGTGTTGCGTTGGCCAGAAGGATTTTTCGTGTTTTCCAAGTTATGGAAAACCTGAATGAACTTTTTGGCCAACCCAATACATTGTCCGTGAGTGGTCATATTTTGAAAGAAATCTTTTTCTGAGTAATAGATCTCAACACTGGGCTTAAAATATTTAGTAAAATATTTTGTAAACAGATATACTGTCATTCAGTATGTCATTTTGTTGTTTCATTTATAGAGCACAGGCAAAGTATATTTAGCATAATTCTTAAGGGCCCTAGGATTTTCAGAATGGTAAATGAGCTTTAACTTCAGTCACCAGCTGCATTGGCCCCTAACAGAGACTCAGCCTGTCATTTGAGGCTTTGAAGCCTCATTGACCTTTCTGTATCTTTTAAAAGCCTAGATGGTATCTTCTTCCAATATAAGACTGTTTTGTCTACATTGAAAATATGTTGTTTATTGTAGTCACCTTCATGAAATATCTGTGCTAGATATTCTGGATAATTTGCTGCAGCTTCTACATCAGCACTTGCTGCTTCATTTGAACTTTTATGTTATGAAGACAGTTTCTTTCCTTAAACCTCATGAACCAGCCTCTGCTAGCTATACTTTTTCTTCTACAACCACCTCACCTCTCCCAGCCTTCACAGAACTGAAGAGAGGTAGGACCTTATTCTGGATTAGGCTTTGTTTTACAGGAATGTTGTGGTTGGTTTGATCTTCCAACCAGACCACCAAAACTTTCTCCATATCAGCAATAAGGCTGTTTCGCTTTTTTATCATTCATGTGTTCACTGAGGTAGCACTTTTAATTTCCTTCAAGAACTTTTCCTTTGCATTTACTTGGCTGACTTGGCTGACTGGCTCAAGAGGCCTAGCTTTTTGGCTTATTTCAACTTTCAACATGCCTTCCTCACTAAACTTAACCATTTCTAGCTTTTGATTTAAAGTGAGAGGTCTGCAGTTCTTTCTTTCACTTAAATGCTTAGAGTACATTGTAGCATTATTAACTGGCCTAATTTCAATATTATTGTGTCTCAAAGAACAGAGACGCTTGAAGATAAGGAGAGAGATGAGGAACAGCTGGTTCAGTGGAACAGTCAGAACACACTCAACATGTATTGATTAAGTTTGTGGTCGTACATGGGCGAGGTTCACAGCGCCCCCAAACAAAAAAAAGGTAACATCATATGTACCTAACCCATCAGCGATGGTGACCAGGCTGGGGTCATCCCTCAGAGATGGGCCCCCAACCTGGGCATCACCCCTCAGGAATGGAGCCCAGATTCGGGTCACCTCTAGAGATAGAACCCAGGTAGGATCAGCCATCAGGACATCCAGCCTGCATTAAGGGTGTTGACTCTTAGCATGAAATAAGATCTTTGTCCAAAATGAGTTTATTGGAATCAGAATTTCAATTCAGAACAAGCAAACTGTGTGGCAAGTTGGAGGAGACAGGGAAGGTCAGCTTTTACTAGGTTTTGGGAAGAATTGACTGAGCGACTTCCTTTTCACTTTTCACTTTCATGCATTGGAGAAGGAAATGGCAACCCACTCCAGTGTTCTTGCCTGGAAAATCCCAGGGATGGGGGAGCCTGGTAGGCTGCCGTCTATGGGGTCGCACAGAGTCGGACACGACTGAGGCGACTTAGCAGCAGCAACATCATGTATCACTAATCACAGATCACTTTAACAAATGCAATAGTAATGAAAAAGCTTGAAATATTGTAAGAATTAACAAAATGTAACAAAACGTGAGCAAATGCTGTTGGAAAAAATGGTGTTGATAGATTTGCTTGATGCAGGATTGCCACAAACCTCAATTTGTAGAAATGCAGTATCTCTCACCACTATTATTCAACATAGTTTTGGAAGTTTTAGCCACAGCAATCAGAGAAGAAAAAGAAATAAAAGGAATCCNCTATGGGGTCACATGGAGTCAGACATGACTAAAGTGACTTAGCAGCAGCAGCAGCAGAACACTTTCTAATGCCACACACAAAAATAAACTCAAAATGGATTAAAAATCTAAATGTAAGACCAGGAACTGTAAAACTCCTAGAGGAAAAAATAGGCAAAACACTCTCTGACATAAATCACAGCAGGATCCTCTATGAGCCACCTCCCAGAATAATGGAAGTAAAAACAAAAATAAACAAATGGGACCTAATTAAAAGCTTTTGCACAACGAAAAAAAATATAAGGAAGGTGAAAAGACAGCTTTCAGAATGGGAGAAAATAATAGCGAATGAAGCAACTGACAGAGAATTAATCTCAAAAATATACAAGCAGCTCCTGCAGCTCAATTCCAGAAAATTAAATGACCCAATCAAAAAACGGGCTGAAGAACTGAACAGACAATTCTCCAAAGAAGACATACAGAAGGCTAATAAACACATGAAAAGATGCTCAACATCACTCGTTATCAGAGAAATGCAAATCCAAACCACAATGAGGTATCATCTCACGCTGGTCAGAATGGCTGCTATCCAAAAAACTACAAACAATAAATGCTGTAGAGGGTGTGGAGAAAAAGGAACCCTCTTACACTGTTGGTGGGAATGCAAACTAATACAGCCACTATGGAGAACAGTGTAGAGATTCTTTAAAAAACTGGAATAGAACTGCCATATGACCCAGCAATCCCATTGCTGGGCATACACACCGAAGAAACCAGAATTGAAAGAGACATGTGTACCCCAATGTTCATTGCAGCACTGTTTACAATAGCCAGGACATGGAAGCAACCTAGATGCCCATTGGCAAACAAATGGATAAGAAAGCCGTGGTACATATAGGCAATGGAGTATTACTCAGCCATTAAAAAAGAATACATTTGAATCAGTTCTAGTGAGGTGGATGAAACTGGAGCCTACTATACAGAGTGAAATAAGTCAGAAAGAAAAACACCAATACAGTATAGTAATGCATATATATGAAATTTAGAAAGATGGTAATGATGACCCTATATGTGAGACAGCAAAAGAGACACAGATATATAAACAGTCTTTTGGACTCTGTGGGAGAAGGCAAGGATGGTATGATTTGAGAGAATACCACTGAAACATGTATATTATCATATGTGAAACAGATCACCAGTCCAGGTTCAATGCATGAGACAGGGTGATCAGGGCTGGTGCACTGGAATGACCCTGAGGGATGGGATGGAGAGGGAGGTAGGAGAGGTGTTCAGGATGGGGAACAAACGTACACCCATGGCAGATTCATTTATGGCAGATTCATTTCAATGTATGACAAAGACTACCACAATATTGTAAAGTAATTAGCCTCCAATTAAAATAAATAATATAATTAAGAAAAAGAAAATGCAGTATCTACAAAGCACAATACAGTGAAACACAATAAAATGAGATGAGACTGAATTTTTATTGCCTAGTTTAACCTATTTTTAACCTATTGAGATATGAGTGACATGTTAAGAACTGTACATATTCAATGTATATAACTCAATGAGACTGTAGATAAATATAAACTTGTGAAACCATTGTCACTGTCAAGGCCATAGGCATATCTATATTTTCCCAAAGTTTCCTCCCATTCCATTTATTAATAAAGAAATAGAGGAAAACAATAGAATGGGAAAGACTAGAGATCTCTTCAAGAAAATTAGAGATACCAA
>SJYX01005277.1:8068-21497 GCA_006410675.1 Oreotragus oreotragus
ATACTGTTTTTATTAACAGGCAGAGCTTTTAAGGTTGGATGCAAATGATTGTTGAAATAAAATTATAATAGGCAGAGCTTTTAATGGAGCAACATATTGAAAAGGCAGATTATAGACAAAAGCTGTGGAGTTGGAAGTAAAACCCACCACTGACTAAACGGAAGTCCTTGGTTGCTGGCAGTAAAGTGCAGGATCGGTAAACGCGAGCAGACATGGCAGATTCCAAGCCTTGATGGTTTTCCCGAACAGGGTCCTTTGTCCTCTTTGCAGATTCTCATCTGGGAGCCCATGGGAGCCACCAAGCCTCAGCCCACGAATCCTACTTCATCCTTCTCTTTGGAGGCCAGAGTCCATCTAGTCCTTTCCTCCCTCAAGGCTTTCTCACTGCCTCCCCTAATTGTGCCCTCCATGGGGTCAGGGCCCGCATGGCCTTTGGACCACCCCCATCTCCACCGCAAACCATTACCTGGCCCAGTGTCTGAAGCAGAGATGTCAAATGCTGCAGGTGGGGAAATAAGTAAAAGCACCAGCCTCCCCTCCTCCACCTCTTGGTTGTGACCTGGCAAAATCTGGCCCCACCTAATCACCCAAGTAGACCTCTGAACCTCAGAGTTTTGAACTTAAAACAACAAGGCACAGATAAACTCATTCACAGAATGTGATGCAACTATTCCGAGAGACAGTTCAGGGGCATTTAATAACAAATGAGAAATGTTTATGAAAATGTTGATGACCATGTGGCAGCACAGAAAATTGTCTAAACATAATGATCATAGCTGGGTGCACAGGATGTCTGGAGGGTTTCTGGGTCAATGTGTTGAAGTTTACTCCTTGGATTCGTTGAACCAAGAAGGCTCTGGGCCTGGGGATACCAACTGCAATGAAGTGAGTGAGATGTCTTGTACTGAAAATGTACAAAATTCTTCCTTAGGGAAAATGATCAGCCTAAGTGAAAAGTCTTATAACCGCTGACACTGGAGATCTGTCAGAGTCTTCTCTCGTGACCTTGCCCTGAAGCCACAGCTCGGCAAGGCTTGTTCACCTGCTCCAAACTGGACAGCCTTGTGTGTGTGTGTGTGTGTACGTGCGTGTGTATGCTCAGTCATTCAGCTGTGGCTGACGCTTTGCGACCCCATGGACTGTAGCTTGTCAGGCTCTTCAGCCCATGGAATTCTCCAGGCAAGAATACTGGAGTGGGTTTCCATTTCCTACTCTAGGGGATCGTCCCAACCCAGGGATCAAACCCAAGTCTCCTGCCTTGCAGGCAGAGTCTTACCCTCTGGGCCACCAGGGAAGCCCCAGCCTTTCAGGTCCTGATTGTTAAATTTGGAGTCAAGGCAGGACTCTTAGGGAATTGCCAAAAATCAGTAGCCATTTGAGGAAACTTCTGACATGAAAAGTACAGACTGAAACAAATAGAAAAAGGAACTCAGAGGAAACAGAGATAATACAGAGAACAAAAGAAAATTGAAAACAAAAAAACTTAAAAAGCAGCCCTGTGATTAGTATCTTCAGAGATTTGAGAAGCTGTCATGTCCATAATGTGTCCGCATTCAGACACTGGAAAGGGCCCGAGGAAGCTAAACAATGGATTGTTTTTCAGTTGCTAAGTCATGTCTGACTCTTTGCCACCCCCATGAACTGCAGCACTCCAGGCTTCCCTGACCTTCACTATCTCCCTGAGTTTGCTCAAACTCATGTCCATTGAACCAGTCATGCCATCCAACCATCTCATCTTCTGTTGTCCCCTTCTCCTCTCGCCCTCAGTCTTTCCCAGCATCAGGATCTTTTCCAATGAGTTGACTCTTCTCATCAGCTAGTCAAAGTATAGGAGCTTCAGCTTCAGCATCAGTCCTTCCAAAGAATATTCAGGGTTGATTTCCTCTAGGATCGACTGGTTTGATCTCCTTGCTGTCCAAGGGACTCTCAAGAGTCTTCTCCAACACCACAGTTCAAAAGTATCAATTTTTTGAAGCTCAGCCTTCTTTATGGCCCAACACTCACATCTGTACATGATTACTGGAAAAACCATAGCTCTGACTAGATGGACCTTTGTTGGCAAAGTGATGTCTCTTTTTTAATATGCTGTCTAGGTTTACCATTGCTTTTTTTCCAAGGAGCAAGCATCTTTTAATTTCATGGCTGTAGTTGCCATGAAACTGGAAGTTGAAGGAGAGTGTCTCTCATTGGATGGAATGAAGAGACAGAGAAATGTAGTATGGGAGAGAAAAGAAAAAAAAGAGAGATAAATCCAGGAGATTCACATGTAACAACTAGGATATCTAGAATTAGAGAAAAGAGAAATTGAAAGGGAGAAATTATGAAATAAATTATACAAGAAAATGTCCAGGAATTTGAGGATGTGAGTTTCCAGATTAAAAGGGCTTACCAAGGATCCAGCCCCAGAGCTAATGTGACAAGATGCATTTTGAAATTTGAAGCAACCAAAATAAAGAGAAGGTTCCATGAACAGTTGAGGGGGGATGTGGAAAGAAGGCAAATGTGAAGGTTCAGGAATCAGAATGGCTTTGGACTTCTAAACAACAGTTCCAAGATTCTATATCCAGCTAAACTCGCCATCAAGGTTGAGAGTAGAATAAAGGCATTGTCAGAATAGCAAGATCTCAACATTTAACCTTCCATGCACTCCTTCTAAGGAAGGTCCCGAAAATCGGATGGGGAGCTAGGAAACAGGACTAAAGGAAATACATCAAAATGTTTGTCCACCATCAAATTCTACCCACAGTTCATCCTGGAAGGAATTCAGGGCAAAGATCAAGAATGAGGCAGTCTGTGCTTTGGGAAAACAAGTATAGGAGGCCTCCAGGGGTTAGATATTTTGAGAAGAAAATTGTCTGAACACAGATTCCTCCACCTTGCATACTTAGAAAAGAACTAATTTACTGAGATAACATTCCTCATGACTTAACAGTAGCTTTCTAGTGAAAGATGTGTTTGATTACATGCACCCCTTCTCCAAAATCATGTATACACTGACTTCTCTCCTCACCTCTTTGGCACAGTTCTTCAGAGCTGTCTGAGAGGCTGTGTCCTGGGCTATAGTCCTCAATAAGTCTCCCAATAAAACTGACCTTACAACTTTCATGTTGTGCATTTTTTTTTCTTCAGTTGATATTTGGTTTTTGTTTATCTTAGTTAGTGTGATAGAATGACAGGTATTACAGTGGCAGTTCCCATGACAAACCCATGGCCCCCTGTTTCCATCAAACACCACTCTGTTTTGCTTCTTGGTTTTTTTTTTTTTTTTTGCCCATGTCCCACAACATGTGAGATCTTTGTCTCCTGCACTGGAAGTGCAGAATCTTAACCACTGGGCCACCAGGGAGGTTCCTCAAAAGCACTTTGTTATGAGACCTTCTCTCTTTGGTTCCTGGAATGTCTNTTTTTTTTTTTTTTTGGCCATGTCCCACAACATGTGAGATCTTTGTCTCCTGCACTGGAAGTGCAGAATCTTAACCACTGGGCCACCAGGGAGGTTCCTCAAAAGCACTTTGTTATGAGACCTTCTCTCTTTGGTTCCTGGAATGTCTCCATAACAAATCCATAGGGATAAATTAAAAGTAAGATGATACAAAATGATCCAACCTAGCTTTATTAATTTAGGTGTAAATGACGATTGACATGTAGGAGTGTGATGGACTTTTAGCAATATAGTTCAGTTTAGTTCAGTCGCTTAGTCATGTCCAACTCTTTGCAACCCCATGGACCGCAGCACACTAGGCCTCCCTGTTCATCACAAACTTCCCGAGTTTACCCAAAGTCATGTCCACTGAGTTGTGATGCCATCAAACCATCTCATCCTCTGTCATCCTCTTCCCCTTCTGCCTTCAGTCTTTCCCAGCATCAGGGTCTCTTCCAATGAGTCAGCTCTTCGCATCAGGTGGCCAGAGTATTGGAGTTTCAACTTCAACATCAGTCCTTCAAAGTAAGATGATACAAAATGATCCAACCTAGCTTTATTAATTTAGGTGTAAATGACGATTGACATGTAGGAGTGTGATGGACTTTTAGCAATATAGTTCAGTTTAGTTCAGTCGCTTAGTCATGTCCAACTCTTTGCAACCCCATGGACCGCAGCACACTAGGCCTCCCTGTTCATCACAAACTTCCCGAGTTTACCCAAAGTCATGTCCACTGAGTTGTGATGCCATCAAACCATCTCATCCTCTGTCATCCTCTTCCCCTTCTGCCTTCAGTCTTTCCCAGCATCAGGGTCTCTTCCAATGAGTCAGCTCTTCGCATCAGGTGGCCAGAGTATTGGAGTTTCAACTTCAACATCAGTCCTTCCAGTGAACACTCAGGACTGATCTCCTTTAGGATGGCCTGGTTGAATCTCCTTGTTGTCCAAGGGACTCTCAAGAGTCTTCTCCAACACCGCAGTTCAAAAGCATCAATTCTTTGGTGCTCAGCTTTCTTTATAGTCCCAACTCTCACATCCATACATGACCACTGGAAAAACCATAGCCTTGACCTGACGGACCTTTGTGGACAAAGTAATGTCTCTGCTTCTTAATATGCTGTCTAGGCTGGTCATAACTTTCCTTCCAAGGAGTAAGCATCTTTTAATTTCATGGCTTCAGTCACCATCTGCAGTGATTTTGGAGCCCCCCAAAATAAAGTCTGCCACTGTTTCCACTGTTTTCCCAGTGTTTTCTATTTGCCATGAAGTGATGGGACCAGATGTCATAATCTTAGTTTTCTGAATGTTGAGCTTTAAGCCAACTTTGTTTACTATTGATTCATTGAGAGTGCTAGTTGTCAAGAATAGAATTCACTCCAGCTAGTATTTCTCAGGGAAGGAACTTATCAAGGGTTACTGTGGCATTCACAAAATCTCTCAGAGGAAAGTTAATCAGGCTTGGATACCACGGTGTCAGAAACATCAGTTGAATCATATCCCAGAGCTGCCTTGGTGGCCACCCACTGATCCCTGCCCATGCCCTCCCTCCCCCTGCATGCCCCTCTGCCCCAGGCTCACACACTGCAGCTGCCCAACCTGGAGGTCTCTGCCACAACAGGTGCCAGATACCTTCCCCAAGGTACTACCTCTCCATGTCACTATTTTCTGAACTAACATTTCACAAAAGGGGCATTTGATTGGAGGAGCCCAGTCATTGGCCTGCCACAGGGTACAAGAGTTGCTGGGAAAGGGAGCTTCTGGCTTTTGCCTCCAAACGGGGTGTGGAGTTCTTAAATGGAGAATATCTAAAAAGAAAGCAATGTGTGGGCCTTTGTCCCTGGGACAGCACAGCCCTGGATGCCCAGCTGTTATTTTGTGTTTTTTGTTTTGGCCGTCCTGAGTCTTAGTTGTGGCAAATGGGATCTTCCACCTTCATTGCGGCACGTGGGATCTTTTTATTTTTAGTTGTGGCCTGTAAGCTCTTAGTTACTGTAAGTGGAATCTAGTTCCCTGACCAGGGATCAAACGTGGGCCTCCTTCATTGGGAATACAGAGTCTTAGACACTGGGCCACCAGGGAAGTCCCACAGCATCTTTTGGATAAAAGACAGTTTTTGATTCACTGGCTCCATAAACAGTGAGTCTGAAGGCCACTTTCTGGGCCAGCAGGACAGATGTTCGGGTAGGGCGATGTTGTCGTCCTTGCTGGAACCCCCTGGGTGAACTGCTGCCTTTCCTTACCAGAAGGACGGTGCTGGGCTCAGCTTCTCAGGACCAAGGCTCCCACTACCCTCCCTGGTCTGATTGTCTGTGTTCTGTCTGCAGTGCTCACCCTCAGCCAAGGACTTCCTTCTTTCCACTCTACCTAAGGATCCGGGATCTGCTTGATTTGGATTTAACTCCTACTCAGTGAGGCAGTTTCCTCTTTGCAAAGGCCCATGCTTTTTCTTTATATTTTAATTGTGTATATTTCATACAATACAAATGTTGCAAGTTGATGGCTCCAGGTGAATTTTTACAAATGTAAACATAGAGATTAAGACAGATAACATCCCTGGACCCCAGGAAGTTCTTACATTCCCTCTCCTAGTTACTATCCCGCAAGAGAACCACTTCTAAATGGATCAAATTCATTTTGCCAATTCTTGAACTTTGTCAAAATGGAATGCAACAGTATATACCTGTTCATGTCTGGTTTCTTTCACTCCACATGAAAGGCTCAGGAGATTTCACTTTTTCTTGTCTGTCCCTTTCCTTAGTGTTCTATAGTGAGCAAGCATTACTGTAATTCTGTTTATTTTTTACAGATAGTAATATCTTTAAAAATAATCACAATACCTGTCAATTACAACATTTTCAGAAAGTATAGGCTTTTTTTGTATGTGTGAGCAGAAAAAAGTAGAACTTGAAAAATCGTAGAACTATACAAAAACAGTTGATAATCATATGCATAGAAATAATGAGGTGGCAACTAAGATGTATGTCGTCCCAAAGTTGCAAGGTGGCTCCAGTCTCCTCTCGGGCCCCTCATCATTAATCCCAACACCAGGCTGTCTGCACAACCTTATAGCTTCCTGCAGCAGCTAGCATTACTGAACCAAATTTGGGTCTGCCTGCCTGACTTGCACCAAAGCCACCCTGCTGACACCAGGCTGTGGTGAAAGAAAGTACAGTGGTTACTGCAAGTTGCCAAGCAAGGGAGTGAGATACAAGCCTCAGAGCCACTGTGCTTGGTCTTTGAGTTAGCGGTTTTAATTTATTTTGTTAACTAATTAATTTCAGTTTGGGTTGCCACAGGACTTTGTGGCTGTTCATGGGCTTTCTTTAGTTGCGATGCTTCAGCTTCTCAGTGCAGTGGCTTCTCTCATTGCAGAGCCTGCACTCTAGGTGCACGGGCTCAATACTTGAAATGCTTGGGCTTAGCTGTTCCTTGACATGTGGGACTTTCCTGGGCCAGGGATCAGGCCTGTGTCCCCTGCATTGGCAGGTGGATTCATATCCACTGTACCACCAGGGAAGTCCAAGTTAGAAGTTTTTTAAATGGGGACGAGCAAAAAGGCTGGAATGAAGCATGGTCTTGTGACACTTATGCGGCATTTCTTGAATGTAGTTTTGGGAATCAAGATGTCCCTGGTTTATAATTCTCTATGGCTTGGGGATCTGTTAGCTTATCCTGTCCTGAAGAAACAACTTGAGTTTTTACGTTGATGATGATATCTAGAACAGCAATTTTAGTACATTAATGATGTTATCGACAATAACACTTATTCATTTAACTCTGTTTAGCATAGGATTGAGGTCAGAGGGGATAAAGAAAAGGAATAAAGTTTTAGGCATAAAGATTAATCAGGGACTTTCTTGGTGTGGTCTAGTGATTAAGAATCCACCTTTCAATGCATGGGACTCAGATTTGATCCTTGGTGGAGGAACTAAGATCCCACATGCTGTGGGGCAAATAAACCTGCACAACACAGCTAGAAAAAAGCCCGAGCCCCACAACGGAGATCCTCTGTGCCTCAGCTAAGACCTGAGGCAGCCAAATACATTAAAAAAAAGAAGATTAATCATAAACTCAGGAAGGCAACTCAGTTTTAGGGGGATTCAATTATAATAGGTCCCACAACAGAGGTGGTTAGCAAAAGGCCCCAGTAGAAGGCGGGCATAAATCTGTACCGTTTCTGTATCATTACAAGGGCCCACTGGGGCTGGCACTGAGTTTAGAGACACAGGGGTCTCCTGTGCTTTGCGGAGCCTCTCTGACTGCAGGAATTCCAGGTCAAGCCTTTGTACTATCAACTGAAACACACACACACACACACACACACACACACAAGGTGAGAACAGTGGATTTCAGTTTTATTTTGGGACTTACCTGAAGACTGTTGAGAGGAAGAAATTTTCCTTTACCCTTTTAAGTTCTTCTGTCTGGTATAAGAATGAAATTGACATGAGACAGATTAACAGGAGAAAATAAAACGAAGTTAGTAACATGAATACATGGGAAAGACCCAGAAAAATTGAGTAAGTTGCCAAAATGGCTGAAACCTTCACCACAGATACCATTTTCAACTAAAGACAAAAGAGGATGCTGAAGGAAGGAGTTTAAGACTTTGAAGGGGAAGGGAGATAGAAAAGCAAATGCTTGGTAAATAAATGTTTGATGGGTCATATGGCAACCCACTCCAGTACTCTTGCCTGGGAAATCCCATGGATGGAGGAGCCTGGTAGGCTGCAGTCCCTGGGGTCACTAAGAGTCGGGCACGACTGAGCGACTTCACCTTCATTTTTTACTTTCATGCATTGGAGAAGGAAATGGCCACCCACTCCAGCGTTCTTGCCTGGAGAATCCCAGGGACAGAGGAGCCTAGTGGGCTGCTGTCTACGGGGTCGCACAGAGTCGGACATGACTGAAGCGACTTAGCAGCAGCAGCAGCAGAGACAATGGGATGGAGTGGTCTGCTATCTCCAAGCGTTGCCCCCGCCCCCGTGCACATGCTCATGCCTGCATGCTTGCCTGCTCGGTTGTTCAGTAGTGTTGGACTCTGTGACCTCATGGTACTTAGCCTGTATTTGTTGTAGATGTTTCTGATGGTAAGTCTGTCTCTGAAACAGACCTTCTATCTAAATTCTTCAGGGAATTTGGGAGAAAATGAAATGCTTCTACCTGAGTCTTCTGTTTCCATCTTGAAACAATATGCATTTCAGAGATATTTTGGGCATGTTTTGCTTCCTTGCAGTCCTGCCTTTGAAATTTTTCAGAAGTTGCACATTCCAGAAGCTGAGTTGGTGGATTGTTCTGTTAGGTAGGTAGAACAGGGAAAAGGAGTCCAAAATGGCGGTGGCTACAGACAAGGAAGGGAAAAGCCCGCGAAAATGAAACAAAAGAAGGTCCGAGGACCGGAGTGAGGACCTCAGGTAAAACAAACAACACTCCTGGCTGGCCCAGTTTACATGAGACAGGCCCAGGGAGAGATAAACATATAGAGGAGCCAGAGCCAGCTCTTTCTCGCGCGTGCTGGGGCGCTCTTCTCCTTGTGTCTTTGGATCAACGTGCCCTCACGCCTCGAAGATGGATTTTCCTGCTATCTTCTAAATAAAATAGAGCTGTAACACTGAGCTGTAACACTGATTTGTCTAAGAGCTATAACATGGTCTATCCAAGACCTGAGAGCGGTGACTCGCCGAGGGGGCTTTAATGTCCGTCACTCCAAATCTGTGTTGTGACGAGACAAAGAATCGAGGAACATACACTCACGTGACATCTATGGTGCCGTGACTCGGATGTAACCTGGCTGAAACAACCTCCGCGTGGAGGAGGCCAGGCACAGCTGGAGCCCAACTCTGCCAAGCTCCTGCGGTAGAGGCGGAATGCGAAGAAAATCCAGCGCAGGGGAAGGCCCATCATGCTGGAAACCGGGACAGCGGAAAGCCCACGTGGCCCAGTCTCAGATCCTAGAAGACCTCCAGTTAAGGTAAGAGATCCTCCCTCCTCTGGCTGGAGGGACATGCCTCACGAAATCTTAATTCTTTTACAATCTCTCATTTCTTGTTTCCTCGAACCTCCCGTGAACAGGCGGATGGCAGGGGGTACAATTAAGGGACTCTGGAGAGGCATGTCCTAAAGGCGCTATCTGCTGAGCCCCAGTAGCTGTTACACAAGCCGGCGGGGGTTCTTCCGTCCTTTCTCTTCTCTGTGCCAAGGGTCAGACCAAAGAAACGGTGAGCACCGGTCAGATATTTAGCAAGTTTTCCGGCGGGCTATGAAGGGGATTCCTTGGNTGTCCTAAAGGCGCTATCTGCTGAGCCCCAGTAGCTGTTACACAAGCCGGCGGGGGTTCTTCCGTCCTTTCTCTTCTCTGTGCCAAGGGTCAGACCAAAGAAACGGTGAGCACCGGTCAGATATTTAGCAAGTTTTCCGGCGGGCTATGAAGGGGATTCCTTGGACCATTTTTCCCACTGCTTTTTTCCTCCTGTCCTTCAGCTCTCTCCCGGGACTCAAGCCCAGTCAAAACTAATAAAGCGCAGGCTCTGAGGTCTCATTACAAAGATTCTTTGAGAGTCAAAGTGATAGATAAGAGGTAGACTTGTTAAGACTCAGAGAAAAGCGCTGCACTCTACAGGGTACTGGCCATGGAATGCCGCCTGGCTAGGTTTTGCGAGCAGGGTGAATTCACATGCTAATGAGGGGGAGGATCATCCCAACCATTGGGGAACCACCCACTCCTCCATCTCTTTCACAGTGACTTGGAGCTGTCCTGCCACATCTGGGTGTGTCTGTTGCCTTGTAGATTGGGGATTAAGGTTTACTTGAATTTGACTTGGCATCTTGGACCCAATTGATTTTAATTGGTTTACATTATACCCTTGTGCTAAGTCATTCTTTCAAAGGTTGTGCTCTGCCCCCTTCCCTCCTGTTTCATGCTCTTTTCCTGAGCCCCATCCAGACCCACAAAGTTGCCTCTACAATCTTCTGGAGAGACAACCAGAAAATAGCTGGCCTTGGGAGGGAAATACTCTATAATAGCCAAACCCCTAATCCTACCCAGTACTGGTCACACTGGAGATCTTGGGGACACCCAACTCCAGTCTGGGGGTCCCAGGAGGTCATCACGCCTTGACCTGCCTAGGGATCTGGTCCTTGAAATGTTGTCACGCCTCAACCTGCTCGGGGATCCTCCAGTCCGGGGGTCCCAGAAGGTCGTCACGCCTCGACCTGCCCAGGGACCCAATTCTCGGGAGGCCATCACGCCTCAACCTGCCTGGGCATTAGATCTCTAGAAGGCTGTCACGCCTCAGCCTGCCTGGGGATCTGCACCTTGACCCGGGGATGCCTGGCTCTCAGGTTGCAACAGTTCTGGGTAGGATACGCTTCAAAAAGACTCACCCCTAAGCAAGTCCACCCATGAAAATAGAAAGAGGTCTTTTTCTTTTCTCCCTGTCATGACTGTCTTTCAGATGGGAAATAACCAATCCACTTCCCGGCAGACGCCCTTGAGATGCATCCTTGATAAATGGAAGCTGTTCGACACTCCAGCTCTATGGAAGAGTCGCTTGAAATTCTTTTGTGCCACTGCGTGGCCACAGTATCCACTGGGGGACGAGAAACACTGGCCTGAGGATGGGACTTTAAATTACAATACCATCCTGAAATTAGAATTATTCTGCAAACGACAAGGGAAATGGACAGAGATCCCCTATGTCCAAATTTTCTTCCGACTAAGGGATATGAAGGAATTCTGTCTTAAGTATGGGACTGTTGTATGCCCTAAAAGTGAGCCCACTAGGCAAATGGTGTTAGGCACAGGCAACCAAGAGAAGGAACCCCCTTGTGAAGGCTCACCTCCCACAGCTCCCGAGTTGCCTGGTGCTCCTTCCTTGTATCCAAATGTGCCCCCGTATCCAGGAGCATCCCCTCTACAAAAGCCAGCTCGAGTATGTCCCTTAGTTGAAACTGGAGGAGAATTCGGACCAACCTGGGTCCATAAGCTCTTCTCCCTGTTAGAACTAAGACAGATCAAACAAGACCTGGGAAGCTATACAGATGACCCAGGCAAATATATAGATACATTCCAACATATTACCTTGGCCTTTGACTTGACGTGGAAAAACATCATGGTCATATTTAGTCAAATATGGGGTCGCAAAGAGTCGGACATGACTGAGCGACTTCACTCACTTCGCTTCACTTTGACTTGACATGGAAAAACATCATGGTCATATTTAGTCAAACTTTATCTGACCCTGAACATACTAGGGTCTTAAAGGAAGCCCGAAGGTATGCAATGGTGCTTCCCATGTCCAGTGATAGATACCCACTAGGGGAAACTGCAGTCCCCTCCTCCGATCCTAATTGGAATTATAATGACCCTGAGTACATCTGGGAAAGAGATCATTTTCTAATCTGTGTGAAGGCAGGACTGAAAGCAGCCCAACAGAAAGTAATTAGCTATGACCGAGTCTCAGCAATAACTCAGGAGCCCAATGAGAACCCCATTGCCTTTCTGGAAAGGCTAAAAGAGGTGCTCCAAAAGTTTACCAATCTGGACTTAGATTCTCACAAGGGACAGGTGATTTTAAAGGGCAAATTCTTGTCCCAGTGTGCATCAGATATCAGAATTAAGTTACAACAGCTACAACAGCAGGACCCCGCTGCCTCTTTAGATGAGATGGTCCAGACAGCCACCAATACCTTTTATAACAGAGAACAGGAGAAGGAGGCCAAGGCCCAGGAGAAGGAGAGAAAGAAAGAGACAAGGCATGCCCAGATGCCAGCCGCCCTCCAGAAAAGCTCTATGGCAAACCCTGAGTCCTTGAAGGCCAAGGCACGAGACAAATGCCTGATCTGTAGACAGGCGGGGCATTGGGCCAAAGAGTGTCCAAACCGTGACAAGTCTCCTAGAACAGCTTGCCACAAATGCCATCAACTGGGACGCTGGGCGGCACTCTGTCCTCGGGACCCAAGAGCCTCAAGGTCAAGCGCCAAGCCTACCCTCATGATGGTTCGAGAGGACTGAAGCGGCCCGCTCCAGCCAGCCCGCCTGTCACAGATAACCATCACAGGGCTGGAGGCAAGGGTGCAACTGGATGTGGCAGGTAGGTCCGAGAATTTCTTGGTTGACACAGGGGCTACCTACTCTGTCTTGATCTCCTACTCCGGAGCCTTCTCCTCCCAAACCTGTACCATTTTGGGTGCTACAGGAAAAGCAACTACTAAGCAGCCCGCTCCAGCCAGCCCGCCTGTCACAGATAACCATCACGGGGCTGGAGCCAAGGGTGCAACTGAATGTAGCAGGTAGGTCCGAGAATTTGTTGGTTGACACAGGGGCTACCTACTTTGTCTTGATCTCCTACTCCGGAGCCTTCTCCTCCCAAACCTGTACCATTTTGGGTGCTACAAGAAAAGCAACTACTAAAAGATTCACCTGAACACTTCTTTGTTGCTGGGATGGACAGATATTTTCCCACCAGTTTCTAGTGGTCACTGAGTGCCCTACTCCCTTATTGGGAAGAGATATACTCACTAAACTGGGAACCACCCTTGTGATGGGAAGTTTTTCAGGCCCTAGAGCCCTGCAGCTCCTGGTTTCTACTGAAGAACCCATTACACCTTCAATAGAGAGGAACCAAAAANCCCACCAGTTTCTAGTGGTCACTGAGTGCCCTACTCCCTTATTGGGAAGAGATATACTCACTAAACTGGGAACCACCCTTGTGATGGGAAGTTTTTCAGGCCCTAGAGCCCTGCAGCTCCTGGTTTCTACTGAAGAACCCATTACACCTTCAATAGAGAGAAACCAAAAACTATGGGAAGACAAAATTAACCCCCAGAAGTGGGACCAGGGGATTCCTGGATGAATCCACCAAGTTGAACCAGTCATCATTGTCCTCCGAGATCCCACTTGGTTCCCTAACTGGAAACAATACCCTCTCAAAAGAGACACTCGGGAGGGACTACAGCCTTTAATAAATAAATTCCTTGCTTGTGGGCTATTGGTCCCCACCAGTTCAC
>SJYX01005278.1:44257-58798 GCA_006410675.1 Oreotragus oreotragus
GGAATTCTTTCTAAGCCGAGATTGTAAATAAAAGGCATGAGGGATCAGGAATATATAGCAAGCTCTGCAGAGCAGTCTGGGATTCGGAGGAGAATATAACTAATAAAGATAGAGCTAGAAGAAAACTCTAGGCAACAGAAGCCTAGTCAATCCTTTATGATCTGAAAAACAGAATGCAACTAGAGAAAGAATGATAACCCAAAAGACCTATAAACACTGTGGGGTGAGGGAGAAGAAAGGGCAGGTGTCAACAGTCCCATATTGGACAGGAGGAAGAGGAATACAGGGATCGAGTCAACAGAAACATATGGTGGATTTCTGAGCCAGAGTTTTCCTTCTTAGTCTTATATGTAAACCAGATCTATGTTAACTGAGGTGGTCCTAAGAGCACAGGCAGACTCAGGGACTATGAAACAGTTCCCATGAAGACAGAGAGCTTAGAAGTTGGGAACAATCCCGAAGCCATAAGCAGTCACCTAAGTTTAATTGTGACTTACTCTCCTCAGATCTCTACATCTTGTTTCCTACCTCTTCTAGAATGATTTTTAAAATTGATTCTCTACTATTTAAGGATAAAAGGTATTTTGCTATTTGTAAGCTGGCTCTTAAATAAAATAAAGCTTCAAACTTGGCAATATTACCATCATATAGAAAGTGAATGGATGCAAAATATTGTAAACCATCTATTTTCATGGTATGTGTGTATTTAAAAGCTTAGGTTTAATCTTCCAAAGAAGTAAAGCTAAAGTGTTTACCTTGATTTAGGTTTGATTAATTGTCTCCAGTCTTTCATTTAGAGAATATTTTACTATTGATCTGACAAAGTATTTGTGCTCTTTAAGTGTTTTGTGGGAAGAAACAAGACAATTTAGCAGGATATGTTGCAACCACCTCTAAAATTGGTTGCCAAATTGCCTTGCTAACAGCATAAAGGTTTGAAATAAAAGAAATTCAGAAGTCTGTGCTAAATGAAAAAGTCTCATATATGATATGAATCACATGGGAGCAATGTGAAATTTTCATAACTGTTTTCATCCACTTTACAGTATGTTTAAATATTTTTCTACAACTCTAATCAGTGTTCTTTGTTCAATTTTTGATTCTTTCTAATTCCACAGTGGCTATCTTGTGTATGATTTTATGTCATTTTTTCGTATTTTGCATAAATGCTTGGTGATTAAAAAAATAAAAACATTATAATGTTAATGATGTCATTATATATTCATATTTACAATTCTCAGTGTCTACTATCTTAGTGCTTTTTGGCAAATTACTTTTATAGGCTTAAATGCATTTTAAAAGCTTTGTTTTTGCATGTAGTGTAAACAACTTCANTGCATAAATGCTTGGTGATTAAAAAAATAAAAACATTATAATGTTAATGATGTCATTATATATTCATATTTACAATTCTCAGTGTCTACTATCTTAGTGCTTTTTGGCAAATTACTTTTATAGGCTTAAATGCATTTTAAAAGCTTTGTTTTTGCATGTAGTGTAAACAACTTCATTTTTAAAGAATTTGGATGTGAATATTCAATGCTCTTTTTATAAAAAGATTCCTTTTTTCTGGTTAAAATGCTTCTATTTAAAGTATTATTATTATTCCCATACTTGAGTTTTGGTGGGGATTAATTTTTTCTTTTATAATCATAGCCATGGTAATAACACTTGTTATTATTTAGCACTTCATAGTATATAAAAATAATTTCATATTATTTATAAACTTCTTTTATCCATACCAGATGAGAATCAAGAAAGATTGTGTCATGTTGNTTAAAATGCTTCTATTTAAAGTATTATTATTATTCCCATACTTGAGTTTTGGTGGGGATTAATTTTTTCTTTTATAATCATAGCCATGGTAATAACACTTGTTATTATTTAGCACTTCATAGTATATAAAAATAATTTCATATTATTTATAAACTTCTTTTATCCATACCAGATGAGAATCAAGAAAGATTGTGTCATGTTGGTATGTTTATCATTGACTAATACAGAAGACTCACACTTGTTCTCTCTTTCATTAAATATACATAAAATGTATATGCATATGTATGTGGTATAGAATATAAACAAATATAAATATATATATATATACACTCAGATAATTCATATCTTGATATCTTGCATAATGACAGGGCAATCTCGTTTGATCTTGCTCCAATTAATTGTGTATCTTAAAGTCTTTGTCTTGACCAAACTTAGATCAAGAAAGACATTTTAAGATATTATCCAGCTCAATTTTTCAGCTACCAGAAAACAGTGATCAAACTTTCTCTTCATTTCTTTCAAATTCAAATAGCTTATGATTCAACATTTTCTTTCCACATTTTTTTTTTAAAGTCAGATACTGGATAACTTAATCAGTATCTTATTTAGGTCAAAGCATCTCTATCAACGAGTAAAAGTCCACTAGCAATGTCTTCATGAGTGTTAATAGTTTGTTGGTATTCCTTGTGGCTTTTGTAGGTAACTTATTTTTCTCAATTGTGTTTCAGAATATGAATCAAATCTTTTAAATTTTACAATACTTCCTTGGTATGTGTATCACTCAGAATTCTGGTTCAGCTGACTTTTAAGAGACCACATAAGCAAAATGAAAAAAAAAAAAAAAATTCTTAGTGGTAGACTTCAGAAGTAGTTAATTCAGATACCAAAAGAAATGTCAACAGAATCCAATCTCTCTCTGTCTCTCTCCCTTTCTCTATTAGCCCCGTGTTCTCTGTGTTTACTTTACTTTTAGCTAAATTATATCTTTCCGACAGAAAAATGACCACAGTTCAACATAACTTCTCACCTTCAAAAGCAAATATAGCAACAAAAATGCAAATTTTAATTATCCACAAAAGTCAGATAAAATGTCTATACCTGACTCCAATTAGTGAAAAGTGGAGCATATCATCACTTTTGCCCAATTACAATGGCCTGGAAAATGAGATATACTAATTGGCTTAGGCCAACCAAGGTCTATACCTGTAGATGGGGAATGATCTGTTTACCCCAACTCTGGCTTGAGAGAAGAAAACTTTAAAGTAACAAATGCTCTCTCTAATCAGATATTTTTCTTTCCCTTTTTAACTAATGTTTTGACATTGATAATAAACAAAGTATTAATTTGCTGACACAAACTTTCAAAGAGAATTCTAATGAAAGATGAAATCATAGAAAACATAGGACCTACCATGAAACTATGCCAGAAATGATTTACCTTCTTGCTTGCTTCTCTATTGTGCTGAGTTGCCTCTTCAAAGGCAATTAGAATCAAAGAAGATTCTAGGTCATGAGATCAATTTCCCAATCTCCTTGCAATTAGGCTTGGCCCTGAAAATAGTTCTCAGTTATGGAATGTAGGACAAGTTATATATACTAGTGTCATCTTGGGTTTTTTAAGAGTTCGTGTTGTCTTTACACTCTATTTCTTAATCTGCCATCTGGATGTGAAGAATTCAGGCATTAAAAGATTTAGAAGCTATAAAATGGAGTCAACCTGGGTCCTGGTGGTAAGCCACCCCAACCACAAACATCTACAATGGCTATTACATAAGGGATAAATAAACTTCTGAAAATTAGGGGTTTAATTATCCACTACCTGCTGGTACTCTAATTAACACAAAATCAAATGAAGATGAAATAATTTCTATACCAGCTATTTCTAAATATTACTGTTCATTCTATTATTAATATGTTGCTGGGAGAATGAACAAATAGACGGACCTTATTTCTTTGTGTAATGGTTTTTTCTTTTGAAATGCAAATGAATCCAACCTTTAAAACTAAGTTCCTGGAGAATAAAAATATAACTATCATTTTACCGTGCATCCCATCATAAAGAGAAATTACTATTTAGAATAATCATCTCAGCATTCTACCCACGAGTAGCTTAAAATTGTATTCACTCAATTTAAAGGAAATTCCAGACAGATGGTAGATGCCTAGAAGTGAAAGGATTTGGATGTGTGCAGGGAATTGTGAATGGTTATGACTCAGGATATCTTGAGCCTAGAATATTAAGGGAGAATTTGAGAATGATGCTGGAAAGCTGACTCTGAAAGCCAACATAAGGAGTTCAGATAGACCCTAAAGAGAGTAAAGGTGCTGAAGGATTTGAAACACAGAATCCAGATTTTGTTTTAGAAGGGTCACTCTGGATTTCAAGAAAAAGATAGCTAAGCAAGTACTTTCCTCTCTGAAATCAAATGAAAATAAAATGAATGAGAAACAGAAAATGCCACAAGCACTATGAAAAACTACCCAAATGCAAACCATAATCTATAAGGTTCTTCCAGCTTAGTAACAATAAGTCAAGGAAGGAAGCTTGAAGCAAACAAAAAAAATTCTTTCCNTTTACAATACTTCCTTGGTATGTGTATCACTCAGAATTCTGGTTCAGCTGACTTTTAAGAGACCACATAAGCAAAATGAAAAAAAAAAAAAAAATTCTTAGTGGTAGACTTCAGAAGTAGTTAATTCAGATACCAAAAGAAATGTCAACAGAATCCAATCTCTCTCTGTCTCTCTCCCTTTCTCTATTAGCCCCGTGTTCTCTGTGTTTACTTTACTTTTAGCTAAATTATATCTTTCCGACAGAAAAATGACCACAGTTCAACATAACTTCTCACCTTCAAAAGCAAATATAGCAACAAAAATGCAAATTTTAATTATCCACAAAAGTCAGATAAAATGTCTATACCTGACTCCAATTAGTGAAAAGTGGAGCATATCATCACTTTTGCCCAATTACAATGGCCTGGAAAATGAGATATACTAATTGGCTTAGGCCAACCAAGGTCTATACCTGTAGATGGGGAATGATCTGTTTACCCCAACTCTGGCTTGAGAGAAGAAAACTTTAAAGTAACAAATGCTCTCTCTAATCAGATATTTTTCTTTCCCTTTTTAACTAATGTTTTGACATTGATAATAAACAAAGTATTAATTTGCTGACACAAACTTTCAAAGAGAATTCTAATGAAAGATGAAATCATAGAAAACATAGGACCTACCATGAAACTATGCCAGAAATGATTTACCTTCTTGCTTGCTTCTCTATTGTGCTGAGTTGCCTCTTCAAAGGCAACTAGAATCAAAGAAGATTCTAGGTCATGAGATCAATTTCCCAATCTCCTTGCAATTAGGCTTGGCCCTGAAAATAGTTCTCAGTTATGGAATGTAGGACAAGTTATATATACTAGTGTCATCTTGGGTTTTTTAAGAGTTCGTGTTGTCTTTACACTCTATTTCTTAATCTGCCATCTGGATGTGAAGAATTCAGGCATTAAAAGATTTAGAAGCTATAAAATGGAGTCAACCTGGGTCCTGGTGGTAAGCCACCCCAACCACAAACATCTACAATGGCTATTACATAAGGGATAAATAAACTTCTGAAAATTAGGGGTTTAATTATCGACTACCTGCTGGTACTCTAATTAACACAAAATCAAATGAAGAAGAAATAATTTCTATACCAGCTATTTCTAAATATTACTGTTCATTCTATTATTAATATGTTGCTGGGAGAATGAACAAATAGACGGACCTTATTTCTTTGTGTAATGGTTTTTTCTTTTGAAATGCAAATGAATCCAACCTTTAAAACTAAGTTCCTGGAGAATAAAAATATAACTATCATTTTACCGTGCATCCCATCATAAAGAGAAATTACTATTTAGAATAATCATCTCAGCATTCTACCCACGAGTAGCTTAAAATTGTATTCACTCAATTTAAAGGAAATTCCAGACAGATGGCAGAGGCCTAGAAGTGAAAGGATTTGGATGTGTGCAGGGAATTGTGAATGGTTATGACCCAGGATATCTTGAGCCTAGAATATTAAGGGAGAATTTGAGAATGATGCTGGAAAGCTGACTCTGAAAGCCAACATAAGGAGTTCAGATAGACCCTAAAGAGAGTAAAGGTGCTGAAGGATTTGAAACACAGAATCCAGATTTTGTTTTAGAAGGGTCACTCTGGATTTCAAGAAAAAGATAGCTAAGCAAGTACTTTCCTCTCTGAAATCAAATGAAAATAAAATGAATGAGAAACAGAAAATGCCACAAGCACTATGAAAAACTACCCAAATGCAAACCATAATCTATAAGGTTCTTCCAGCTTAGTAACAATAAGTCAAGGAAGGAAGCTTGAAGCAAACAAAAAAAATTCTTTCCACAGAGGCATTAACAACACAGGTCTCCAAAAGTTGTAGGCTAATAAGGAGTCCATGGTTAAGATCAACAGGTTCTGGATGAATGGAAAATTTTCCAGAGTATTCCAAAGCTCTCTTTTGAAATGGCAGAGGAGCATGGAAGGTACAGCTGACTAAAGAAACAGGTAGGCACTGCATTTTAGCAATAAAGTTTCCAGAATGAAGGATAAAAAACACTTCTTCAGTTGAGTATCTAATTTTGCTAAAGAGAAACAAATAATAAATGGTCTCATAATAATACATAAGGTATTATTTCTGCTTACCCTGGAAGCTCAGTTGGTAAAGAGTCACCCTGCAATGCAGGAGTCAGGAAGATCAATTGCTGGATCAGGAAGATTTTCTGGCAAGGGGATAGTCTACTCACTCCAGTGTTCTTGGTCTTCCCTGGTGACTCAGCTAGTAAAGAATCCACATTTCTACTTAAGTAATTTCCTGCTAGCCCAGAAAGGGGCCAGGCTCATGGGGTTGACTCTTACTGACAGGGTTCAGTGACAATAGAACAGAATCCAATGGTCTCTAAGTTGAATTCACTCTTGCTCTCTTTTCTTCACTGTCATCAAATGAGTGACCCACAAAAGACACTCAAAATACATAATAAACACAGATATATCAGCATGGGACCCATCTAAAACTTTGCAAAAATTGGAGATTGACCAAAAAAAAAAAAAAAAAGAAGAAACAGACAAGATAAATTATAAATCAAGTCAAAGTATAATATTACTTTATCAAATCTGCCTATAATAAGAGAATTGTTTTGAGAGAGGCCATTCTCTGACAAAAAGCCCAGTTTGGAGAGAGTTGAAATCATCTTGAACCACACTAAATTAGAATACCAATAGTAAAAATGGATATAACAGCACATATTACTGTAGTCTGCCTTTGTTTTTCAGGTATTCATATATTATATATGTCTTAGATTCACATCTGCCATGTGCTCAAGCTCAATTTTTGAAGTATAAAATAAGAAGAAAGAAAACTCAACTCTTTGCTTGGGCAGAATTTGATTTCTATTAGGCAGCTTAAAAATATGGACTAAAGAGAATTTAGAATCTTTATAAATATTGGAAATTTTCTGATAAGACAGTCTGACTTGAAACAAGAAGAATGAGCAAAAATTCCCTGACTCATCCTTTTCTGGATGCCCTGAACACATAACGAGGGTTTTTAATGAAGGATGCCCACTGCATAAATACTTCACAACTTTCTTAGGGATGATTCTCTTGCTTGTGGGTTTATTTAAGATTACATAAATTAAAGAGTTGCCCAATTACTACTAGATAAACAGCAAAACTCTCCAAATGGTACACAACATTATCTGTCCTCTTCTTCCGTTTTACTGAGCCAGAATTATCCTTGAATAATTCTTGCTTTAAAGTTTATATTCTAGCATTAAGAAGCCCCTTATATTTTCTTATGTAAATTGATCCCTTATATTTACAAGAAAACATGCCTTTTGTCATTTATTTTCTTTATCTGGATAGCCAATCCTATGTCTCATTTTTCTTTTGCCTACATAACTTTTTCAGTGAGTATATATATATTTCAGATTCTTTCCCCTTATAGGTTATATCAAAATATTGAATACAGTTCCCTGTAAGTCTAAGCAGTAGGTCCTTGTGTGTTATCTGCTTTATATATAATAGTGTGTATATGTTAACCCTAAATTCTTAATTTACCCATTCCTTCTTTCTCTTTAAATAACTATAATTTTATTTTCTATATTGGTGTCTATTTCTATTATGTAAGTAATTTCATCTGTATCATATTTTTAAATTAAATCCCACATATGAGTCATATCATATGATATTTGTCTTTGTCTGGCTTACTTCACTTAGTATGATAGTATCTAGGTCCATCTGTGTTTCTGAAAAATGGCATTCTTTCATTCTTTTTAATTGCTGAGTACTATTCCATTGTGTGTATGTACCACATCTTTATCCATTCATCTGTCAATGGACACAGGCTCCTTCCATGTCTTGGCTACTGTAAATAGTGGTGCACGTATTTTAAGACATATCCAGATACTAATTCTTCCAGTGAGGCTTGCTGTGACAGAATGCCTTGTCACTCAACCATTCACTCCACTGCTCCTCCTTTCACACACGCTCTACCCACAGGAACCCAGCTGTGTTGCATTCTTGTCTGTTATCGTTTATCATCTTAATCTCTATCAGTGTATTTATTATATTGTATATTTTAGGTTTTTGTTTATATCATGTTTTCTCTGTCCGGATTGAGTCCTTAGGAAAAATGGATATACTTTTCTTATCTTTGGATTCATAAGTTTTTAAAAATAGGTGATGATGCTTAAAAGATGTTCATTCTTGAAGGGAAACAAAAAAGCATAAGAATGAATAAGTGAGTGAGTGAAGGGATAAGTGAATGGGTTTACTGTTATGAGAAAATTTGTGATTCTCTCTTTGGTTGTGAGAAAACTCAGAGAGAAGCAATTGCTTTGCTTGTGTCAGCAAAGTTTATCACACCTCTGGGATTCTTGAGTTGTTGGCCAATGTTAATGGCCAAACTTTATAATGGACTTATGAGTGTATTGTCAGCTCTAAGTGTCCAATATATATGTCAGCAAATTCCTGAATCATCCTCCTGTTTATATTTTTTAAGTAGTTATATTGGCAATAACTGTCTCTCAAAAGATATTTCTTTAGGATAAATGACCAGCTGATATTAATGGGATTCTGCTACCTGAAACCATTGGCACCACCCAGGAGATCATTTGTATCCACAAATACCCTGTAGAACAACTGTCATCATTTAAATACAGTGTATTTTAAATAACTGAGTTTTAATTTCAGTAGAGTTCAGTGCAAAATAGATCAATAGGGCTACAGCAGAGCTGAAACAATAAGAATTGGTTGTAAGTACTTCATATGTCATGTTTGTACTTGGTCTGCTGTCAGCAAAAAGAGTGTGACCAGAGCTATATTTTAGTGAGTGACATGTTTGGTTATGGAGTATGTTCAGGGTTAAAGACATTATAGGGTTTTTTTTTGTTGTTGTTGTTGTTAAAACTGATGCTTATCTTTTCTTGGCTGTCTCTAACTAAACATTTTAAGACACAACCCATGGTTAGAAGAAATTCATTAAAGGGGGAGTATTTGGTAAAACTCCTTGTATTTTATCAAGATAAAGTATTTCTACACAGATGAAACTGATGATGCTTAGAGAAGAATCATAAATTGATAAAAGTCACAAAGAACCAGTCCTATGAGCCAGCTCTACAGATTCAATCTCTAGTCCTTGACCCATCTCAGACTTTTCCTCCATCCTAGGTATCTTTTCATACTGTTCATGGGGCTCCACATTGGGAAAGGAGTACATCAAGGTTGTATACTGTAACCTTGATTATTTAACTTACATGCAGAGTACATCATGCGAAATGTCAGACTGGATGAAGCAAAAGTTGGAATCAAGATTGCAGGGAGAAATATCAATAACCTCAGATATGCAGATGACACCACCCTTATGGCAGAAAGCCAAGAGGAACTAAAGAGCCAATTGATGAAAGTGGAAGAAGAAAGTGAAAAAAACTGGCTTAAAACTCAGCATTCAAAAAACCTAGATCATGGCATCTGGTCCCATCGCTTCATGGCAAATAGATGGGGAAACAATGGAAACGATGACAGACTTTGTTTTCTTGGGCTCCAAAATCACTGCAGATGATGACTGCAGCCATGAAATTAAAAGACACTTGCTCCTTGGAAAAAGCAGAGACATTACTTTGCTAACAAAGGTCCATAAAGTCAAAGCTGTGTTTTTTCCATTAGCCATGTATGGATAAGATAGTTGGACCATAAAGAAAACAAAGTGCTGAAGAATTGATGTTTTCGAACTGGTGTTGGAGAAGACTCTTAAGAGTCCCCTGGACAGCAAGGAGATCAAACCAGTCAATCCTAAAGAAAATCAGTCCTGAATATTCATTGGAAGAACTGATGCTGAAACTGAAGCTCCAATGTTTTGACAACTGACTCATTGGTAAAGACCCTGATTCTGAGAAAGATGTAAGTCAGGAGAGAAAGGGATGACAGAATGAGATGGTTGGATGACTTCATCAACTCAATGAACATGAGTTTGAGCAAGTTCTGAGAGTTGGTGATGGACAGGGAAGTTTGACATGCTGCAGTCCATGGGGGTCACAAAGAATAGGACACAACTGAGAGACTGAACTGTGGTATCTTAAGTTTCCTACAGTTTTAAGATCACTAAATGCCAGCTTTAAAAATTAAACTGGCCAGTAAGCTTCCCAAGCCACACCAGTATTTAGTTTAGGAAAAGGGATAAAAAGGAAGGAAAGAAATAGCATAACAATCCCCAGTCTAAAGGGAGTTGAATACCTCCAAACTAGGGCTTCCCTCATAGCTCTGTTGGTAAAGAAGCCACCTGTAAAGCAGGAGACACCGGTTCGATTCCTGAGTCAGAAAGATCCTCTGGAGAAGGGATAGGCTACCCACTCCACTATTCTTGGGCTTCCATTGTGGCTCAGCTGGTAAAGCATCTGCCTGCAGTGTGGAAGACCTGGGTTTGATCCCTGGGTTAAGAAGATCCCCTGGAGAAGCAAAAAGCTACCCACTCCAGTATACTGGCCTGGAGAATTTCGTGGACTATCCATGGTGTCGCAAAGAGTCAGACTAGACTGAGTGACTTTCACTTTCAGTGTTTCACAACTGGTTTCAGACGGCTTTGGGTTTGTAGGAAATCCTCAAATTCATGTGCACAGTGATCATGGTGTAAGTATTTGGGGTCATGTATCCCTGGGAGAAGGCGATGGCACCCCACTTCAGTTCTCTTGCCTGGAAAATCCCACGGATGGAGGAGCCTGGTAGGCTGCAGTCCATGGGGTTGCTAAAAGTTGGACACAGCTGAGCGACTTCACTTTCACTTTTCACTTTCATGCATTGGAGAAGGCAGTGGCAGCCCACTCCAGTGTTCTTGCCTGGAGAATCCCAGGGACGGGGGAGCCCGGTGGGCTGCCGTCTATGGGGTCGCACAGAGTTGGACACGACTAAGGTGACTTAGCAGCAGCAGCATCCCTATTCTGCTCCCTGCTAGCCTAGGACTCTAAGAAAGTTATTAAGTGACTCATTTTTGTTCAGTCCTCCCTCCACCAAAGTCTCCCTCACCTCCTCCCTCCTTTCATTGGTCAAAAACATTTTTGAACACCAACACTGTTTTTTTTAATTTCTGTAGTGTGTGTGTGTGTGTGTGTGTGTGTTAGATCAGTCACTCAGTAGTGTTCAATTCCTCATGGCCCCATGGACTGTAGCCCCCAGACTCCTCTGCCTGGGGAATTTTCCAGGCAAGAATTCTGAAGTAGGATGCCATTTTCTACTCCAAGGATCTTCCTGACCCAGGTATCAAATTCATGTCTTTTGTGTCTTCTGCATTGATAGGCATATTCTTTACCACTGGTACCACCTAGGAAGCTCATTCAGTAGAACAGATGCCAATTTAAAATGTCATATAATGCTGAAAAGTGAAGTGAAGTGAAAGTTGCTCAGTTGTGTCTGACTCTTTGTGACCCATGGACTATGCAGTCCATGTAATTCTCTAGGACAGAATACTTGAGTGGGTAGCCTTTTCCTTCTCCGGGGGATCTTCCCAAGCCAGGGATAGACCCAGATCTCCCACATTGCAGGCAGATTCTTTACCAGCTGAGCCACAAGGGAAGTCCAAGGATACTGGAATGGGTAGTCTATCCCTTCTCCAGAGGATCTTCCTGACCCAGGAATCAAACCGGGGTCACCTGCATTGGAGACAGATTCTTTACCAACTGAGCTATGAGAGAAGTTGCCCCATAATGCTGAAAGGCAGAGGACAAATAGACAACTTGTAAGGGGAGGTGGCTGATGCATGGACTTAATCTTTGTTGTCTGAAGTCTGCTCAGTGCATCCTTCTTATTTTCTTTTCCTAAGCCTTAGAGTAACATTTATGGGCTTCCAACTGTGCTTCCAGTTAGACTTAAAAACATACAAAAACTTTGATGGCTATTAGGTAAACTGAGAGATACTTGAATCCCATGCCAAATGAGATAACATCTGTGGAGAAGACAATGACTGTGAATAAAATTTCTAATCTTGAAGATGCTTAGAAGCAGAGTAGAAACCACTAACATCAATCTTGAAGTGATTGAAAATACATGGAATTCCAACATCCTCTTTCTGCCCAGTGAGTTTTGCAGCAATGGCATACTGTTTCAAGCTATAAAGAGGAGCAATGTTCAAGGGCTTGTTCTTGGCAAAAAAAAAAAAAAAATTCCTTGTCATTGTCATTCTTCTTCAAACAGAATAGACTAAAACACACACACACACACACACACACACACACACTTCATTTACACATATTTGGGTGAGCCATTTCCTCAACTTGAAATCTTTTAGCTTCTGTCTCCAAATTTATCATTCCAAGCCCTGTCTCTTCAGAACTTCTCCAGGTTCTGTCTCCTACTTTTTTTTTTTTATTATTACTTCTGTCCTTCTGTGATTTCTTTCTACTTTGAGTGCTAACATCATTTGAAAAGTTTGTTCTACTTCTTTAAGGACTTATTTTTTACCATATTTTCAAAGTTATTTTCTTAAGTACAGTTGCTTTACAACGTTGTGTTAGTTTTTACTGTACAGAAAGCTATATGTGTATATATACCTGCACTTTTTGTACTTTTTCTCATTTAGATCACCAGAAAGCACTGAATAGAGTTCCCTGAACTTTACAGTAGGTTTTCATTAGTGATTTATTTTATACATAGTAGTGTATATATGTCAATTCCAATCTCCCTGTTCATCCCAACCCTCTTTTTCCTACTTGATGTCCATACATTTGTCCTCTATGTCTATGTCTCTTTCTGTTTTGCAAATAAAATCATCTATACCATTTTCTAGATTCTACACATATATGTTAATATACAATATAAATGGTCATTTGCATAGAGATAATAACAGGAAATACAATTTAAACCCATGATATATTTGCTACCTTGAGATTCCACCTATAATTAGTTTTCCAGGCTAAAACTTTTCACCTCCAAGATGGTGAAATTATATATGGATTGTGCTGAGTAAGCGGGATGGTGTTTCTATGTGTGTTCATGGGTTTATTTCACATTTTATTTATGCATAATTTTTGAAGAAAGAAAACATTTCTCTCGGCCATTATCAGGATAACTACATTTCTAAGTTAAAAATAAATTCTCAATAAATATCTGAATAATTGACTTAACTACTCAATTTTTTTATAAAATTACAAAGATTTTCTTGTACAACTTTATACCACCTTAGCTATGAATTTAAAGGCCAGAAAGTGAGATGCATGTCCATCACTGTAACTTACACCATCACCTCACAGCCCTTCTTTCTTTCACAGTAAGAACTTTTGGAGGATGCGCATTCCTGCCCTTAGCATCTTCCCTGATGTTACAATACAAGGTAAATGAATCCAGGCTGTACAATTTGCTTTGTATAACAAATTACAGTCATACAAATAAATCCAGTGCCTCTGGAGAACAGTGACATTGATGGTCACCTACACCAAAAAAATGATTGACTGGAGGCTGGAAGGATTGTGTCTATGAATTAAAATGGAAAGAATTAACATGTTAATTAACAGCCAGGCCGGCAAACTCAGCGCGGGCCGCTTGCGACAGCCAGGCCGGCGCACTCAGCGCGGGCGAGAGAAGCTGCCCCACGTCCGAGGTCAGGGGCAGCAACCTAGAGTGCTAGGCTGCGACGGCGCAGGAACGGCCGGGAGGAGCTACCCTGTGTCTGAGGTCAGTGGCGGCCGGGAGGAGCTACCCCGTGTCCGAGGTCAGGGGCGGCCAGGAAGAGACACCCCACGTCCGAGGCCAGGGGCAGCCGGGAGAAGCCACCCACGCCCGAGGCCACGGCCGGCGGCCAGGAGGAGCAACCCGATGAGTAGGGGCTGCGCAGGCGCAGGAGGGCCTAGAGGAGCTGTCCCACGTTGAAGGTCAGGAACTGCGGCGGTAAGGAGATACCCCTCCTCCAAGGTAAGGAGCAACCGTGAAGAGACAACCCACGCCCAAGGTAAGAGAAACCCAAGTAAGATGGTAGGTGTTGCAAGAGAGCATCAGAGGGCAGACACACTGAAACCATACTCACAGAAAACTAGTCAATCTAATCACACTAGGACCAGGGCCTTGTCTAACTCAATGAAACCAAGCCATGCCTGCAGGGCAACCCAAGGCGGGCGGGTCATGGTGGAGAGGTCTGACAGAACGTGGTCCACTGGAGAAGGGAATGGCAAGCCACTTCAGTATTCTTGCCTTGAGAACCCCATGAACAGTATGAAAAGGCAAAATGATAGGATA
>SJYX01005278.1:80106-99025 GCA_006410675.1 Oreotragus oreotragus
TGTCCTTTATTGAGCCCATCTTTGCATGAAATGTTCCCTTGGTATCTCTAATTTTCTTGAAGTAATCTCTAGTCTTTCCCATTCTATTGCTTTCTTCTATATCTTTGCACTGATCACTGAGGAAGACTTTCTTATGTCTCCTTGCTGTTCTTTGGAACTCTGCATTCAAATGGATATATCTTTCCTTTTTTCCTTTGCTTTAGCTTCTCTTCTTTTCATAGCTACTCATAAAGTCTCCTCAGACAGCCATTTTTCTTTTTTGCATTTCTTTTCCATGGGGATGGTCTTGATCCCTGTTTCCTGTACAGTGTCACAAACCTCCATCCATAGTTCATCAGGTATTCTATCAGATCTAGTGCCTTAAATCTATTTGTCACTTCTACTGTATAATCATAAGGGATTTGATTTAGGTCATACCTGAATGGTCGAGTGGTTTTCCCTACTTTCTTCAATTTAAGTCTGAATTTGGCAAAAAGGAGTTCATGATCTGACTCAGTCAGCTCCTGATGAAGTAAGTTGTGTCAAAAGATAGAGGCTGAGGGGAATTCCCTGAAACAGACTGGAAAACTGGTCAAGCTAGTGAAACCACAGTCATCTATGTCCATTGGAAAAATGCAGCTCCACAGTTTGGGACAAAGCCCTTCAGTGGCATGTCATATAGCTAAAACAGAAAGAATTGGAGCCAAAAAATTATGAACTAAAAGTGGAAAATGTACTGCTCATTTCCTTGCACTAGTATTAAAAAGAGCATTGATTGCAATGCATCCATTTACTCTAACTTTGCCCAATATGCATTACAACCTTGATATGTTGTAATCTCTCTGTTGTTCATGACACATTTAATTAACTGCTTCCTCAGGTGTGCAAGCATGGAGCCTCCTGGAACCCTGGGCTGGAAGAAGCCCAACCTGCAATCAAGACTGCCGGGAGAAATATCAATCACCTCAGATATGCAGATGACACTGCCCTTATGGCAGAAAGTGAAGAGGAACTAAAAAGCCTCTCGATGAAAATGAAAGAGGAGAGTGAAAAAGTTGGCTTAAAGCTCAACATTCAGAAAACGAAGATCATGGCATCTGGTCCCATCACTTCATGGCAAACAGATGGGGAAACAGTGGAAACAGCGTCAGACCTTATTTTGGGGGGCTCCAAAATCACTACAGATGGTGACTGCAGCCATGAAATTAAAAGACGCTTACTCCTTGGCAGAAAAGTTATGACCAACCTAGATAGCATATTCAAAAGCAGAGACATTATTTTGTCAACAAAGGTCCACCTAGTCAAGGCTATGGTTTTTCCAGTGGTCATGTATGGATGTGAGAGTTGGACTGTGAAGAAAGCTGAATGCCAAAAAATTGATGCTTTTGAACTGTGGTGTTGGAGAAGACTCTTGAGGGTCCCTTGGACTTCAAGGAGATCCAACCAGTCCATCCTAAAGGAGATCAGTCCTGGTGTTCATTGGAAGGACTGATGCTAAAGCTGAAGCTCCAATACTTTGGCCACCTCATGCGAAGAGTTGACTCATTGGAAAAGACTCTGATGCTGGGAGGGATTGGGGGCAGGAGGAGAAGGGGACGACCGAGGATGAGATGGCTGGATGGCATCCCTGACTCGATGGACATGAGTTTGAGTGAACTCCAGGAGCTGGTGATGGACAGGGAGGCCTGGCATGCTGAGATTCATGGGGTCGCAGAGTTGGAGCAACTGAGCAACTGAACTGAACTGATTGGATAAATTGCACATTTTCTTGGAGTTGTAATTTTCTTACCTCTAAGATGGAAATAAGAATATCAGTGTCCTATATCTAAGATAAAAACACAATCACCTAATTTTGTATTTTTTAATAATCTTTATTTTTTTATTAGGTTATTTTTGGCTGCACTAGGTCTTACTTGCTCTGTGGGCTTTTCCCTAGTTGTGATGAATAGGGACTTCTCACTGTGGTGGCTTCTCTTGTTGCAGAGCACAGGATCTAGGGTGTGTGGGCTCAGTAGTTGCAGCTCCTGTCCTCAAGAGTGAAGGTTCAATAGTTGTGGCACATGGGCTTAGTTGCTCTGCAGCATGTGAGATCCTCCCAGACCAGGGATGGAACCCATTTCTCCCTCATTGGCAGGAGGATTCTTTACCACTGAGCCACCATGAAAGATTATTTATTTAGATTATTTATTAATCTAAAATTTTAATATAGTTTGTGAAGGTTACTTTTAATTTACAGTTATTACAAAATGTTGGCTATATTTCCTATTTGAACAACACATTCTTTTAGTCTATCTCACACTGAATAGTTTGCATCCCTCTCCCCACCCATATATTGCCCCTCCACTTTTCTGCATTGTTAAGTAATAGTTTGTTCTATCTATGAATCTGCTTATTTATTGTAATATTCACTAGTTTGCTGTGTTTTTTAGAGTGATTCCACATATAAGTGTTACCATACAGTATTTGCCTTTCTCTATCTGATATCTCACTTGCATAATGTCCTCTAAGTCTATCCCTGTTGCTGCAAATAGCGTGATTTCATCCTATGTACGGCTGAGGTACATTCCACTGTATATATGTACCATATCTTCTTCATTTATTCATTTGTTGATGAACATTTAGGTGGTTTCCATGTTTTGATTGTTGTAAATAGACTGCAAGGAGATCCATCCAGTCTATTCTGAAGGAGATCAGCCCTGGGACTTCTTTGGAAGAAATGATGCTAAAGCTGAAACTCTAGTACTTTGGCCACCTCATGTGAAAAGTTGACTCATTGGAAAAGACCCTGATACTGGGAGGGATTGGGGGCAGGAGGAAAAGGGAATGACAGAGGATGAGATGGCTAGATGTCATCACTGACTTGATGGACGTGAGTTTGTGTGAACTCCGGGAGATGGTGATGGACAGGGAGGTCTGGTGTGCTGTGATTCATGGGGTTGCAAAGAGTTGGACACGACTGAGCGACTGAACTGAACCGAACATAGGGGTGCATGTATACTTTTGAGTGTGTTTTTGTTTTGTTTTTCAGATATATGCCCAAAAGTGGGATTGCCATATCATACGGTAGTTCTATTTTTAGCTTTTTGAGAAACTCCTAAACTGTTTTCCAAAGTGGCTGCACCAACTTCCCTTCCCTGCAACCATGTGGAAGGTTACCTTTTCTCCATATACTTGCCAACATTTACTTGAAAATCACCTCATATTTTTAAGCAGCAAACCTAGTACCTTGGCATAAAGAAGATATTAAAAATATTTTTTTAGGAAAAAAATGATGAGTAGCTGAGATTTCAATGTCCACTCTTCAGACAGAATGCAATGCATTCAAGTAGATTTTTGTGTTCTCTATAACTAATCATGAAGTCAGATTAAGAGAAAGGCCTTTTTGTCTCACACGACAGGGTAAGGTTTCCTAAAGTCTGAGTGTAAATGGCAGTTTTTCACAGTTCCTGGAGTGTAGTTAGCATTTTCCAAACTCCAGTCCTTTCTGCCAAGCAAATGCCTACCTTAACTTCCAGTCTTAGTTTGGTCTCATTTTTTTCCAACAAACTTTCCTCCACTAAATATGACCCAAGCTCTTTCTCCCATCTTTACCCTCTTTAGTATATGCTTCATAATACACAACAATGTTAGAAAACAATTGTTCCCAAACACTGGTCAGAACAGAGGAATCACCTGACCTTTTAAAAAATGATGAATAGTTTAAATAATTGATAAATAATAAAATAATTAACATTAAAAATATAAAGAAATTCTTCTTTAAAAAAATGAGTAGAATGAAATAAATTTGGCCTCACAACTAGTGGGAATCATTCATGTCTCAACAACATTACCAATTAA
This sequence comes from Oreotragus oreotragus, assembly GCA_006410675.1. Classification (NCBI taxonomy): domain Eukaryota; kingdom Metazoa; phylum Chordata; class Mammalia; order Artiodactyla; family Bovidae; genus Oreotragus; species Oreotragus oreotragus. The sequence goes on from SJYX01005278.1 coordinate 83,923, forward strand.
AGAATATTTTATTTGTGACCTAAAAACTGTACATCCAGTAAATATTTCTTGTGTCTCTGAAGCCACAGATTTGGACTCCCTTAAGTGGATATAAATGTTCATGTTGTCACTTCTTGTTAGGATGTGGGTAGCATCCTACCTTTATTTTTCAGGACTGCACCCTGCCAAGCATGAAGTGGATCAGTGTTGCTCAATCCCATCTACAGATTAAAATCATTTGGCCCCAGGCAGCAATCCCACTCCTGGGCATATACCCTGGGGAGACCATAATTCAAAAAGCCACATGTACCCCACAATGTGCATTGTGGCCAGGACATGAGAACAAGCAAAATATTCATCTACAGATGAATGGATAAAGAAATGTGGTACATATATACAATGGAATACTACTCAGCCATAAAAAAGAATGACATAATGTCATTTGCAGCAACATGGATGCATGGACCTAGAGATTATTATATTAGGTGAAGTACATCAGAAAGAGGAAAAACAAATATCACATATTGATGCATATATATGGTATCTACACAAATGGTACTAACACATCCATTTGCATATGAGGAACTGAGATGCAGACATATGGAATGAATGTGTACACACAGTTGAGGAGAGAGGGAGGGATGAACTGGGAGACTGGTATTGACATATGTGCATTGCCATGTGTAAAACAACTAGTGGGAGGAAGCCTGATGAACAACACAGAGAGCTCAGCTTGGTGCTCTGTGGTGACTTATAAGGGTAGGGTGGGGGAAGGGAGGGAAGTCCAAGAGGGAGAGGACATATTTATTCATATAGCTGGATTCACCTTGTTGTATAACAGAAACTAACACAACATTAAAAAGCAACTATACTCCAATTTAAAAGAAGAAGAAGAATTAAATCAGAATCTGTATAGTGAGGTCCAGTGTTACTTAGGTGATTCCAGGGCATAGACAGGGCTGAGTGGCTATTCAGTAATTATCTATTAATTTATTCCTTAGGAAGACTATTTAGAGGAAGCTCTCTTGAGCTGGGCTAGGGTGGAGAGAGAAATCAACTCTCTTAGTAACTGTTACAAAGGGTAAAATAAACTGAAGAAAAAAGGAGGTGAAGCAGTTCAAATTAGGAAAATTGAGCTATGGGAACGGGTTCAGTTCAGTTTAGTCACTCAGTCGTGTCCAACTCTGTGATGCTATAAATCACAGCATGCCAGGCCTCCCTGTCCATCACTACCTCCCGGAGTTTACTCAAACTCAAGTCCATCGAGACAGTGATTCCATCCAGCCATCTCATCCTCTGCCATCCCCTTCTCCTCCTGACCCCAATCCTTCCCAGCATCAGGGTCTTTTTCAATGAGTCAGTTCTTCACATGAGGTGGCCAAAGTATTGGAGTTTCAGCTTTAGCATCATTCCTTCCAAAGAACACCCAGGGCTGATCTCCTTCAGAATGGACTGGTTGGATCTCCTTGCAGTCCAAGGGACTCTCAAGAGTCTTCTCAAATACCACAGTTCAAAAGCATCAATTCTGCGGTGCTCAGCTTTCTTTATAGTCCAACTCTCACATCCATACATGACCACTGGAAAAACCGTAGCCTTGACTAGGCAGACATTTGTAATGTCTCTGCTTTTTAATATGCTATGTAGGTTGCTCATAACTTTCCTTCCAAGGAGTAAGCGTCTTTTGATTTCATGGCTGCAATCACCATCTATAGTGATTTTGGAGTCCAAAAGAATAAAGTCTGACACTGTTTCCACTGTTTCCCCATCTATTTCCCATGAAGTGATGGGACCAGATGCCATGATCTTAGTTTTATGAATTTTAAGCTTTAAGACAACTTTTTTACTCTTCTCTTTCACTTTCATCAAGAGGCTCTTTAGTTCCTCTTCACTTTCTGCCATAAGGGTGGTGTCATCTGCATATCTGGAGAAGGCAATGGCAACCTACTCCAGTACTCTTGCCTAGAAAATCCCATGGACGGAGGAGCCTGGTAGGCTGCAGTCCATGGGGTCACTAGGAGTCAGACACGACTGAGCGACTTCACTTTCACATTTCACTTTTCATGCATTGGAGAAAGAAATGGCAACCCACTCCAGTATTCTTGCCTGGAGAATCCCAGGGACAGGGGAGCCTGGTGGGCTTCCGTCTATGGGGTCGCACAGAGCTGGACATGACTGAAGTGACTTAGCAGCAGCAGCAGCAGGTTTATCGTAGCCTTTCTTCCAAGGAGCAAGTATCTTTTAATTTCATGGCTGCAGTCACCATCTACAGTGATTTTGGAGCCCAATAAAATAAAGTCTCTCACTGTTTCCACTGTTTCCCCATCTATTAGCCATGAAATGATGGAACCAGATGCCATGATCTTAGTTTTCTGAATGTTAAGTTTTAAGCCAACTTTTTCACTACCCTTTCACTTTCATCAAGAGGCTCTTTAGATCTTCACTTTCTGCATAAGAGTGGTGTCATCTGCATATTTGAGGTTATTGATATTTCTCCTGGCAATCTTGATTCCAGCTTGTGCTTCATCCAGTCTAGTATTTCACACGATGTACTCTGTATATGAGTTAAATAAGCAGGGTGACGATATAGCCTTGATATACTCGTTTCCTGATTTGGAACCAGTCTGTTGTTCCATGTCCAGTTTTAACATTGATTCTTAAGCTGCATACAGATTTCTCAGGAGGCAGATCAAGTGGTCTGGTATTCCCATCTCTTGAAGAATTTTCCACATTTTGTGGTGATCCACACATTCAAAGGATTTGGCATAGACAAAAAAGCAGAATTAGTTATTTATCCGGAACTCTCTTATGTTTTCAATGATCCAATAGATGTTGGCAATTTGATCTCTGGTTCCTCTGCCTTTTCTAAATCTAGCTTGAACATCTGGAAGTTCACAGCACACATACTATTGAAGCCTAGCTTGGAGAATTTTGAGCATTACTTTGCTAGCATGTGAGATGAGTGCAATTGTGCAGTAGTTTGAACATTCTTTGGCATTGCCTTTCTTGGGGATTGGAATAAAAACTGACCTTTTCCAGTTCTGTGGCCACTGCTGAGTTTTCCAAATTTGCTGGCATGTTGAGTGTAGCACTTTCACAGCATCATCTTTTAAGATTTGAAATAACTCAATTGGAATTCCATCACCTCTACTAGTTTTGTTCATAGTGATACTTGACTTCACATTCCAGGATGTCTGGCTCTAGGTGAGTGATCACATCATCATGGTTATCTGGGTCATGAAGATCTTTTTTGTATAGTTCTTCTGTATATTGTTGCCACCTCTTCTTAATATTCTGTGCTTCTGTTAGGTCCATGCCATTTCTGTCCTTTATTGTGCCCATCATTGGATGAAATGTTCCATAGGTATCTCTAATTTTCTTGAAGAGATCTTTCCCATTCTATTGTTTTCCTCTGTTTCTTTGCTCTGATCATTGAAGAAGGCTTTCTTATCTCTCCTTGCTATTCTTTGGAAGTCTAAATTCAAATGGGTATGTCTTTCCTTTTCTCCTTTGCCTTTCACTTCTCTTCCTTTCTCATCTATCTGTAAGGCCTCCTCAGACAACCATTTTGTCTTTTTACATTTCTTTCTCTTGGGGATGGTGTTGATCACTGTCTACTGTATAATGTCATGAACCTCCATCCAGTTCTTCAGGCACTCTGTCAGAGCTAATCCCTTGAATCTATTTGTCACGTCTACTGTATAATTATAAGGGATTTGATTTAGGCCATACCTGAATGGTCTAGTGGTTTTCCCTACTTTCTTCAAGTTATGTCTGAATTTTGCAATAAGGAGTTCATGAACTGAGCTACCATCAGCTCCTGGTTTTCTTTTTGCTAACTGTATAGTTTCTCCATCTTTGGCTGCAAAGAATATAATCAATCTGACTTTGGTGTTGACCATCTGGTGATGTCCATGTGTAGAACCTTCTCTTGTGTTGTTGGAAGAGGGTATTTCTATTACCAGTGCATTCTATTAGCAAAACTCTGTTAGACTTTCCCTGCTTCATTTTGTACTCCAAGGCCAAATTTACCTGTTATTCCAGGTATCTCTTGACTTCCTACTTTTGCATTTCAGTCCCTATGATGAAAAGGATATCTTTTTTTTTTTGGCTGTTAGTTCTAGAAGTCTTGTAGGTCTTCATCGGTTCAGTTCAGTTGCTCAGTCATGTCTGACTCTTTGCAATCCCGTAAATCACAGCACGCCAGGCCTCCCTGTCCATCACCATCTCCCAGAATTCACTCAAATGCACGTCCATCAAGCCAGTGATGCCATCCAGCCATCTCATCTTCTGTCGTCCCCTTTTCTTCCTGCCCCCAATCCCTCAAGCATCATAGTCTTTTACAATGAGTCAAATCTTTGCATGAGGTGGTCAAAGTACTGGAGTTTCAGCTTTAGCATCATTCCTTCCAAAGAACACCCAGGGCTGATCTCCTTTAGAATGGACCGGTTGGATCTCCTTCAGTCCAAGGGACTCTCAAGAGGTCTTCATAGACCCATTCAAATTCAGCTTCTTTGGCCTTAGTGTTTGGGGCATAGACTTGATTAGTGTAATATTTAATGGTTTGCCTTGGAAATGAACAGAGATCATTCTGTTTTTGAGATTATTCTGTTTTGAGTTGTTTTTGAGATTGCATCTAAGTACTGCATTTTGGAATCTTTTTTTGACTATGATGGCTACTCTATTTCTTCTAATGGATTCTTGCCCACAATCATAGATATAATTATCATCTGAGTTAAATTTACACATTTCAGTCCATTTTAGTTCACTGATCCCTAAAATGTCAATGTTCACTCCTGCCATCTCCTGTTTGACCATTTCCAATTTACCTTGATCTATGGACCTAGCATTCCAGGTTCCTATGGAACATTGTTCTTTACAGATTTGGACTTTACTTCCATCATCAGTCATACCCACAGCTGAGTCTTGTTTTTGCTTTGGGCTCCATCTCTTCATTATTTCTGGAGTTATTTCTCCACTGTTCTGCAGACCAAGGGACTCTCAAGAGTCTTCTCCAACACCACAGTTCAAAAGCATCAATTCTTTGGTGCTCAGCCTTCTTCACAGTCCAGCTCTCACATCCATACATGACCACAGGAAAAACCATAGCCTTGACTAGACGGACCTTAGTCGGCAAAGTAATGTCTCTGCTTTTGTTTTGAAAAGTCTAAAAAGAAGATGTAATTATATATACACAATGGAATACTACTCAGTCATAAGAAAGAATGAAATTTTGTCATTTACAACAACATGGATGGACCTGGAGGGTGTTGTGCTAAGATAAAATTTAAAGAGTATTTAAACTTTGTAATACTTCTTTTTCTTTATTCTAAATAAGCTCCTTCAAACTAATACTGGTTCATGTTTAGAGCTTTGCATAAAGAACTACGGAGCTAGAAAGACTATATTCATTTTTATTTTGAGGTAGGTGGGCAAAAGTGCAAAGTATTTAAGGTCAACACATTTAAGGATGTATTATGAAAAAAGTTAACATGTTCCTATTCTCCTTGCAGGTACAACTTATTCTACTAGTCTGACTTCAAATTAATTTTCTACATCACCCCAAAGTAGTATATTTTCTTTGCTTCAAAACATTTCAAGCTGTTTTCAGGGGATTATATGGGAGATGCCTGGTTCTATAAGACTACCATAGCCCATTTAAATTACTTCTTTGTGATAACGAGTAACTCCATGTATTAGAGTTTCAGGTATCTAATCTCTGAAAGTAAAAGACTGGTCTACATAACTTCTCAATTTCCCCTTATCAAGAAGAGTCTGATGTTCCAGTATTGCAGGGACATTAGTATAGGACAATGTAATTGTAAATAAGTTATGGTTTCAAGATTTCTGGGTGGTTTCAGCTCAAGGAGTTCCCAGTATATAACTATCACTGCAAAGTGATCCAAGTAAACAATGACTACTTTTCATTTTTAATTATTTGGGTTTTTGAAGAATAGTTGTTTTACAATATTCATTTCAGATGTACAGCACAGTGATTGAATATTTTCATAGTTTACATTCCATTTAAAGTCACTATAATACACTGGCTACATTCTCTGTTTTGTAGCTTGTTTATTTTATACGTGAATATTCCTAAAATGTTTGAAAATTATGCCACTTAGAATTGCTGAACACAAATTCTATCATGCTTTTCTCCACTTTTTGTACTCAAAAAACTTTAAGGGTATGTTCTTTATCCACTGGTGAAGCCAAACAAGGGTCCATGACAGTTTATTAAAACTATAATTCTTTTCTTAACTATTCAACAAATATTTTCCAGGCTACCATTGTCTGTTATATGTTGGGGTTATGACACAATAAAGCAGATGTGTGTCTACTGTCATGGAAATCATAGCCAAAATGCTGGGCAGATCTTCATAAAATAATCACAAATTAAGTAGAAAATTTGAAATGGTTGTAAATTCTCAGAAGGGATTAGAGATTCTATTTAAAGTAATGTATTATATTTTTCAAAGTTTATAATTTACTGTGGGAAATAATGGAATGTAGTCTTATCCCCTTTTGGCTATGGGGATTCTTAGCTCTATGGAGATTCAGGGCTTGGCAGTGGCATCACAGACTTGAAACCAAGTCTTTCTCTGTCTTAATACAGTCCCTTCCACCCTGCCACATCACCTTAACCAATTCCAGAGAAAGAGAAATTAACATTTACCTATGTAATCATGTGTACATTTTAGAATGAATGCAATATAACCAGAAAGCAACAACAAATATGTCAAAGTGTCAGGAATATTAAACAAAAATTGGCAGGCAAAAAGTGATTCAGGCAGCCAATTTCAGATGCCCACTTTGGCTGAAATATATAATCTCAGAGAATTTAGAGAGAGAGAAAGAATTAAAAGAAAGCTTTCCCTTTACAAAATGTAATATAATAATTAGAATTATAGAGATTGCTTTCATTCCTGTGCTCAGGTAAGAAAAAAAAAATGCTCTTCAAATTGAGTCAGTGTATTCTTGTTATTAGAGAACATTTAGTAAGTTCTGATATTTCGTGCCAGATGGTATTCCTCAAGAATGTGAGAAAGGAGATTTCTAACTATAACCTGAACAAACACTGATAACTTTCACCATCATTATATATGTCTTTTTCTCCCTAACTAAGGAGTTAAATACAATAATGACTTATGTATAATTACTGTCAGTCTTAATTCTCTAATCTCAAGAGGCTTATTCACAGCAAAATTGCATTTGTCTACAGATGATTATCTTTTTAAACTAGCCTTAAAAATAAGCTTCTATAATTGAACTAAGTATGCATAAATTCAGGTTATTTTTTATACATTGGAAGTCATTAACTTGCATGTGTTACAAAACATCCTATATTACAGTAACAAGATATTAAAAGGAGCATTCAAGAAGATTATCTTCAAAATTGGTATCTGAACTTGACCATGATATTTAATATCTCATGGTTCACCTTGAGAGCTGTGAAGACAAGGTATAGGAAGATTGACAATAGGCCATGCATACATGTATGGGGGGTGGTGGTGGTTTAGTTGCTAAGTAGTGTCCAGCTCTTGCAATGCCACGGACTGTAGCCAGCTAGGTTCCTCTGTCCATGGGATTTCCCAGGTAAGCATATTGGAGTGGGTTGCCATTTCCTTTTCCAGGGGTATCTTCCCCACTCAGGGATCAAACTGGGTCTCCTGCATTGCAGGCAGATTCTTAACCAACTCAGCCACCAGGGAAGCCCATGTACATATACATCAGGATTTATATCCTCCTCAATATGGTGCTGTAGGGAACTCAAGAGGAAGCAGAGCTTCTCCCAGGCATAGTTAGGGAAGAAGAGGGAAACAACATTTACTGAACCTCCCCTGTGTGTTATTCACTCTGTGTAAGTACAGGGGATACAAAATGCTAAGACACCAACAAAGGCAACAGCCAACTTTCATGGTTTCTAGTAATGTGATTTCATAGTTTCTAGTATTCATTGTTTCTAGCAATGTACAACCAGTGAGGGAGACAAGACAAGTCACAATGGTGATTCAGTAGGTGTGTGATGCTCCTGAGATCTTCAGGGGCCACAGACATGTGACTCATTCAGAACTGTGGGAACATGGACAGCCAAAGAAGCTTCCAGAAGGTCACACTCTCACTGAACCAAACTTGTGTCTGCTCAACAACACACAGTAAAACCAATCTACTGACACTAGGTGATGGTGAAGGAAAGTGCAGAGTTTAATGAAGATGCAAGCAAGGAGACTGTGAAACTCAAACTCAAAAGACCCAGAGTCCCCAGTGACTTTCAGGGAAGGTATTTTAAAGGCAATGTGAGGGATGGGGCTGCAGGATGCTTGACCAACTCATGCACAATTCTCAGAAGGGTTGGCTTCAAAGTGAAGTTTCAAGCATCATCAACTTTCTGGTTTCAACCAGTCTGGTGGCTCAGAGGTTAAAGCGTCTGCCTCCAATTCGGGAGACCTGGGTTCGATCCCTGGGTTGGGAAGATCCCCTGGAGAAGGAAATAGCAACCCACTCCAGTATTCTTGCTTGGAGAATCCCATGGACTGAGGAGCTTGGTGGGCTGCAGTCCACGGGGTCACAAAGAGTCGGACACGACTGAGTGACTTTACTTACTTACTTACTTACTTACTTAGGGTCTCTGTGCTTGTGTTAGCAGTTTTCATCCGGTGTGGGTCTGCTTCCTATAAAATAACTCAAGAATGTGTGTCAGGCCTTTATCTATATCTCTTAGGGAACTGGGAATTTGGTGACTCTGCCATGTGGCTGGGTTATAATCTAAACTGTTACAAGTTTGTTTGTTTGTTTCCCCAAGCAGCTATTCTTTGTTTCTACTTTTTCATATTTTATAATCATTAACTCCTGACTCAAACTCATGAGATTCAAGGGAGGCCAAAAAAACTATAAACTTTTAATAAATAATGTATCTAGGTTTTTGGTTAGCAAGATATGACTAACCTTCATACCAAGGGGGTAGAGTAGGTCCTCCCTTTTGGACCTCCCACCCACCCCTCCCCCATCCACTTCTCTAGATTATCACAGATTACTGAGCTGAGCTCCCTGTGCTATTCCTTGTGCAGTTCCCTGCTAGCTATCTATTTTATACATGGTGGTTTATATATGTTAATGCTACTCTCTCAATTTGTTCCATTTTGGTTTATTATAGGATATTGAATATAGGCCTCTGAGCTATACAATAGGATCTTGTTTGTTCATTCTACATGTAACAGTTTGACTCTGCTAATTTCAAACTCCCTCTTCCATCCCTTCCTATTTGGCAGGCACAAGCCCATTCTCTATGTTTATGAGACTCTTTCTGTTTTTTAGGTAAGTTCATTTATGTCATATATTAGATTCTACATATAAATGGTATCATATAGGTTCTTTTTAAAATCATTTTATTGAGCTAATACTGGTGGTCTTTGAGAGTGACTTTCATAGTCTTACAGTCTTAGGGGTGAGACAGGTGAGTGCCTGAATTTAAGTAGTGTCAGAGAGGATAAAACATATGTACCTTGAACCAAAAGAGACCAAGGCAATAGGATGATGTGACCTCAAGAGATCTCAAAAATGTTTTCTAGACTCCAGTTTGGGGAAGTAGATGCAAAGGAAGACAAGCAAGACAACATGTAAGAAAAGAGGTTTTAAGGGAAAATGTTTATTTCAATTGTGGATATACTATGTTTGTGACTCCTTTGGAATATAAAAGAAAATTTATTCAAAAGCTCTATTTGATTCTATAAAGAAACTGCTGATGAAAGAGCTGTATTTGCCAGTCATGAGCCTTTGATAAGTCATGGATCATAAGGAAAGATCAAATCATTCAGGGACAGTGAAATTTATATATAAACTAGTGGTTCTTAGACCATGGTATCTGGACCACTAGCAGTAGTATCAGCACCTGAGAAGTTGTTGGAAATGCAAGTGATCAGTCCCAGCTTAGAACATTTGCATCAGAGATTCTGAGTGGAGCCTAGTGACTTGTGCTTTGGTAAGTCCTCCAGATGTTTCTGATATCCACTGAAGTATGAGAACTGTGTATATAAAATTTACTTCTGGGCCACATATATTCTGAGCATTTGATTAAAATTATATACTTTCTTGAAGACAGGGTTGGGGTAATTCAGGAAAAAATTTTTTTACATTCAATATTCAGGAATGGATGAAAAATAGAAATTTGGTCAATGACACTTTGTGAAACAGAGAAACAGACCTAATTCTATCAGAGTCATCACAATATCCTTATATTAGCCTGCTAGGGCTACCATAACAAAATCGGGGCTTAAACAGGAGAATTTAATTTCCTTACAGTTCTAAAAGCTAAATGTGAAAGATCAAGTTGCCATCAAGGTTATCTTCAAGCCTCTCCTCATAGTTTGTAGTTGACCACCTTCCTTCTGTGTCATCTGTGCAGGGAGTAGGGGTGAGGGAGAGATCTGATGTCTTCTCTTCTTGTAAGGATACCAGTTCTATCTCATTAAGGCCTCATTTTTATAAATATATTTAACCTTAATTATCTCCCTAAAGTCTGTATATCCAAATACATCCATATTTGATGTTAGGGTTTCAGTATATGGATGCAAGGGCGCAAAATTTGCAAAAATGCTGGATGCAGAATTTGTGTTCTAGGGCTCAATTTGAGCTTGTAAGACACAATGAAAGTTTCAGTGGATTTCTGGAAAAAAAGATTTTCTCTTTCCTTCTGTACTTTAACCTAAATTTATTAACAGGAAGTATTGGTGACTATTTTGACACTATATGGGATGAAATTATCTCAGAATGGAGGAGTATACTTTAAGGTAGTAGAGTAATGTAATGGAAAAAGAAAAACATTTGATGTTGGAAAAATATGTGGGTTCTATATCAAACTTTAACTATAGCTCCCCCTGATATTTAATCCCATGAACAAGTATTTCTCATTTTCATTGAAGGAAGTTTAGCTTAGTTTCTCTGCCACTTATCAATGAAGAATTCAGAGGCAAAAAGTACTGATGCAGGCTGGGAACTGGTACCCTTTACTACAATGCTTGTAAGTGGACAAACATCTCCTCCAGCAACAAAATACGAAGAAACTATATTGGGCTAAAAATAACTGCATGCATGCACAGTTGGGGCAAATCATGGATAATAAGATACAAAAAGACCAAAAAAATAAAGAAAGCAAAACTAATTGCCACTTCTGAGGAGTCAGAGCAAAAGAAGGGTGCTGTTAACATCCCCTGCATACAATACCTCCAAACGAACTATGGCATTCCCCTTCCACCAGCCCCCTGGATCAACCTCTACCATCACTCCATTTAAGGAACCAGCTAGTGCCTTCAGGGGAACAAGCAAGGAAATGTTACTTGTTTTCTCTCTCCTGGTGCAGTAGGATCCCCAATAAAGCCTTGCCTGAATTTCTTGTCTGGCCTCTCATCAATTTCTATTGACTGAGGAAAGCCAAGAACCAGGTTTGTAACAGTACTGGACTTAAAAAATCAGCAGGAACCCTCTCTGTCCGTCCTAGGATCCACAATCTCTTCCTTTCCTTTCTCTCTGCAAGACCAGCAAATTGTCCCTCCCATGTACATATTGGAAAATAGATTCCACAGATTCAGAACTACAGATCTTGCTGTTCTGAAACCAATAACCAATTAACCCATACGTCAGTGTCCCATTTCCAAGTGTCCTAAATGTAAAATCTCACCAGGTATACTTAATTCAGAAGATCATTCTGGCCTGGGGAGCTGTGGAATCGTGATAAGTCATAAACCTGGATGATCAACCCTCAAAAACCTGAGCCTAGGTGGGAATGAAATACTCAAACATGTGATCACCCGTTTAGCACCTATCAAATGGGAGAATAAGTGATACCAGAAAGTCTCTTCAGTTCTAATCTTGCATGCTGTTGTTGGTTACATGAAATAGGAGTCACATATATATATTTTTGTATGGGAACTCTAATGTGAAGAGATACAAGAAACCTATCAAAATAATTTCATAGATGTGATTGGACTTTACTTTGCTATTTAAAGAGAACTAAGTAAACAATTTCTTTACTAGGTTTTTAAGTAGAAGCTTTCCTTCTCTAATGGTTATACAAAAGAGAGAAAACTGAATCACAGAATTTGGGATCACTAAGAGACAAATTTCAGGACACATAAAATACTATTATTCAATCAGTGCCCAGAAAATATTGTATATGAATAGTCAGCAGGTGTCGAAGTGTTTACATTTAGAGACATGAGCATGTGATGAGCACTCCATCCCCTGCAGTGAGACAAAACAAGTGTGAAATGAGATATCCAAACTGGCTATCTCATTAAAAGGGAAGGAGGGAAAGAGTGGGTCTACAGCTCATGGTCTCTGGATGTGAATTGCTCTGATATTACAAAATTATACAAATAGGTTGTTCTGGTTCTCGATCACGATGTCCCAGGAGCAAAGCAGGAAATGGAAGCTTTCAGCTATAGCCACATATCCTCACCAGCAGATGATTAATTTCCTTTACACTAATATTCCTGATGACAAACATACAGTCTCATCAGGATAGACGGAAGGTGAGTCTGTGACATTCTGTCTATGGTTAAGGGCGTGAAAAACTCAAATAAGCCTTGGGCATTATCTTGGTTTAAGAGTAATCCATGTTAAGCTGAAAATAAAAACCCAGCCCAATACCACTTCCATTTAACAGGGACACCTATATATTTTTCTAAAGTTAAATATTTAATTTTAATAGAAATGCTGTCAATATACAATTTTTTAAAAACCTAAAACAATTTATCCCCTTAACAACCCTTATGCTACTGCTGCTGCTGCTAAGGTGCTTCAGTCGTGTCCAGCTCTCTGCAACCCCATAGACGGCAGCCCACCAGGCTCTGCCGTCCCTGGGATTCTCCAGGCAAGAGTACTGGAGTGGGGTGCCATTGCCTTCTCCGAACAACCCTTATACATAAGCTTAATTTTAGATAAATTCATTTACTATATATAATGTAATCTATCAGAAAATTTCCACACATGTACTTTCATGTATATGTGTGCATATGTGCTTAGTAGCTTCAGGCATGTCCATTTCTTTGTAGTCAGCTACACTCCTCTGTCCATGGTATTCTCCAGGCAAGAATACTGGAGTGGGTTGCTATGCCCTTCTCCAGGGGCTCTTCCTGACCCAGGATCGAACCTGCATCTTCTGCGTTGCTGGCAGATACTTTACCACTGAGTCACCGGGCAACCTGAAGAGTCACCAGCCCTTCATGTATATGACTGTTTGTTAATAATTTAATTTTTCTTTTATTTTGATATTTATTTTTATTATATTTTGAACATATAATTTTATTTTTAAATTAATTTTTATTGGAGTATAATTGTTTAACAATGTTGTGTTAGTTTCTACTGTACAATAAATTGGCTATACATGTACATATATCCTCTCTTTTTTGGATTTCCTTCCCATTTAGGTCACCATATTTGAATTTTTGTTTTTTATATTTTTTTGATTTACAATGTTGTGTGCATTACTGCTATATAGCAAATTGATTCAGATATATATATATATATATACTGTTTTTTATATTCTTTTTATTCTTAATTGTATTTTCCAATTAATATTTTTTGGAAGCATATAAACATTCTTTTTAATGATTGTATAACAGCTATCATCAAATATATATATTAACTTCTCTTTTCTTGGTTACCATTTAAATTATTTGTAGTTTCTAAAAAATTTTTGTTTCTTATATTCATCATTAAAGCATCATGTTTCAAAAACATTCTTGTTCACTAAATGTTTGCATCATGCAAATTTATATATTCAAGACAAATTCTTAAAAATGTATAGTAATATTGTAATAGTTATAATATAATTTTATATTAATACAAATATATTTGTATTAATTTAAATATATAATCAATATAAAATATATTGATATAATTTTAAATCAATATAAATTTTATAATAATATAAAATGGTAATTCAGCTATTGATGAGTAATGCCAGATTACCCTCCACTGAGTCCATGTCTGCATTCACTAAAAATGTTTGCTACTTTCACTAAAAATGTATAATGTATCTGTATTATAATTTTAGCTGTTATATTTGCTTTGTTGGTTATTTTGCTCAAGTTTGCTATATGCCTACTTATGCTTTGTTACTTGATCCANTTTAAATCAATATAAATTTTATAATAATATAAAATGGTAATTCAGCTATTGATGAGTAATGCCAGATTACCCTCCACTGAGTCCATGTCTGCATTCACTAAAAATGTTTGCTACTTTCACTAAAAATGTATAATGTATCTGTATTATAATTTTAGCTGTTATATTTGCTTTGTTGGTTATTTTGCTCAAGTTTGCTATATGCCTACTTATGCTTTGTTACTTGATCCATTATAGAGTTAGATAGGCAGGCTACTTACTCATTTTATGTCCTCTATCTGTTCTCCAGGGAGCCTCAGAGGCAGTGCACTTCTGGACAGATCTCTACGGTGTTTCTCTGAATTGGGCAATGTGTTTAGGGTCACACACACCTGCATCTTTGATTCTCTCTACACTTCAGTGTCTAAGGAATAGAGCTTTGTTGGGCCTTTCAGAGCAAGCCTCTTCATTTTGAATGCTTCAGAATATGGTTCAATAGTTTTAAAGCTAAGAGGCTACTCAAAGATCTGTTTGGCATTTTGCCAAAACTTTCCAGAATTTGGAAGGTATTCTATGTATTTCATTTTCTGAAACATTTGTTAGTTTGTTTTTAATATATTAAGATAATTTTGCTCCTTTTCACTTATAAAGGAAAGAGGGCTAGTTCGGGGTAGAAGGTCACTTGGTTTCATAAAAGAAAGTAATGAAGGTTTCCTCCTGGACTGCCACATTATCCAGATGTCCTTTGTAAGTCAAATGCTTGCATGTGAAATATAAATGTTATAGGGTCATCAGAGCTTCCCAAGGGGCCTTTTCAATTAGTAAAGGAGGGGAAGATAGGAACCCCATTTGTGATTACAAGGCTTCTCTTCTACATTTTCAAACATGTTTTCTCTCCTTGAATGTGACAAGAAAGGTGAAAGGACATTAGGTTAAGAGTCTTAGAACATAGCACTTGACTTACATTTATGATATAATGCTTTGATAATTTTAAATGCATGTTTCCTATGTTATGCTTTTTTTTTTT